>BLKM01010448.1:0-268718 GCA_013340265.1 Coptotermes formosanus | reverse complement strand
AAAAAATTTCCTATTCCAATTATCCCCATACCCCCCGCAACCAGTGTCATCTGAAAAACCACAAAAAAATAAAAAAACCCCCCCCCCCCCCCCCCCCCCAAAATGCAACCTCTGATGAGAAAAAATATTTTACTATTAATTTCGTGCACTGAATACACAAAGCATGTCAGGTCCTATCTACCTTTACCAATCAGTGTTACTGGCTCCATCTTCACAGTTAGTGCCTTCATCTTCCTCACACTCCTAACATTCCCATCCTTTTCACTGTCATTCCACTACATATCAACATCGGTCCCATCCACTGCATTGGATATACAGCACTTCTTAAAACGCTTCATAGTCAATTCTGGTGAGATTTGCTGCCATGCTTTTATGATCCACATTGACTTGGTTTGTAAAGTTACTTGAACCCATAAAGATTCACAATTTTCTCCACAGATGGTGTTAGTGGTGTTAGGAATGTAAAATGCATGTGTTCTGGATTTTTGTGTTGTGTCTGTGATCTGATCAGTCTGAGTTTATGGCTTTTTTATGGTTTTTAATTTTTAGATTCCTCGAAGTTTTATTTTTGAGTCTTCTTGTTAATTTTTAATTTTTCAATGGCCATTTTCCTGTTACTACCCTTGGAAAAAATCTGTCTTCATGCATATCTTAAGAAGTTACTATTTCCATGGTCCCCAGTGACTGCAGGTAGCTTGATCTAAGGTGTTCATTAGGTTAGGTGCTTCTGTGCATGAAAACGGAAATGGAGTTAGCTTCCAAATGAAATGTTGTGCTTCTTTAAAAAAAACGATGCATGAAGTTCCAGAAAAGAAGATTGTGTCAGTTAACTTCAGTTGACATCCGTTTTGCTCCTCATGGACTGGTTCAGAGTGATCTGGTCTGGTGCAACAATCATTTTGCTCCACATGGTCCGGTTTGGCACTTCATATGTGAATTTAAGACCTGACATTTAAGCGCCAAATTTAAGGGAAAAAATGATATAAAGTCTTTAGAGGATCACTTTAACTCTGATATGGTTTGGTGGCATATATACCACCATGATCAGGGAGATATATGCCACCGAAACATGTTAGAGTTAGAGTGATCCTCTAGAGGCCTTGTGTCATATATTAAATTTGTGCGTTGCTGTTAGTACTTTCTAGTTAGTAATTCAATAAAAAGTGCGGTGTAAACAATGCAGTGAAATTTAATTATGTGATGTAACTTCCGCATTTTATGATCCACGCTTCCAGTAGGAAGTTAGTGTATAGATAATAGCTGAATAGTTTTATATTGTGTTCTTATTATTGCCTGTAACACGTTCGTAATTATTAGAATTATGTTTCCCTGTGTAACAAATTACAAATAAAAATGAAAACTTTAATTTTTTAATTACATTTTTCTTAGGTGATACATCTATATGCTGTGTAGGTTGGCCATGGACTGTGCAGGAAGTACTTGGCACAGAATGAGTGATATTGATGAAATTATGGACATATATTTAGGCAATAAAGGTATACATTTAAACCCAACAGACAAATATTGCGTATACCTAGAAACCAAAAGAAGTAATCAAATAAATTATAAAAAGTACTGTTAATGGAAGTTCTGCATTCAGCGCTCTACTGTAATATGACCTTAAGAGAGGACAGCACCTATGAGCCGATCAGTAACTTCTGTAAGTAAACAAGTTGTCAAGCACTTCATGTCCAGTGTAAGGCCAACCTACACTGCAGATGCATCATCTCAGAAAAATGTGGTTAATTAAATAATTGAAGTTTTAATTCTGGTTTTTAATTTGTTGAACATGAAAACATAATTCTAATAATTATGTACATGTTATAGGGAATACTAAGTCTGCAACATAAAGCTATACAGCTATTATCTAGTTATACACTAACTCCTTGTTGGAAGCATGGATTAGAAAATGTGGATGGAAGTTTACTTACGTCATTAAATTTGGAATGAATCCGTGTAAAAATACTCAGACTGGTGGTGGTGATAATGACAACTTTGGAAGGACAAAGGAAGTAAAATATGTAAACAGTATTTGTAACGGTTGTGGTAGAACCTCTGTGCACATATATTGCTCCTGTTTATGACCTTAACAGTTGTTAATAATTTTCACTGAACATTATGGACTTACATATTGTATACTTCTTCCTGAGTGTGTTTTAAAGACCAATTGTGAACCAGAGGATGACCTAAGATAAGCCAAAACCTGTAGTTTTATATAATGAAGAGAATTTAGTTGTGGTGTGATGGATATTGATTACTAACAACACAACAGGATGATATTCGTTAAAACAAAAAAAAGGTATTTTTGTACAGACAGTGAAAATGTCTGTTCTCAATAAATATGCCAACATTGGTGATAATGTGGTATATATAATTCTGTTTCCAGGGTAAGACATCAGCATTTAAGATGGGTCCACAAATTTTCAAAACTCTAGGTGCCAGGAAGGTGACATAAAGCAAGTTCCATACTGAAGACACACAATTATTAGGCTGCAGAATACAAAACTTTGTTGCTGGTCGACCTGACATCGATGACGTGTGTCCCACTTGATTTAAGGTATGTTGAGGGGCTATTAGTTTCCACAGCTAATGGCTCCAAGTGAAGGATTGTTGGGCAGTAAAGTTTAATGGTCATATTGTGGGAAGTTTATGTTTTTAATATTTGTCAGCTAAGCTCTTACCTTAATTGTCTTTTAATAAGTCTGGCATGGAGTAGGTACATGTGGAGCCATCAGCCATACAAAATATCTGTGGATCATTTTTCCAAAGTTAGGAAGGTAATGCTGCCCTTAAAGATAAGGGTACCTCTTTGCTACTTGCACATGTTGAAATTGAGTGTAGACTGATGTGTCCACAGATGAGGGTCACAGTGGCGTATACCGTCCTGAGCCGCTGATCACCAGAATGGGAGACGAAAGTAACAACTGCCATACAGCCAGTACACTGTTACCAAAGAAATTGTGGGTTTGGTTCTTGACCACATCTGGAAGCTGGCTGACCAGTACACTGGCCTTCAAGGTATTTTCATCTTTCATTGCATTGGTGTTGGTACAAATTTGGGTTTCACGTCACTGCTTGTGGTAAGGCTGTATGTTGACTGTGGAAAGAAGAGCAAGCTGGAATTTGTAATCTACCCTGCCACTCAGCTGTCCAGTGCTGTTGAGCCCTACAACTCCATCCTCACTCTTGTGGAACGCTCTGATTATGCATTCATCATTGACAGTGAAGCCACTTAATGACATTTGCCATTGTAACTTGGGCAGTGAGTATTACATCTGCACTAATCTGAACAGACTTCTTGGCCAGGTTACACCAATTGTGGAGTCAGTGGGTCAGTTACAAATGACATTACAGTGAAACTCGCTTAAGAAAAACCCGGTTAAGAAAATTTCCCGCCTAAGAAGTCGGGATAAAAAAGCACCAAAATTCTCCCGTTTGATTGACATTACAGGTCCTACCCTTTTAAGAAATTTCCTGCTTAAGAAGTAGGATTTTCGTGGAATTTTCAAACTTTTCTTAACAGGGTTTCACTGTATTATTAACAGAGGGTGATGTTCCATTGCACTACTTTAGCTTTTACTCAGGTTCCTGTCCTGTCTCATCCTTGCGGGGTGAGAAATAGCGTAGCTATCAGTAGCATGTAAACTGTCACTTGCAGCACCTACAATGGCTGTATCTTCATGCTTGGTTTAGTACATAGCATAAATATAAAACCACCATGAAAGTGCCCACTGTGGTCTTCAGCTTCAGATATCAGAGTACTACCATTTTGGGAGGTTCTGCTTAACAAGGCAGAGGGTAGGAGAGGATTGAGGATGACCAAATAGTCCCACCCTTTATTATGCAGGTAAATGGTAAAGTAACACTGTGCACACAATGATGGCAAATGGGGAGGGGGGGGGGGCAGTCGGTAGAGATACAGCCTCTGCTCATTTTTATTTACAGCTCTAAATGGAGGTGAGTTGTCAGCTTCATGTCATGGCACTCTGGGTAAAGAGCACCTGCAACACATTGAATACGAGGTTGGCAGGGTTCTTGAGCCAGTATGCTGGGAATTGAACCCCAGACTGTCCAACCCATAGTCTAGACCACTGTTTCCCAACCTTATTCCATTGAGGAACCCCAAAAATTTTTCCATGGTGTGGGGAACCTATAGCTATGAAAATGTTTGCAGGACCAGGAATAGAAGGCAGTTGGCAGTGCATGGAGATTAGTGAAGTATTGCAAATTGCCAGACAAAAATTCCCATGATATTTTGAGGATTATTGGGAATTTTGCATGGTATTTTAAAATTGTTATGTATTTGTTCCAGGGTTTCTGGTGCTGACCACCCACACCCTTCTAGGGCTCAGGTCGAGCATGGTTAGACCTGTACCTCCTCTCTGTGCCTGCTTGGCATGTAACAGGATGTCTTTTCCAGGATTTGTCATGGAGTCACTAATGATGTTCTGTGGAACCCTGGTTGGGAAACATTATGTCTGTATTGTGCTGAGTATGCCATCCTGGCTCCTGTTTGTCATCTGAGTAATCAGGTAAGCAGTTCCAGAATAAGGAAGTGTGAAATTTTCTGCCTATAACCATCCTTATCTTAATAAGAATTGTATACAGATATAAGTCATTGTGGTGTGCTTGCATACTTATGTGGTCATCACTTTGACACCTCTTTGTATTGCTGTGGCTTTTCGCTGTGGCCATCGTACCAGTTTTATGAGTAAAAGAAATTATGTTGGTTTTAAGAATGTTTCTAGACTAGCCCAGTGAGAGACCAGTAACCTCTTCAGGGAACATCAAATTAGTCACATGAAACTCAAGCAGAAATGCCACAGTGCTTCAGAGCTACCAAAAGAATTGGCTAGAACATGTTGGAAGGATGGAACACTCACGAATACACAGGATGACACTGGAATACAAACCAAAAGGCAAGCATGATATAGGTCATCCAAAAACAAGATGGAGAAATCAACAGCATCTTCAAGATTGTTTGCACAGTTGAGTTACCAGGTGACACAGAAAACTTTTTCCTTAATTACTGTCTCAAAACTATTCGGGTGCATGGCAAAAGTTTATTTGAAAGATTTTTATGCTGTGGTAAATAACATGAGGTGTGCACAGAAATGCAGAAATGCATTGTAGGTTTCCATATTCAGTAAATTGTTAGTTTCTAAACAAAAATTTCTGCGTGGAGTTAGTTATACGTGACCGCATAATGTGTTTTAAATATTGTGATCTGTGTATATTATGTATATATCTGTATGCAGTCAACCTCAATCATAATGGATCCTCAGGGGTGTCCAAAAAGGATCCTTTAATAACCAAAGTCTGTTATATCCGAGGTTTGGTTAAATTACGTTTTACAGTAACATGTAAATTAATACCACTTAAGTTACACTTGTTTTCAGTTCTGTTACGTATGACATGAACAGATACGTTTTTACCCTTGATGTAAGTGATAGAAGCACCACACAGCAAGATGCCTGAATGCTCACCTCCTTTATGCACCTATTGTATTGTACAATACTGTACACCCAAAATTTTTAAATATGTATTTGCACCTAGTTGGTTGGCCAATACTGATACATATCACTTCTACGCCTAACTGTCAGCTCTGTTTACCTACAGTAAATGATAGTCTTACAAATTCACTACCTGAAAGGTTACATGTAAAGGCACAAATGCACTGAAGTCAAGCTGTAATTAATTTATGATGGCATTCTACCACCAAATGCCAAAAAGATGCTCACATATGGCATTTACTTTCTTGCTGGTGCGTGAAAAACAGAGACCACAGGTAGAGACTGCCCTGGCTTATCTGTTATAAGTGCTAATGGTTGGACCTTGTCCGTAGGAAAGCCAAACAAAGTGTAAAATTTACAGTTCTCGGTGTCTCTGGGTGCAAAATGCTATCAAGTTACATATGCTACAGTATGTGACAAGGAGGAATGCAATGTTGCCATCAGTGATGGATGGAAAAAGCATCAGATCACAGCACATTTCATTAACCACAAAAGAATTGCTCTTAAATGCTTGGTGTAATAGTTTTAAAATGAAGGTAGTCTTATGTTTGAGTAATCTAAACGTGGTTATTTCTTTCATAATCCAGAAGTGTAAGTTGTGTTTATTTTGAAATATTTCCTCTTATCTCTTTTAGCTGCTGTAGCAGTGTACATTGAAGGCACCCAAGTGAATATGAACTCCACATCTGCTACTGATAGCATAAGGGACAGCAGTGAGACTACCAGTGACAATATTTTATCATAATGCTGTATGAGACAAGTGGTGTTGCAGATGTGACATTGTGCGAGAACCTTCTTTTATAGTGGATAATATTGAAGTGCATCAGGTGAAAAGTGACAAAACTGTGATTGCGCAGTAACTAAACAATTCGTGTGAAATAGCGTGTGAACATACGATCCTCAGAAGTCTGTGCGTTAAATTGTTTGGTGATCATGGGTAGTGCCAGTGGTGTGTGCTGTGAAGACAAGCATGAGACAAGTCACATGGATGAAGTTAAACTGCAGTGCCCACCCACAAAAGCAGAGAAGTGGGGTGTGGTATGTATGTAGTTTTTTTATTTCCTTTGTTTCTATATTTTTTGTGACCCGTGGGCATTTTTTCAAGTACAGAGAGGTCGCATTTGATGCAAAGGATGAGTTCCTGAAGACTCCTTATGATTCAAGTATAATTTTCTCATAGAAATAAATGCATTCTCACAGCACATAAATCTACAACCAGTGTAGAATAGTTTTGCTTTTAAGTATACTACATAAGCACAATTTAAATAAAAAAGTTAATATTATGACAGTTTTGTTAATTAATTTAGTACACTGCCTGAAAAAAAACTGAAAAAAAAATTACATTCTGATGACAATGGAGGAAGAAAGAAGCATCAGGCACCTAATTAGGACCTGCTTTCTCCCCACTTGAAGTTGAGGGCTGGTCTGACGATTTTTTTTAATTTTTTGGGTTTCCAGTATTTCAAATTTTTCGCATAATGTGAGACTTCGTTAGTGGTTTTTTGGGGGGGGGGGGGGGCAGTGGAGTCTTTAAGGTTCACATAAAATGCGACAGCACTGTATTTACAGTGTTCAAAATGTACATTTTTGTGTGTTGTAATCGATGAATCATGCTATAATGTGCTTTCTGCATGCAGAATTATTATGCTTCAGGGTGTAACTCTCTTCCAACCGGGGCCCTTTATGAAGTGGCACAACACAAAAACCACAAATTGAACATGTTTCGCTGTCCTTTTTGCACACAGAACAAACCCTACATTGCCTTACAGGCTATTTCTTTCCCTCCTGTGCCAACCCACTATTTGCTGCAACTGGTGCATGAGAAACTTTCCAGAGAGTCATTGGAGTGTGTCTTTTTAAGCCTCTGTGGTTGGAGGTTTCTTCTGTGATGGTACAGAAATGTCATCATTGCTGTAGTCTGCCGTGTCCCTTGACTATCTTGTAGCCTAGCAAACAGCAAGTCTGTCATTGCAGTCACCACCTAGTTGTTACAAGTTTCCAAGGTGTGGGCATCATCATCACGGTAGGTGAATGAAGTGGGAAGCATGGAAGGTCAACTATGTGCTGGTTGTGGTCAGCCAAAGCATGAGGATTTGTGAGGGAAGCTGGTGTGCTTTTAGTAGTGTTGGGCAGTTCACTGTGATAGCAAATAGAGCAGTGTGGATTATCACTGATATGTTTATTTCAACCCAAAACCATTATGCTGTTTCATTACAAGTAACACTGACGTGTACCTTCAGTCCTTTTGTTGCCCTACAGCATGTGATTATAGGCTCCAAACAATATCAAGAATGATTTAATTCTGTTGTATTCCAGGAATGGGCCAGTTCCAATAGGATAGTCAGAATCCCCAAGTGATGGAATGTGGTAGAGGTGTGGGACGAAATTCATGCAGGTTACATGGCGTAACCAAGTCAGCAAAGATGATATGGAACTGGTGTGTTGTGGAAGTATGTATGATACAAATGGCGGGCCAACCACTCTGATACTACGAGATCCGTTGAGAATGAGTTGAGACCAGATGTTCTCCCAGATGAAGGCATGTACAAGGATTTCTGTGAGGCAGCCAGAACGTTACCTTAACTAGGACGTTCAGAATATGTCATAACCCTGTCGTTGCTAGGTGGGACATATGTTTTTGAATGAATGAGAATACTAGCCAGCCCCCCAAGTTCAGACTGTCAGAGTTCAAGAATTGACTATTGTACTGGTCACCCTTATGAGGTCTTGATTGAACATTACACTCTCTCTGTGGGTGTTTACAAATGGCGGTATCCTTAGTAGGCTTACATCAAATATATGACATACAAATATTGGTTATGGTTCCAAGCTAGTGTGTTGGGAAATTGTGACGTAAAGGGAAATTTGGTGCTCGCTGCTGCCTTGTGAATAGAACCAGAAATGCCGGGTAGGCTTTAGAAGTGACAGTGTGTGAAACATGTAACAAGGATAAATTGAGTGGTTTGTTACAAAAACTTGTTAAGTAAAGAAATTACTGTTGTCATAACTGATCACTTCAATATTAGGCAGATTATTGTGCATTAATTCTTCTTGGGTAGCCTGCAGGATGATATTCTCATAAAAGTTCCTGTTCTCAGCATGTATGTAGAGCATAGGAGCAGCTAGATCCTTCTTATCAGGTGCAATTTGCGGAGGTGTGAGGTACAGATGTTGCAAGTGGAGTTCGTGGGGAATTTTTGACTTTGTAACCACCTTGAACGCCCAGGTCTGTGGTATGAGTCTTTCACCTTTATGAACATACTCTTGTGTGCTTTCCATCATTTTTATCTGTATTTGAATTTTAAATTGGGTTTCTGGTTGCTTTAAAAACAGATGCTTCACCAAATTTTGTATGTCAAAGAAATCGTCCAACTGAACAACATCGTAGGTGGGCAGTTTACGCTTTACTGCTTTGTGACTACATTGACCCATTCTACTAATACACTAGCAAACTGGTGATCTTGTTTTGACTTCTATAAGTGCAAAATCCTGATAATTTGGAAGGTGATTGTGACCTCTGATGGGAAGTAGCTACTATTTTCCTAAACCTACCTTAAGAAAGAGGAATTTAACCATTACATGATTCTTATTTTGTCCGCCACAGCTGTCACTTACTAGGACGAGACCCTAAGGTTTATTTTGTTATTTTTGATGTAACGCAAGAACATAGAGGTGACTTTATTAGCTCCCTTTTTACCTCATTCCTTGTGGGATGTGTGCATGGTAAAATTGTCATTAGCAAGGTTGTGCATTCTGAATACATTATACAAGAGAAGGTGGCTGCAAAAGATGGTGTTTGTTTCTATGTGTGGCAGAGGGAGGTTCTGCATGAAGTCAAAAGTCAAAGCAGAGATTTCTCCAACTGAAGCTTTCAATATGAATGCCCTCTTTTTTTCTTGGAACTCATTGACCTTCCTTAGGTGGAGCTATTTTTCTCTTCTCAGTTGTTTTCCTTTTTCCATGCATACAGGATTGCCTAGTTTAGCTTGTAAAGTGTTGCAAAGTGAAGAGGTACCGGAAGGAGGATAGCCAACTTTAATGTTGTACTTGTGCGTGTGTGTGAATTTTATAAGGGACATCAGTTTGACTTATTTCTAGAAACTTCTGGTGCATTTTTGACAGTCCTGGCAGATATTTTCAGCCCGGATTATCCGTCGATGAGGAATGGGATCCTCTGGCTTTTGATGACTGTGTGCGCATATTAGGTGGTGCACTAGTTCAGGGTATTTATTTGGCTTGCTATTGCATTTCTTGCTTGCATTTCGATGACTTGCCTAATGTCAGAAGGCTTTGTTGTATATGATAGAGCCTGCCTTTCGTTATTCCATGCAAGCTGTTAAAGCTTGTGGACAAATTGAAGTTTCTTTACCATTAGGACGGACTTAATAAGAGAAACATGCTGAATGACCTCGCCACTCTTCCAGATCTAGACATTGACACCTATGTAACACAGGACTGATGGAAATTAGCCCTCCAAGATGAGAGTCGTGCATGTTGGTATTGTGCATTTCTTTAGACTGATGTAGTATTCCTTCTCTATGAGCCTGGGCTATTTTCTGAAAGCAGTTATACCTGCTGCGCTTGAAAGTATTAGAGTAGAGTGGAGTCACCTGGTATAGTGTTTGTTTTTTGGCCGCACAGACAGTACATTTTAGAATAAGCAAGCAACTTTCAATGCATTTTTTAGCTCAGCAGTCCGTTAAGCACAATGGTTATTAGTTCATGAAAATAATTCATTATAGAGATAATCCCAATTTTACAAAACAACATAAATCGACACCTAATGTGGTGTGACTCCTATTATGAGATACAAGGGGTTTCTCACACTTAGACCAAAAAATTTAGGGAGGCAAAAACAGGAACTTTTATTTATGAGTGTTACAAAATGGAGTTTTTCATAACACTTAGCTGCTGCAATTAAAATATGTCTGTCATTTCTTACATCTGCCACACACAAAGGCCCTTTTTGGATAGTTCGCACAGTGTGTCCCCACTTCAGATATTTTTGGCATTGAACCCATTCTTTGCCATCGTGGTCTTCAGAGAACAAACCTGCACAGTATAAACATTGGCAGTCAGCTTCATCCTCAACTTCTATGCCCTATCCATCATGTTCTTCATAACTAGTTTGAGGGCAAAATTGGTCGTTTCACTTCACTTCTTTCTGTCCTCACCTTTTTCCACCGGAAAGGGGTCCTCTTTTGCCGTCTGTTTTTTTTTACTACTACTACTACTACATTTCTCACAAAGGACGACATTTAATGATGTACATATTCTGTGGAGTTCTCTTCTACATACTAGTTTTAAATTGCACAAAGCCAGTTCTTGCATTCCTACATGTTTCCGTTACGTATTGTAGACATCGCCAGGTATCTGGAATGTTATAAAGACACGCACAGCATATTGTATATCAGTAAATGGTAAGCATATGTACATCGGCATTATGCAACAGTCAGTTGATGTACAATATACAGTGAAACCCCTATTTTACATCATCATGCAGACCTTACTGAAAAATTGTAAAATCGAGGAAAATGTAAATGGGGAAAATGTTTTTACTGTTGCTGCAGTGCTTTTGAAAATTTGCTTATGGGATCAACAAGTTGTACTGTTTATCTTTCCTTATTACTTCCTACCAAATATTTCATTAGTACTGTGGGTGGCGTCTCAGGTTGATACATAGGGCGTTGTAGTGTCCCTCAAAAAATCTGATTTCTGCCCTTTATATTTTCAGGAGTCTGGTTCTCTTGTTCTGCTGTACCATCATGTTCACTGCTTGTAACCATTCTTAGTCGTCCACCTCATGCTTTTTCTTTGTTAAACTGAATTCGCCAACATCCAGATTCATGAGTGTCTCACCTAGATACAAGCCCACGAAAGACATCAGTATATTTGAACTCAGGAATTTGAAGCGGACCGGCCACCTTCGGTGATCACTTCATATAATTACTGTACTGGTCCCGCAACGATGTCCATTTGTGCTTAGAGTCTGAACCTATGAATAAACGTATAATTTGTTGTGCTTTATTTCATTTACTAATCAGTTGTAACAGAGTGTCTAAACTCTGCTATGGAGAATGTTCTTTACCGTTATAATACAGGGCGGTAAAATGGCATGTTATTTCCGACGAACTGTATACCGTTTGTGTAACTTGTCTGCGGCCACAGCACAAGGGCGGAGCATCCAGCACATCTTTGTACAGAACCATATTTTATGTGTCTCTTAATTGACATCTTTCTGGAGAAGTACTGGTTACTGTATTAACAATATCCTTTGAAACTAGCTATAAGATGTTTCAGGTTGCTTGCTGTAGGAGATAATTTTGGAACTATTTCATTTAGCTTTCGCCTGGGCCACCTAATTATACGGAGTATTGTTGAAGATATGTGCCATGCAGTAAGAAAACGAAATATGAAGTTATGCCAATTCTTACACTAACAACTTCGTCGCAAATCGCAAACGACCTCTGGGAACCGTGGAACTTCCCTAATTGCATTTGTGCCATGCACGAAAAAATATTCAGGCTCTTCCAAATAGCGTTTCCAAGTTTTGCAGTTACAATTTTTTCTGTTCTGTTTTCATTGGTAGGTGTCCATAAATTTAGTCTTTATATTGTTCATTGCGTATATTGTCGATAACTATTTCCCAACACTCAGACCAACAAAATGCACAGTATTACTTCTTACATATAATATAATGTATAATATAAACTATTTCTACGTGTTTCGATCCCTATGAGATTATCAGGGAATGCTTTCATGAATTTGTTCAGAGATGGCTTAGCCGGTTCTGAACTTTGAATTGAATAACAAAGAATATCGCTCGTTTCAACCCCTGCCGCAAAGGGTCTCGTCAGGCGGGGTTTTGACCACCGTGAGGTGGAGGTCGGGCTTCCGCTACGAGAAAGTGCTCAAACTCTTTATTTTCAGCGGTTTCGGACCCGTTCGCTCACGTGAGTCATTCTGGCTCTGCAGTGGAGAGAGGACGGATCTGAGACGACGCAGATGTTTCTGTCAGTGAATAACTCCGTTTAATTATTCATGAGAAAGCGTTACTGAACGGCGACGTTCAGAGACGGAACGGAAACGTGAAGGATAGTGTGATTCGGCCTTTAGAATTCGTTCAGCACACTGAAGTCGTGCTGCCACTGTCGGTGTGCCATGATCTAGAGTGCAGTAACAATCATTGCCAGCTCTTGCGGAGGAAAGTAAGATGTGTATAAATCTCATTTATTCTGAAAAGGATGATGACATTGAATTGGTGTATCTGGGCAGGGTTTCATTTTTTGGAAAACCATATGTGCAAGATTAATCGTATTTTATTGAATCCTTCTTCATTAAATGTACAAAAGGCAATGGATTCAATCTGTGTTGCAAGTTTTTAAACATATCACAAGATTACCATGTATAGCGAAACTTCGTGCCATTCCATTTATTTTCCCTTCCAGTACTTGAAATATTGCATGTAACAATTACTGCTATATGGACAATCTGAGCAACATTCTTATATTTCCCTTGATCACTTATTGGATCACCAGAAAATAACATTAGCAAGTCCTCTTTGAAACTGTCCTGAAATCGTGGCTCATTGAAAAACAAACTCTCTTATTGAAACATTTGTCCAATGGAAATTGACAAGTGTTCTTCGCATTTTGAATCTGTCTGTGTGACCCCATGAATATTAATAGAGGATAAAAAAACCAGTTCTTACCTGCACTTGGTGGACTTACAATTTCAGTGCAGTCACTTCTTTGTTTCGCGGTTCGAAAGCTGGGATAAAGTATCTAGAGAGTCACTATAGCTTAACGTTAAATTTATACATTAAAATCACTTGCAGTCTTTACACTTTCTGGTATAGAATAACACTTTAAACCAAGTCCTTGATTTTTAACACTCCCAGAAATATTCCTTGACCTCATTTAACCGAAAGTTTTCTAAATTACAAATATAATGTAACTCTGAATGAATAACATCACATATATCCCTAGATGTACCACCACCAGTTCTAATAGTTGCAAATTTACTACGAACCCATACTTTACTACGCACTGTAGAATCTAAAGGAACATGGAAATGTGTTTTCATGAAAAAATAGATTTCATTCTTGAATGCAGGTGACACTGAAGTTTTTCCCTTTGCTGACACCCTGCTAAATCACTTCGTTCACTGCCACGTTGAACAGTTGATGCATTAATCCATGTACGTGGGAATTGCTGTCCACGTGAAGATTCGCCTTCGCATAGGTATGCAGGTGCTTCTCCCGATCGGGGACTCCGATCAAATCCGAGCGCCAACAACGAACGACGATCTGGAACGGCTTTTCTTCTGTCTCTATTGAACAGTTGTGCGATTGTCGCCCATTCGAGCTGAGATAAATGAGCTCAATAAGGACGACTTCTGTTGTCCATTCGTGCGTAGGAAACTTGCCTTTAGCGAATCGAATAGGGGATTCACTCCTGGTGAAGGAACAAGGGCAGGATCCATGATTCTTTTGGCAATCATACCTCTGCTGTGCAACTGCCCTCCCAGGAATCCTTTCGCGTTGGCGCCGTTCATTCCGCAAGTGCCTCCTCCAACAGTTGCACGGGAACACCCGACAGATCCAGGACATGCGCGATCCTCGGTGTCTAGGTGAAGGTTGCTTCAGGGGGCTGCACCTTCTTCCTTTTGGCCTCGGCCTCCCTCCGTGCCTTTTCCATCAGGGAGACGGCCTTCCGTTTCTGCCCGATGTCGATTTTTGGGCGCCTCTGGGGGGTTTCCTCCTTCCGGGCAGGCGCTGTATTTTGCTCCTGTTGGAGGGCCATTTTGGCTGCCTTCGGACCCTCCGGGATGTCAAGGGATACCCCGTCCTTGCGAAGCGTCCCTTTGATGCTTCATGGCCAGGGGAAACTTTGCTCCTGGGCCCTTAACCTCTTCTGAGCCTCTTGAGTCGTCTGTTGAGGCTCCTCCCCAATTGTCTGCCCTCATGCCACTTGGCCAGAGTCCCTTCTGCACTTTCCTCCTTCGGCGGTTCCCTCTTTTCCGCCATAATTCCTGCTATTTAGCATGGGCAGGGGCCCAAAATCAAAAGTGTCTTTCAGACTAATAAGTTTGGATCCCCGCCCCGCTATGACGCAGGTAGGTGTATCAGGGAATACTTGCTATTTTAGTTTTATGCGGTTTTGTCTTTGTGGTTCCCTGATGACGATCCCTACATTCATTGGCTGAGAATGCGGACAACATTCTTTTTACATCTTGTATTTTGCATAATTCTCTTGGAGATCAAGGCGTATGCCTAAGAAATAGTGCACGTCGTGCAAATGTTCGAAGCAGTTTTACAAATGTCCCGACGTTTATGACCAGATTATCTGTAATATCGTCCAACACACGTTCATTCTCAATGTAATTTTTGTCAATTTCTTTAACATGATTGCATACTGATACCGATTCTTCTCGTGTCACCAATGAAAATCTCTCTTCGGCTAGTTTTTTTGAGTAATGTAAGTTAAACGTCACATTCCTTGCGGCCACCCAGTTTTTCACAACAGCCCAAATTTTTTCTGTCATATTAAGCGCCGGGTGGTAGGGAGGAAGACGTAAAGTAACGTCCATGTTCTGCCAAAATTCTGTCAGCATCAGGCGTCTTATATTTGGGTTTGTTCGATCTGATTAGTTCGTGGAGTTCAATTTTCGTCACATCATCTGCGTAATGTATGCCACGGGAATCCAGCCACTCTAGGTTTTTCCTGCTGTTACTAGTAGGTGGCCTGTGTCTGGACGCTGGTACGTTGCGTTATCCAGTACCACTACTGTACATAGGATCACCTGGTAAAATTGCTTGCATTCATTTCTGTGTTATAGTCCCGTGTTTTTAATCCAGATTTAAATATTGAAAGAGCATGGGAGATGAATCCATTCTCTCCTGTAAATGAAGTAGTATGCAGCAAGGAATGATTCCTTCTAAATCTGGGACTACGTGTACCATATTGAAAGCAGACAGTTAAAATTGATTATGAAGAAACTTTCGACTTTGTCCTCTATCGTAGTTTGTTAATGAGCAACAGCGTTTTAAAAATTACTTCTATTTCGTCTTCATATGCAAGGGATAAGCAGAAACCTACTCCGTCCCTTTCCCTCGACCTGTGGGGAACAGGCACGTCAAAGTTAAAGTTATGCACAGTGCGTCTACTAAGTTTTAGGACTGGCATTATAAAAAGTCTTTGCGTGAAGGAAGTGACACTTTTATTGTTTAGTTTTCGACATACATCCCTTCTAACTGTACACACATTTGCACGGTCATACAGCTTCTGGATGCCTGTATAGAAGTCGTCCTTCGCAATGGTGTTTAATGTACTTGTCACGCCTTTCTGGATGTCCGAAATCGAGTCAAAGAGACGCCCATTCAAGTGGGATTTCACTTTTGGGAACAAAAAGTAATCAGCAGGTGCTAAACCTGGCCAATACGGAGGGTGGTCGAGCACACTCACTTTTCGTTGGGCCAAAAACTGCTTGACGATTGTCGCGTTGTGGGACGGGGCAAAAGGAACCAGTCACCAGATTCACACATGCCCGGTCTAACACGTCGAATTCTGTTTAGGAGCCTTTCCATTACACCGTTGTATTACACTGCATTGATAATTTCACCCTCCGGAACAGATTCTTTGTGGATTACGCCTTGCCAATCGAAGAAAATCACCAACATGGTCTTCACACGAGACTTCTGAAATCGCAGTTTTTTCGGCCGTGGCAAGGTTTCTCCGACCCATGCAGCGGATTGACGTTTAGTTGTCGGATCGTAGGCAAAACACCACGTCTCATCGCCAGTCACAATCTTCTTAAAGAAGTCAAGATCACTGTCTGCTGCGGCAATAAAATCTCGGCAAGCTGCAATTCTCCGGTCTTTCTGCTCTGGAGTCGAAGAGGGTGGAACAAAGCGCGAATCTTCCGTTTTCGCAAATCTTCAACTACAGTCTTTCTCACTGTGTCCTTGCCAATGTTCACCTCGTCTGCTAGCATTCTTAGCGAAAGGTGGCGGTTTTGAAGCAACAATTGAGAAATCTCAACATTGTTGTCATTGCGACACTCTGAAGGCCGGCCAGTCGTGGGGTCGTCTTCAGTGTCTTCTCGTCCATCACGAAATCGTCCATACCATCGGAAAACATTCGAACGGGATGGTGCTTGGTCCCCATAAGCTGCATGTACCATTTGGAGAGTTTCCATCGCACTTTTTGCGGCTTTAAAACAACTTTATCGCTAATCGTTGCTCCATACTCAAATCCATGACGAGGCTTTCACACAGTTTCGTCCACGCCACAAATCACAAATACTGCTCAACTCACTCAGACAACACTAAGCACACTTGCTCCTACGTGTTTCTGTGGGTGACTGCCTGATGGCGCGGATAGTATTCGCTCCGCACAATAAGTCCAAAAACTTAGTAGACGGACTGTGCATCTAATATTAACGAACACACTGGTTACCAGTGAACAGTTAGGAGCTTAAGTTTTTGCTCATTTTAATTAGCATAACGTATAAATCTTTCGTAGTGGTTTCTGTAATTAGTTTATTTTGTTAATAAACTTTTTAATTGACTGTACGTTCCTCACTGTCGTTATGTGCTGTTATAAGTGAGGTGTCTTCTTGCAGTAGCAAGCAAGCAGACATATTCCGCGGTCAAGTCTCCTTGCTGCCTCTATGGATTTGCTTAAGGTGTGTAATGTATAGCGAGAGCTCCTTTCTCTACCCGCATCTGCTCGCGTCACTACTCGCACGGCCCTTAAACTATGGTTATGGACAAAGTAATGTTCTCAATCAACATGTCACACCATCGTCAAAAGACTGTGAACTTCAAACGTAATTACATTACGCATGGCGTTTATTATACCGTCTCTACCCGGTATAATGGCGATGCCCTGCACAACCCTTCCTGGAGTCCGGGTTGGAGCTGTGCACGGCGTAGGTAGCGCTGCCACCACCCACGAATTCTTAAGATTACTATGATATTGAGCTAGCCCCGTGGGTAAGCTAGCGCTGTCTGGTATCGCACTACACACTGATGGTTCCTAACCTCTTCGGGACGTGAGTGGGAAGGGAAAGGGGCGCTCGCCTACGGTCGAATAATCTACCTCCTCGCCGACTTTTGGAATAATACACCAGCGAACCTATCAATCTTTATTTACAAATATACAGTGACAAGTTCTGAATCGGATCTAACTACTGCGCCCCAGTTACGCAAGATACCAAGGAACACTGGTGTTCGTGTTCATAATAAGTATATCTAACTTAATACATAACATTTTGATATTCATCATCCCCGTTGGCTGTTGTTAATATATGTATAAATAGGCACAGTCAGACAGCCAAACAATATTTATTTCATTAAAGATTAAAAGTTAACACATTAAAACGACCGGTTTCAGCGTGGTTTACGCCATCTCCAGGTTTTCAAATGTTCAAGAACACATATAGATTTTACGTAGTCTAGTGTAGCTGTTAAAATTAGTGAAAGGCCTTTCCCTTTACGTAAGTACTATGAGTACATTATAGATTTTGGACTAGTTTCCTTGAAGGGTAGAACTATATCGTAGTTGTTGTTTTCGCCGGATGTGTAGTGCCTTATATATTTCTTGGAGAATGTCTGGTTTTGGTATTCTGGTTGTTCCAATATTGGTTATTACAGTAGTATTTCTTGTTTTCTCGTGTGATATTCCAGCAGTTGTGGTTTTTCTTCTGTGATCTGTACTTCGATAATGATTTCCTCATGGGAGCGTGGTGTTCTGGTAGAGGTGATAGCTGGTTGTATTGGGTGGTGTTCACTGTGGACACTTGTTGGATCCGTAGGGGAGACTAACTTTTAATCTTTAATGAAATAAATATTGTTTGGCTGTCTGTGTCTATTTATACATATATTAATACATAACAGTTT
Organism: Coptotermes formosanus; assembly: GCA_013340265.1. Classification (NCBI taxonomy): domain Eukaryota; kingdom Metazoa; phylum Arthropoda; class Insecta; order Blattodea; family Rhinotermitidae; genus Coptotermes; species Coptotermes formosanus. The sequence continues at coordinate 250,301 of BLKM01010448.1, read as the reverse complement.
GAATAACAAAATAATTAGGAAGCATACAGTACAGAAAGTCATTAAAGAATTTAGTAACTTGTACACTCGTGGCCGGGTCCCTTCGGCCGTGTGGTAAAGCTGATACAAGGCCATCCTACACTATCAACCAGCCCCATCGCATCTCCAGATAATTCAATCATAACTGCAAAATCCCCCAAATACCTGCATGATATCACCCCCTTTTACAAAAGAAAATACTTATCTGAAATGCATGCAGGGAACCTGGTGGGTCACCCTGCCTGAACACCGAAACTGCAGTTTAGAATAACACGTCCAGACGGAATTTGGATGATGTTGTCAGGCTGGCTTCCCATGCAGAATGAAGCCACAACGGCAAACGCCAACCCATCTCAGCCGTAAAACCGTTAGGACCGGAAGAGGGGAGGGAAGGAAAAGGATATGCGTACGCTTAGCTTAAGGTGGCGTTGGCAATTTCAAATACAGGAATACCCAAAACTGCGGCACATTACTTCGCTTTGGTCTACACTCTCTACTTCCTTCATTCCCCTGAGGCTCTGACACACTATTAGTTACAGAAAATGTCTACTCACTCCGGGCCGACCCGCCGCCGGATGCGAACACCCGAAGTATAATTACGATCAACTTTCCATCCATGGTCGCCTCTTTCCTCTGTACCGCCTCCGTCCTCTCGACCTCTGGAGAACCACCTCAGGGTTGGCTTCCGAACACTTCTCTCTTCCTCCGAATGAATCTTACAATCCTGCATGCCTACCTTACCTATGCATGCTGGGTCATTACACAAACTCTCGTCGCTCCCGAGTAAAGTGCTGACCCCATACACTACAGTACGGGCCGGTAACCTCAGGAGCCTGACGCCGCAACTACGTAAGACACTACATCCCCCGCACGTTAAATTGTGCATAATTTCCTTAAATTTGCGCAACTACAAGCTACCCTTTTATACCCCATATATGCAGTACTTACATAAAGACACAAGAATATCCGAACTACTATTAAAGTTTTCAATATACCATTACATATCCCTTGATTTACATTATTTTCGTCACATTTATTGTCTTAGGCTAGGGCTCCGTCGTTTCATACATTGTACATTCTCGCTCTTGATCGCTGAAGCTGCTTCCTCGCGTGCGATGCCGGGCCGGTGTCGCGGTGGCGTCACCGCTGGGCTCGGGGTAAGACGCATCGGACGGTCTGTCTATCCGCGGTTCCTCGTTTCTCGGAGCTGCGGAACTGGCAGGGTGTCTGCTCATCCTCGCGGCTTGGTGGTGCTGTGCGGGTTGTTCGCCAGGTTACTAGTCTGAGTCAGGCACCTCTCGTTCATGGTAAACGAAAGTGCCCACCCTCAGAGTCTGGATCGCCAACATGAGAATGACACCAGCTGTCATCCATGCGAGATGGGCCTTTCGCTTCGCTGTCTCCTTTCGTTCAACGGCTTCCTCGCCCAGCTGCCGCAAAGGGACTGGATACGGCCGCCGATTGTCGTCCGTGTCTCCGCCTCTAGAGCTGGTGGAGGGCTTTCCTCTAGTTCATACAGAAGGGCCGGGATGTCGCCTTTCTTGTGGAAAAGCTGGTATTCTGTGGTTAGGTAAAAGGTGGCTATTCTGGGCACGATTATCTGGGTTGACTCCAAGTGGTGTTCTGACTTGAAAGTTCTGCCCACACGTAGTGTCAGCAGTACGTTCCGTAGGTGGCACATGGGAGGATGTCGGAGCAAACCTGCTCCCTGTAGCTCGACTTCTCTGCGAGTCTTGTTGAGACATTCGCACTCCAGGGCGCGGGGGTCACGGAGGGAGTAGAGCCAAGTCGCAGGATCTTTGGAGACTAATACAAATATTGGTTGAAATCGCGATCCCCGAACTACTTTCTCTCACTAGGTATAAGCTGCCTCAATTTTGCCGTAGAAAAGAGCACTCGAGCAGGTCATTTAGTTTCTATCGTACACTGAAGTTCTGAATTCACAAAAGTTGTTGTAACCATCTCTACAATATTTTAAAAAGTCTGCGTCTAGTTTTACAAAGTTCCGTCTATCTTTGCTCACTGCTATCCATTCTCTAGTGGCTCAGTCGTATGTGGTGTATCATGCCAGCGTGATATATCGGAACCGTCAAAATTTGGAAAGTATAAAAAGTTCTAGCGTCTTCCCTTAAAGGCATCTGTAAGAATAGTCGAATTCCACAGGAGGATGTTAATGCCGTAATCTGAATAGCGTCATAAAATATATTCATAAACTCTGGTTTCAATGGGGCTGTGAACCCTATACCTGGTTCTAAATGAATTAAAATGCTGTGCAGAATATACATAAGTTTTTTGGATGGGAGAAGGCTTATTCAGCGAAGCTAGTTCGAAGGCAAAAAATATTTCTGCAATATCTGTATATAAGTTCGACAATACTAACTCTATCTCCCGTATATAGCTAGAAATAAGTGCATTTTGTGCAACATTTTGTCTAGTTCCATTTTCCCTCGTTACTATAGCCTCTAAACTCCTTCTGGAAGTAGTGGCCTGCTGTTTCATCGTCCCAGTCAATGTCAACTTTTTTGCATTGTTTTTAATATTGTCGTCTAGGTCTCTTAGTTACCGTGATCAGGTTGGTCACGTCATGTAGTAAATTTCCTTGCTGGGTTTTCAGCTCTTCTGCCTTCTGATCTAATTTCACAGTATTGTTTGATAGTGCTGTACCGAACAAAAACTTAAGGGTTTTACCCACTATTGACAAAATTCCTCGCTTAGACAGATTCGCCGTGGGTAAAAGTTGTACGTCCTTCCGATGAACGAGCAGTACCCCTGCTCCGATTTCCTGTCATCAGTTCTAGTTCATTCCCTTCGCTACCTGAAACATAAGATCATACTGGCGATAGCTGCATTGTTACGTAGGGTTAATGACACTCCATCTTAGTCATCGTTATTTTTGCTGATAGGCCTGCATTCGCTCTCTTCATGCTTTCCGGCTGTTCCATTACCTTTGCCTTCTATCCGTGCATCTAATATCTGTAAGAAATAGTCTTTGGAGGACGAAAAAATAATATCGCGATTCTCTGCTCCCGTTTGTAGTGAAGCTATCCCAACGCTGCAACTAGTTTGTTGTGAAGCGTATTCGAGGAGTCTTACCGCTGCACCAGTTTGTAGTGAAGCGTATGTGCTAACCACCAACCGTTACCACCAATTTGTAATGAGTTCCCCTAGCTGTGTCTGATTTGGGTTGGGGTAAAATTCCTTCCTCTTGGGACTGTGGGAATCTGCCTCACTAGGTAGCGTAGATGAGAGGACACTGATTTGCTGCCACCAGCGACAATTACTATCAACGTTTTAGGTTCCAGGGCGTCAGGATACACTGTAGGAATTTCTGGCCTGGCTAATGAAACACCTTATGCTTCCTGTTAACCATTTACTACACTTACGGTTGTGTGTTACTAGTCTACGTTACACAAAGTTAGGTTACTTGGGCCGTGCCGGTACTGCACTATCGCAACTTTCAATGCCACTAGCAACGTTACTATTAAAATGGTTGTATACCCACTCCACTTCTCGCAAACACGAAAATTTCTTGGATTACTTAACTTCTGAATTTACTAAAATTTCCACATTCACTTTGCCGACTTGCCTTGGATTATGATGCTCACTAGCATTGTGTGGTGGTGGAATAAAGTTCCGTCAGCGTACGGCTTGCGTGCTCTTTATTACTCTCCTCCCGGTTTCGTCGTAATCTCTGATGCACTTGCTGCTGACACCAACCGGTCCTTGACGAGGAGAGTGCACTTACACAGGTAAGCTCCGTCGCACTTATCACCACTTTTACCATTTGAACCCTTCACTATGCATAATCCATCCGTCGATCGTAAAGCAAAAGACGTTCAGCAAAGACCTAATGTTGTAGCAAAGACTATACTTGTAGCACTACACTTATAATAATTTCCAAGTAATCCACGCATTAATTTTTACAGCAAAAGACTTGAACGCAGAGACTTATACGAAATCCGTAGCAAAATTATACGAAATGACTTACACGAAATCCGTAGCCAACGAAATCTAAAACTGCCTTCGCCTTACGATCATGGTACTTCTGCGTTGCCTTTCCTCTTCTAATATTATCCCATGCTAATTCTCGCGCTTACTTCATTTTCTTAGCTAGCTATTTCACTGCTTCCTATGCGTCTGACGGTTTATTTTTGTTTCAGATATAAGCCTCTAGCATATTGTCCGTCGGTCCTGCCATCTCTCTGCCATATAGTAAATAATGTAATGGCGGGTGCTAGTTAGATGATAATCCTACCGATGCCACCATATTTTCTGTAGCGACGCCCGGTTGCTATCTCCTCAGCCGTCGCCCCTACTGGTAGGTAACCGCTGCCACCATTCAGTTTCGCTAATAAAGCCGATAACTGACAACTGCTCTCAATAAAATTCAACCTTGTAACTAATTCTGTTTATTCACTAAGATTCACTATACCCACTACTCTTGTCAACTAAGAAAGAAAATAAGAAAATTATGATCTCCCAACTAAATTAAGAATACACAAGTTGTTAACGCGGAAGCTGGATCACCGTCCCTTCATTTCAAGGGTCAATACTGCAACCAAACTCACGGACGAGTTTTGTTACAGTAGCCCTTAACATACCATCTGCACTACTGGTTGGGCGCCAGTGTTCAGGATGATGGCTAGGTGACTTTCTGCGGCAGAGCGTGAGATCACCCCTAGGGAATGTTTTGTGTGGTGTTTTCAAGGGATCAGCGGGATGTGGTGCTGTGGATCGATGTTAGCCCACACCAAGATACGCAAACACCTTTTACTAATGGTTATACTCAATTCGCTATCTATTTATTTAAGGTAATGTTCAATACACTCATCCCGCTGACGACACCGCAACTCCTTATCCGCACTGCCCCAATCAACCCTCTTCTCTTCCAAACTTCCCCACAGTGACCTTTTCAGTTTCGTAGCCCAAAACTCCTATATAGAATAAAACGCCTTCCCTCGCCGGGGTCCTTCCAAGTCTCTCGTCATTCACTTCCCCGCTACCCCCTTCTACAGGCTCATAACGGAACTTCTTTTATCCCCAAAATCCTTCCTGAACAGCAGGTGTTTTATTGTATCCTGTCTAGGGTAGCGTTCCTACGCATTCTTCTACCAAACGTGACCAGGTCTAAAATATGCAAGTAATTCCAAGACTCCCCCCAAATCAGTGTCCGGTTATAATACCTTGCACTGTTCCCTATCAATTTGGAAATTATCACAACCAAACAAAGAAAAGAAAAAATAAGCCATTTGAGTTCTAGTTTCCGCCGTTTGGCACTTGAGAGAACCATCCACGCTTACCTTGTATCAGCCAACAACACCATATCAACAGCTTCATTATGCCTCAGGTTGTTTCTTAATCCAGCTTTCCATTCAGTCCACACCAAAGCCAAAACACAAGTGACGCTTACTTCTGTAACATCCTCAAACTTTCCTCATAAAAAGATCTGACTCAGCAAGTCTCAGACCACGTAGCAACGGTTCCAACAATCTTACTGTTGCTAAGAGTAAGATATGTGATCCAGCCTTCCTGTTTACACAGCTAAGGAAATTAACTCAGCAACTTATAAGTGCTCGGTAGTCTCGCAGGCTTGTCCAAAACTGAATCGAGACAATTATATAATTGTATAGCAAAAGGAGAAAACCCAAAATGAGGGAGTGGTCGTTACAATAATGTGGTGCGAATTTAGTGACGCTATGGGGTTGACATCTGTACGTCCGTAGGACATAATCCACATATTGTTCTCAGTCCTACCCTCTTCTTTCTAGGCAACATGCAAGAGAACTGTGTATGGTCTTGTAAAGATTCTCAATTTGGCCATTGCATTTCGGATTATAAGGGCTGGTAGATAGCTTGGTTACTCCTAATAAGTTGCAAACTTCCTTTACTAAATCAGACGTAAAGTTTCGGCCTTGATCAGTCAGCAACGTTTTGGGAACTCCATGCCGCGCGAAGATTTTCGTAACTAGTGCTCTCTCAATCGTAGGGGCTGATTGGTCGGCGATAGCTACGTTTCGACCCATTTCCTGAAGTGGTCTATTGCTGTCATGAGGTATTTGTTGCCTCGCCTAAATACTGCATAGGGGCCCGTGCAGTCGATGGAGATAATCTAACCCGGTTCACTGGCCTCAGGAAGTTGGCCCAGAGGTGCAACTGTTACCCGTCCGGATTTGCATCTTGCGTATACGTCACAATGCTGAATGTACGCCTCTACATCCTGGTGTAAACTCGGCCAATAGTATTTGGATCTGAGCCAATTTTGGGTTTTCTTTATGCCTGAATACGTAGCCCACTACGTTCTGATAACCGACTCTACCAGTGCTCTGGAATGATTAATTTAAGCCGCCCCTCCGATTCCTTGCGATACAACAATCCATCTTCGTCCTCCATGAATTTAGGTAACTCAGATGGCTTCTAATCCCTTGACAAAATTTGTCCCTTTCCTGTTCTAGCTGTACTGTGCTGCGGTCCAAACTTTCCGTCTCTCTGTTTACCATTGCTATATGTCGGGACAGCATCGGGTACTACATGTTGTTTTCCCGGGCGGTGTTCTACCTGGTACTGAAACTCTGAGAGTCGAAGAGCCCATCGAGTCGATTTTGCTCTCGGTTCCTTCAGTTTCAGTAACCATCCCAAAGCTCGGTGGTCGGTAATTAAGGTAAATTTCTGGCTATACAAATAGCATCGAAAATGTTTCGTGCCAAATATTACAGCTAACAGTTCTGTCACTGACAGTTTCTTCTCGGCAGCATTCAGCTGTCTACTAGCAAAGCTAATCGGTCTTTCGCCTTAGCCTAAGTCTTGCGTTAAGACAGCAGATATTCCAATGTCGCTGCCATCCGTGTGCAGTCTAAATTCATGCTCCGGCAGCATGCTAAGATACGGTAGTACTTTGTGAGAACTGATGGCGTTCTTTAGTTTCTGAAAAGCTGTCTCTTGTGCCTCTAACCAAACAAATTTCTGATCCTTTTTGGTTAGCAAGGTTAGTGGTTGTGCAATGTCCGCGTATCTAGGAATGTACTGCCTGTAATACCCAGTGAGACCAACGAATGATCTCAGTTCTCGAACTGTTCGCGGTGTCGGAAAATCTTAGATGGCTTTGGTCTTGTTAGGTGAGGGGGAAGATCCACAATCTCTATGTGTCCCAGATATTCTACCTCCATAGCAAAATGGAATTTGGCTAAATTTAGAGTAAAATTAGCTCGTCTTAGCCTATCAAGAACTTGCTGTAATCTTTCCGCTAGTTCTTCGATGGTTTTGCTAAATATTAGCAGATCATCCATGAATGTGAGACATCGTATTCCCTAGCCCTAGAAGAATTTGATCCCTTGATCTTTTTAAACGTTGCTGGGGCTCCCGCTAACCCGAAAACTAACCTTTCGTACTGGAATGATCGCCGCGGCGTAATAATGCCAGTCTTCGGGCCTTATTGCAATGTGGTAGTACGCGTCTTTCATGCCCACTGCCGAGAAATAATTGTGGCCGTTTAATCTGTCCAAATTCTCTTGGACAAGCGGCATTGTGTAGACTGGTACTTGGGCCACTTTATGAAGCCTTCTGAAATCCTCACAAAAGCGATAAAGCTGAATATTCCCTGGAGACTTTTTGTGATAAGAATTACAGGGGCTGCCCACTCACCCGAAGCTTCTGATATAACTCCCCATTCCTTCATCTCCTCTATTTGCCTACGCATTTCGTCTGAACGCATACGGGACGCGGTACGGTCGTTTCTTAACAGGAGCAGCATTACCTGTTTTGATTTCATGGTAACCGTAACTGGTACACGGAATTTTACCATCTTCCGTTTTCTTGAACACGTCTTGATAACTGAAAAGTACAGGTTTCGGAATATCTCTATCCTTAGGGTCCAAATGTTGTAGTTTATCTTCTATCAATTTAGGCACTCTACTGGTTTGTTCATTCACATTCGAATCTAACTGCTTAGGATATATTCCTACTCCCTGAACTCTATGGGCATTTCCCGTTTCCTGTGGGTCACTGATTTGCCACTGGGTTTCTACCATGGGTACACTTGTGCCCGCAGTAATTCACTTCCTCACGGCTCGTGTTCATCAAGGGCATCAAGCAGCTTGCATATTGCTTACGCGGGACTACAACCGGGCTCAAGTCAGCTGCTCTGCTTAGTTCATACCTTTCGGGCATTCTGTCTGCTCTACAGCTCCTCTTAGGCTGACTTTACATTTTTCTAACTTCAGCTCCTGACATCTATTTCCCTCAACCAGTGCGTTCCGCCGTACGTCACTGAATGACGTCACCCCATTCCTCGTCGCTGTGCATGCAGAGTACTATGCCGGAGCTGTTTTTTACGTTAGACAGCGCCCTACCCGAATATATCCCTGCCACTCTAATTTCCACAGGTTCTAGAACCACCGTTTTCGGATATCCTGATTTCAGAATCTTATCGCGGCCTTCGGTTACCAGATTGGCCTTAGCAACTACCATTGACCGCAGCGGTATAGTTGTACAACACGCCTAAGTAGCTTGTACACGGCCTTCCCACGCAGCTTCTCCGAGTTGCGATTTCCCCTCCTGTGTGTCCTGAGCAGACAGGTGTGGGATTGTACAGTCCTCGGACTCGGGACTTATAGATGCAGGTAACTATATGGGAATCACGCTCACAACGGACAGACTGGCCTGGCCTGTCATTGCTTGCAACCGCGGGAGTTTTACGCGCGCCCTGTGAGCAGTGCGATCGCAATCTGGCCGTTACAAATGGGAAGCGATCGTGGCCAACTATCATGTAGTTGCCTGACAAATCTAACTTGGCTTGTAAAGACCGTAGGACATCAAGCCCTAGAATACCTGAATATTCCATCTGGACCGAAGGTACGACAGATCTATGCCTGTACATTCTCTTTCCTAATTTGAATTCCAACACTGTGGACCCACTAGTCTGAATTTCTGTCCCTGTTATGCCCTTAACCGTAAATTCTATTGGATTCATTCTTTGTCACTTGCCTGTCTCAGGTTTAGTAACGCTCACTGATGCATCTGTTCTTACCAGGCATGGGTACCGACTACCCTATATTTCTAGATTGATAGTCAGTAGATCCGTCAATTACTCCCCACAGACGGCTGGTATGATAGTATCTGCGGCTCGAGTAGGCGTTGCGCCAGGGCTCCCGCACGCCTGCGCTAGTTTAGATTTCCCTTTCGGGTTCCCCTCAGCTGTTTTCTACAGTATTTCGCTACGTGTCCTGCTGCGTTACATTTCCTAGCCTTAACGTTAACACGTTTATGTTCGTCGCTCTTTTGCGGCTTGCTACTAGGAGGTTGTCGCCTCGGAGCTGAGCTGGCATATTTCTGCTTTGAAGAAGCCTCCCAGTGCGGGGATCTGCAATCGCGTTGCATATGACCGATTTTCCCATAATTGAAGCATTTCATTGTCTCTGTCCGGAATGAAAATACCTTTTTCTTTTTCTCTTTGTTTTCCATTTCCACAGCTCTGTATATTATTTCAGAGATTCGCAGCGCTTCCTCTACCTACCTGGCATGGAAAATCTAAGCTGTTTTCCCGCTTCGCCTTTCATGCCATGGATGAAGGCAAGCAGGAGTCTGAATTTAGCCTCATGCGTAAGAATTTTCTGTTCAACTGGGTTTCCACTTTTATTGTTTTCGCCCTTATAGCCCTAATTCTATCCAAAAATTGTGAAGGTGATTCACTGTCTTGCTGCTTTGCCTGTTGTAACTGAGTGTAGTAATACTGGGACGGAAATTTTTCGGAAAAGCGCTCTGTTAGACATTCGTTTAGTCTGGCATATGTTAAGCCTGGTTCATTCAGTTTTTCGACACCCTTGATGTATAGCTGTGCCTCGCCTACGCATCTCGCCTTAACTATGTGTTGGCGTCCAACCTGCGTGGACAACCTACGAGCTCTTGACCACATAACATCATTCAAACACGTATTGCTTCTCCCAGCCTAAATGACTAACACGCTGCTGGTTATTGGAATTTTGAAATAAAATATCTAAATATTAATCCTCTGATGTACATTACACTTCTCATCACTACTGCACTGATCACCGTTCCTTGTACGGAACGTTTTAACTGTCGTGACTATTAATTAGAGCCACTAATTCCACTGGAATGTTATACATATGTTATTGTGGTTTAGTACAACCACTATTTGCCCTTAAGGCACTACAATTGTTCTCTACCAAGGTATGACTCAGAGTACGTCATGTGCAGCAACGCGGACGCGATGAAGCCCCGTTCCAGCATCACGCGCCCGCAGTACGACCCACACCATGCCATACTCACTTGGTTAGTGTTGCAATCAGTTGCAATCCCAATCAAACCATTCTAACTGAAGTATACATCTAAAATAAAAATATTCAACACAAAAGTCTGTTCTGTCGCCTGGACATTATATTAATTCTGTCTGCTTCTGTCCACTGACTTATAGCTCCAAATTGATCGATCTGGCTCAAAAATTCTCTGACTGATTTCCCTGCTTTACTTCCGCACCATTCTTTTATGCTGGACGCAATCGAAAGATCTTTTACTCTGCCAGGGCTCAGGTTGTGCAGTTGCTCTTCCAATTCTCTTATCCGTGCTTCCATGTATTACCGCTCACCACTGTGATTGGTATGCTCCCGGTTGCCTAGCGGTGATATCTTAGCCCAAGGTAACATACGCGGGAGGTCTTTTCGACGAACGCTATCCGAAACTGTTATACCAATTAATACTCAACACTCAAGAATTTTTAGTGTCTATTTCTTTTTATTAATGTTTATTGAAACTCGTTACAATGGTAGTGCTACACTAAGATGATCTTAGTCCCGGAACTGATCGCGACACCTGGAATAAATATTCCAGTCCAATCTTGACTTTGCACCTCTCTTTCCATCAGTTGTCCGTCACCTTCATATACCAACTCGCGAACCGTTCTCCCCCGCACTCCCCTTAATGCCAGTCGCAATTTTCAGTCAGGTTTTCATACTGTCTGCTGAAAGATCCCATTGGTCGAAACTCAAGTTTAGAAGGATCCCATAGACTGAATTCAATCTTTTTGAATAGCCAAACTCCATCGGTTACTCTAAATTAAACCAGCAGACCCCAAGCACATGGTCAACGCATCTTTTGGGGTGTCGCCTGCTGGCACTCCCACTCAAGGAATTATATCTTCCAAAAGTGTCGGGTTTCGGGTTTCACCAGGAACAGCGAACTGCAAAACTCCGTCCAGCGTCACAGCTGATGGATGTTTTGCTGGGCCCTTTTTTTGTTTGCGTTAGCCGCATTCGCTCCCTCACGCAGTCTTCTCTAGCGACCCCTATTTACCGAAACAAGTCTTTCTAATTAGTTAAAAAAAAGAATTAATCTTAGTCAGGCCTGTCCAGGGGTTGAACCTGAATCGCCGGCTCTGTCCAAGGTTTGAACCTAAATGGCCGGTAACGTCAGTCCCTCAGGATAAATATCAAAGTTACGGGTAGTAACTTGTGGGATTTATTCCAAATGCCGTCGATCATCAAGGGAAACACACAAGTCTTATATCTATCACTGAGATTATACAGAACATTAAAACACTCTTACAACTAAGGAGAATGTTTAGTTTTACAACTGTCTATTCATGTCCCTTCTAACAAAATAAATCGTCTCCTTCCGGTCACCTCTTTTATATCTGCTATTGTTGTTCTCCTACGTAACAGCTCGTAAAGTCCCAACACAGCTTTACAATTCTCACTCCCTCATTCAGTCTCACATCTTTGTCAGTCCTGTCTCTCGGACTGCAACTCATTGTCTAATTTCATAACCAGAATATGACAATTGCTTACATCTATCAACAAAGTATAGCAATACTTACTAAGATGAAATATTTGTACTATTCTAATTAACACAAAAATTTTATTTCTAAACAAACACTAATATTATTACATAATGAACATAAAATATTTCTTGTTAATGACCTCAATGAAGAAAATTCTAATTATTTTAGGTTTACTTCTTATTACCTTTATTTTTTTGAATGATTTACTCATGGATCACCAATACACTCTGTTCTTAGTTTTTCATTGCACACTCTTCTCATTTCGCCTCTACATTCTCTTATATTCTTATACCAGTGCGCTTATTATGAATTACAGGAATCATGGCATTCTCTTCCATTCTTATACGCGTACGCTTATTGTGAGTTACATGATTCATGGCATTCTCTGCAAATTCCAAGTCACATATTTACATAACGCGAATGTATCTCCTACCATCGAGATTACTTTAATCTCTAATAACACTTAATCTGCTTCTATAGGTCTCAGTTCATCCCTGTATGGCTTCAGAGACTTTAAATTAAATTCGCCCTTGCATCGACCTTTCAAATCTGTCAACTCATGTCGCCGGAGATATGTATTTAGATACGATGTAAGGTCCTTCGAATGGTCTTTGGAACTTCTTTATTTTCCCTTGCACTGCGTCTGATAGTGGTAGTGCCTTGAATAATACTTTGTCTTGCAACTTTGGTTTCCACCTTGAGTTCCCTCGTCGGCCCCTTTGTTTGCGTTTATCTTTTGCTTCATTCTATCATATGCAACTGCTGTCTTCTCTACATCTTCTCCTATAGGCCCTCCTTCGGGCATTGTCGGCAGTAAGTTTTCAAACAAATTAGGTTTCTTGGCCCTAAACATCAACTCGACAGGGGTATATGACGTAGCACTCGCTACTGTGATGTTTAACCAGTGCTCAATATGTGGAATGAGTTCTGGCCATTTCGTGTGATTGGTTGAACAATAAATTCTGCAAAATTTTGATATTTCTTTCATGCAACGCTTGCTGGGGTTGCTTTGTGGATGTCGTATCGCTGAGAATCGGACCTCCACTCCATATTGCTGCACCGTCCTTTTCCACACACGTGACTGAATCTGTCCCGTTATCAGATAATACCACCTTAGGTTTTCTGACATTGTGAAATAATCGTGTTGGCCAGTCTGTTTAGACATGCCTTTGTGGTGGAAGCTTTGATGGGGTACATTTTGATGTATTTGGAGAATACATCAAAACAAACAAGGACATATTTAAGGCCTCCCTTAATTTAGCATTCTCTTCCCTCATCTGTCTTGTTAAATCTTCAGATAATTTCTTGTGAGTGCTCTCTACACGTTCAGTCGATTTGGAAATTTCAGTTTTAATTGCTGTACTAGCCTTAGCCTCTTCCTGCAAATTGTTCATGAAATCAGCTAATATGTCTCGTAACTGACCTCGAGACATTACAATACTGTCAGATGACCTGGTGGGATTATCAGGCTGCCGATCAGCTGATTTAGATACATCGCCAGTAATTTGTATCTCGTCATGAACGTTAGTCTCATTCCTTCCACCTATATCAGAATCTGTGTAAGCTTTCCAGAGCTGGATCTACGCTTTGCGAATTCTGATTCAATTCTAACGCAACACTCCTGCTTCTTAACTGTCTCTCCACCATGTTGCAAGCCCCTGAACTCAAGTGTACACGGTATGACTACAAGTACACCTTGCACTTACTACTTGGTGCGCAATTGAGAATTTTAAAGGTGTCAATTGCGTTGGAGCGGTATATTGACCTGTCGTGGTGTGACGGCAAAACGTTTCCTGGAGCGATGGTCCAGCTTCCAGTTGGTGATCGCTTCGTAGTCGGGCAGTGTTGGTGTTTGGATGCTCAGGTTCGCCACTCTTCCTCAAGCAGGTAGGCTGGCCGGTTGCAGTCGTGGTCTCGCCGGCGCATTTCCTTCTCTCCCGCAGCCGTCGATTTTTGTAGTTCCTTTGCCGATTCGTTGATTGATTTTATTTCTGTATTGTTGATCAGTTACAGCTTCCTGCTTGTTCGATAGCCCCACACGTTGGTCGCCATTTACTACTACCGCTCACCACTCTAATTGGTATGCACCCGGTTCGCTAGCGGTGATGATATCTTATCCCAAGGTAACATACGCGGGAGGTCTTTTTGACGAACGCTGTCCAAAACTATTACACCAATTAACATTCAACTCTCAAGAAATGTTAATGTCTATTTCTTTTTATTAACGTTTATTTAAACTCTTTACAATGGTAGTGCTACACTAAGATGATTTTAGTCCCAGAACTGATCGTGACGCCTGGAATAAATATCCAAGTCCAATCTTGACTTTGCACCTCTCTTTCGATCAACTTCATGTGCAATAAACAGATGACAAAACAAATCACAATAGAATAAATGGTGTAACTGGATTACAAATGTAGAACTGCAAGCGGTCTTGTTGCTTCCAGGCAACTATCTCTTTGTGAAATCTTATTCCTCAGTTCCTTAATTTGGCCATGTAGCGCAACTTCCACGTCTTCCCTGTTGCTGTCTGTTTCTGGAAGATTGTTCTGGAGTTCATTACGTTAGCGACAGTGGTTCTACCACTTTTTTCCTTGTCTCTTTCTCGAAGCTTGTTCTTCAGTTCCTTAATTTGGCCATGCAGGGTGACTTCATCTCTCACTGGTGCTGTCTCTAGATGACTTTTCCAGTTCCGTAAGGTTGCGGTTGTCACTTAAGATACATTCAGAAGCAGAGTGCTTGGAGATGTAATTCATGAAAATAAATTCGAAGTGATAAATTATTAACCTTAATCAATCTGTAGATACATACCGATGAAAGTGTATTACAATTGTTACTACCTGCTCTGCTACAACTTATAATTTTGTGTTCAGCCACTGGCGTGAGAAACACACATAGCAAATGGGCGTATACTGCCTCCTGTGATATGACAACACTGCAATCAGCACGTGACCCCACGCGAAGCTCGCTGTTGTTACTTTAGCATACACTCAGCAGAGAAGTGCTTGGAGATGCAGTTCACGAAAGTGAATTCCAAGTAACAATTTATTAAACGTAATCAATGTATAGATGCATTTTGATGAAGCTGCGTGACAGACATTACTTCGTGAATTACAAAAAAAAAATGAAGTTCTGTTAAACATGAATACAGTGTTCGGGGCTCCTTAAGAATGTGGTCCGGTGGAGCGTTATTCCGTACTGTGTGAAGAGCACGGAATAACGCATGGTAGTGGAGGGGGAGATTAGGTCTACCTGTGGTGGGCGGTGACTGATATTGCTGGATGTGGGGCAGTAGAAAGTGGCGTGGAGGTTGGATCTGGATGGAAGGGAGGTGATATACTCGAGTCCGTTTTTGCGACGAGGTCGATGAACTTGGTGAACTGGTCCATGTATTCACACCGGCACCGCTCCGCGAACATGTAGTGGGCGAGATGATATATGTAGTCTCCGATCCGGTTGTAGGTGTTGAGAAAAGCCTGCTCTGCGGGAACCAAGTACCGTGCCTGATTGATGTCGGAGCAGAGCATGTTGAAGCAGATAGGATCCTCCGACATGGGCATCTGAAACCGTGCTTCCGATTAGCGTCGACGCACAAAGACATTTGGGAACCGCACTTGTGACACACCATGGCGCCCCGAGGAAGCCCCACATCCTTGAGGAACTGCACCCCGACGTCGGTGTTTGCAAAAAGGAAGGCCAGGAAAAGTTTGTTAGCAACACCGTCGGCGCCAAGCGTCGCACGCCCATAGGTGGTGGCTGGAACGAAATGCATTCCAGATAGCCGTCGTCGATGAACAGAAATGTTAGCTGTCATACGATCGGCTGCCATAGACGTAGAAGATGAAGCAAAACTTGTAAGAAACGGCGAAAAGTAGGTTACAAAGCACTAAACAAACCATAGGCACAACCATTGAAAGGAAGACTGACGTCCCGCGAAAACAGGCAGATAATTCAAATGGGGGCGATGAGGGAGAGTGATAGTATAATTCAGTAGGAATAACGTGAACGACCAATCAAAGTTACTATAGAAAGCGGTAGGGGAAGGAATATTTCGAACTACTAACCATCGTCTGTCTCGTTAAGTGAGTAGGTGGGGAACGCAGCTGGAAGGCACGATGAAGAGGTGAACCGGGGAAAGGAGGGAGCGTGGGTGGATGAAAAAAGGTGAAACGCATAGCTGTAGGAATAACTTGAACGGCTAACCGAAGTCACTTTTGAAAAAATTGGTTGGGGAAGAAGGGACGGAAAGTGGTGAAGGATAGGAATATTCGAAACGTCCAACCGTTGTCAGTCTCGCGGAGGCCCCGAGGGATGGCAGGAAACAGGGAGAAATGGTGGTCTCATACGGCGGGAAGTGAGATACTGCAGCCCTACTAAAGGCAGGTGGGAACGTGTTTCGGAGGCAAATGAGGGAGACGCGCCTATCTATAGGAGTAACTTGAACGGCTAACCGAAATCACTGTTGACAACGTTGGTGGGAGAAGGGAGGGGAAGTAGGGAACGATAGGAATAAGCCGAACGACTAACCGTCATCAGTCCCGGGAAGGGCCTGGGGGCGTGGCAGGAAACTGAGGGAGATGAAGTGATTCAGCGGAAGTGAGATACAGCAGCGCTACTGACGGCAGAGTGAGGAAAGTAGCCCAGAAACTTGAGCGCCACAGACGGCGGAACTACCATACCACATTCGTCATTAGATCCCAGTGTTGCTCGTAACAGGACTTAGTAGCTTACACAAAGAATGTGTACGCCAGTGTTGTACCTTGTCTTTCATGTATATAGAAACGTAAATGTGTGGGACTGTAATTCAAAAATCACTTTAATGCACTATTAACAGTAATGAAGTCCCAGGGTATTATAATCTTCGACCATAATGGTCAGAAAAAAGCCAAACAAATCACATGCCACCCCTCGGCACTGTTCAAGCACCACCTCACGACTGACTAAGCTGTCTTAGAAACAAAAGATGGCGCCGCAGGGCTGCCAACACTGAACAGCTGAAACCGTTCGACTCCCTCGTCATATTCCTGGTTGGACTAGCGAAACATTAGACCCAGTGTCCAGAATTAGCCAACGTTTGATGCCTTCGGTCATGAGCAGAAGGGTAGGAGTACCTCTGTTGATTTATGTGAGCCAGATATTTGACGACAGCGTTTTGGGATGCAGATTGGTGGAAGGAGCTGTCTCCACTCCCACAACTTATTCGTTTCCCTATGTCATTCCCTTGTTTCTGCCTTTAGAAGCACTCCTTGGGAGGTGATTCCGACCGTTTATTTGAATCCTTCTGAGCCGCGAAATTTTTGGTGTTCGTCAGTCTGTTCTTGGGGGTTCGGTATTCTCGAGCGAAGTGTTCTCCTCCCTCGCATTCGTAACATTGCGAGCTCATTGTAGGCTACGCGTTCGTAGAAGCGCTACAGCTTGGGTGCCTCAGTTCGTTTCAAATCCGCCTGCGTAGAATTCACACGTGCATGCGGCCTTGTTAGGTAGGTGTGACTGAGCGAGGCTCTTGAGATACGCAGTTAGCTTAGTAGCTGCCACCAGGCAACGTTATCTGTGCTTACGTATGAAATGAAAGGGCTTGTCGGCTGCGGGAATTGGATCTCAGTGATCGGCAGTTGTCTACTTGTGTATTAGTGGTTTTAGTAACATTCACTGAATTTGCAAACCAAGCTCTTGGCGCTCAAACCAGTTACACGCACTATGATTGTCAGCAAAATTTAGTGTGTAGACTTCCTAGGTGCTGTCCAATATACGGTCCTTTCTTTTGTCACGTCATTAGTACAGAATACATTAAAGTGAAATGATTATGATCACAACTAATTTCTAAAGCAATTCGGAATTTAGAAGTTGCGCTCTTGAATAATGAACCTAAATGCACAAATGCCTACTTAAAACGACACAAATACTCTATAATTTCGAAAATTGCTTCATCAACCTACCTTGGAAAAGTAAGTAGTTAAAAATAATTATATCGTTAACCATCTTTAACTGATAGCAGTTTAGAAAATAGTACTGCCAAAAAAATACCAAGAGACGAGTATGAAAGACAAAAGCCAAATTTATACTGCCAAAAGACCCCGTGGCTTGGGCGACACTCTTATAAAATATGTAGGGTGAATAAAATATAATATAGTGTTGTTTGTGTACACAAACAGCACTGTGTACACAAACAACACTCCGATGCAGAACACAACAGGAACACAATACAGACTGTTACAATAAACATTCTTCGCCAACGAGGATTTATGTGGCTTTTCAATCCATAAACAGACGACTGCATAACTGCCTAGTTATATAACAGCGTACTACGTAATTTTAACGTTTTAACATCTTATTTTTAGACTGTAAACCAAGTGTAGTGCGACAATGTATTATGTAATGTGAAACATTGTTTTTACAATTTAATACTTTAACATTATCTGCAGACTGAAAATCGACGTATCAACACTCAAATCAAACCAGCCTCAGTTACCTGAATCTAAAAAGTGACGAGTGTCTTATAAGTGTGAGGACATCCCCCTAAAGATGATGTAGACAAACATCGAAACATGTCGGGGTGATGAATACTAAATAAACTGATCGTGATATAGTGCATTTTGTTGGTGATTAGTGTTATTCTATGTGAAAAATGCACGGTGAAGACAAAGTGAAAAAAAAAAGAAAAAGAAAAGGTGTTTATTTTTTCAATGACGACCTCTCGCGGAAAACCGACTGAGAAACCCTGGCTGAAAGAGACTAAAGGAGACAAGTTCTAAGCTGGGCCAGAATTACGTAGTTATTATGGTATGTGTGCGAACAGAACTCATCGTAACATGATGGCGCTAGCTGTAGAGTCACTGGATGTCGCCATGTCTGCTCTGGAAACGTTGAAATTTCTTCTACGTTATAACGACCCAAATTTACTAGCGCTGATAGTTGTCTCACCAGAAGTTACTCTTTATAATCTAGCAGAGCCTTTTCAGATCAACCAATAAACGTATCCGCCAGACAACATATTTTATAAACCGACTGCTGCCTGTCTGGGCTTTCAGCAAGCCATCAGGCTGCAGGAAGTCGAAACATGTACGTGTTATTAAATATGTACGTAGCGCTTGCAGAGAGTAAGGACATTTTGGGTGTAAGACGCTTTGAAAGAATTTTTTAAATAGTTTTTAAGTGCAAAATTTGGTACATACAGTAAACTACTCCACGTAGTCGTCATGCAAATTAAGGTACTTGTTTCGTGGGACCAACTTTTGTATGGTTTCATAGAAAAAGGTCACCAAGTCTTTCAGCCAGTCGTGCACAACGTCTTTTGTTTCTTGGTCACATTTCAGACTGGCAGGCAAAAATGTTTTGAATTGGAGGAATAAGTGGTAATGACGTGCAAGTTTCGGACTATGGAGGATGCTCGAAAAGTTTCCACTTGAATTGTACGATCAGTGCGCATATACGGGCGGCGTGCGGTCGTGCGTTGTGTGGAGAACGAGCTGTACTTGCCAGTAGGCCTTTCCGTTGCCTCGGAATTGCCCGCCCTAGCCTCTTAGTGTTCCACAGTACGACTCAGCGTTGATGGTTGCCTGTGTGGCAGGAATTCCATGAGGACTTCGCGGTCCCAGAAAACTAACCTTGATTTTCTGTGCTAACTGCGTCTGAACGCTTTGGGGGTTTGGGGACTCAGAACTCTGCCAATGTAAGGAATGCGGCTTGTTTTCTTGTGTGATGTGGGTAATCCGGGTTTCGTAGCCAGTGACAGTGTGGTCGAGAAACCCATCGCCATTGTGACAACGCTTAAACGTGAGCGCAATAGACTTTCTCATTTCTCTTTTGGGTCGATCGTCAACATATTAGGAACCCATTTGGGGCAACGTTTCTTGTAAGGGAGGTGCTACGTAACAGTTTGTGGATCAGATCGAGATGCGTCTTGAAAGTGTTTGTGTAATTCTGAAACTGTGAGTTGCCTGTTCCCCCCACTTTTGCATTCACTTTTTTCAGTTCATCCATGGTGAAAGACGGGCGCATACTTCGTCCCTGATCATGCACATGTTGCCTGTTTTGAAAAACCGTCACCATTCCTCACATTCCTTTCGGTGTGCGCGATCAGTTCGTACTACCTGGACGCGCCTCGTAGACCCTGGTTTCTTATCAAATGTGAGTTGTGAGGATGTATTTATTGATCTGTCTTGCACTAACAGTGGGATGAGCCACGTGAAGGTATTGCACCTCAAAATGTGACTTTTGTGTTAAAAGGAATAGTGGCATGAGGTCTTTATGCTACATACATACGCAAAGAATAGTTGAATGTTTGTCGTTAAGAGGTGACACACGGTGATTATCTGATGTTAGCTGTGGGTAGATTTTATTTCTGCAACTGAGGGTGTTTACACTGTAAGCGATGTGTTACATTAATGCAGGTTGTGTGAGTTAGATGGACCATGTTTACTTTTCGACTTCAAGTGCAAATTTAAAAAAAAACATAGTGAAGCAGTCTAAAGAGAAGCCGTTCAGCGCTTTCCCACACCAATATGACTAGTGCACATTTGCTGGTGTTTCTGTGGTTTGACAGAACTCACCTCCATGCAAATATAAGTCGAACAAAATGCACTTGGAAAATACTGAGGTTATAAATGTCCACCAGGCAAAAACAGCTCGCATTTACAAGAATACAATGGAAGTATTGTTATACAGTGCATTTTGGTGGGCTTAATGTGTTTAGTGCACGGAAAATACGCAAGCCATTAAAATCGCCGTACTATCGCATCCGGTCGGCCTGCCCTTCGTGTTTGTCCATCACCCTCTCGGCAGGCCTCTTCACAATGCTTCGCTGTTTCTGTATTTCATGTAAAACAATTATAAACCACCCCTGTCTGCCCTGTAAGACCCAGTGTATTTAACTAGCACAGATAATTATTCTACTAAAAAGTATTGCACTCTAACACTTCAGATCAAAATGTGAGATTTGGCGATGAAGTGACTGATACGTACAGTACTGTAGCCGTCTACTGCGGGGTATGTCCCAGTCGGCAGCACGAGACACCACTCCCAAGGAATGTTACGTGTGGCAATCCAACGCACGCGGCGCAACCCTTTGTATAATGTCGGTTTAAGTAACACAAATTTCACTTAAATTACACTCCTTTATTGGGTGATTATCCTTCCCTTGCAACTACAATTGTTCTGCTTCACTATGAAATATCACACTGCACTGCACTCTGGAAACCTGTTGTCCTAACCTGAAACGCATGATCCATCGATCTCCCGACCGTCCACCCTCGGGTGAAGGAAAAGACTTGCGTACCCTCGCGCCCTGGATTCTCCTGCACTTCAAACAAAAGTTCCTAATAATTTCGAAAATTTCTTATTGGCTGCTCCACCGACACTGCGGCTCCCATTGGCCCCTGTACGTAACAAGTCTCCCCTTTGATAGGATGACAAAGTTACTAATTACTGCAGTCCGTGGGCTTGGTCGTGAAGACCTCTGGACTTATTAGTTACGACCTAGCAAAGGCGTGGTAGCGTCACCCGCTTTGCTGGACGAATTATTGCTGTACTCAGCTGTCAAGTTTAAAATTTTTGGGTCAAGCATTCCAGATCTCTTGTTAGTCCTGACAGCTGACAAATGACTTCCTGGCCTTTGCCCAGTACAGCTATCCCGTGCATACACAGCCTCCCTTAACTAACCTCCAGTAGCCAAACGTTACAATTTAGCCCCTCATTTAAAACATCATGCTCTTTCCCTAATAAATTCACACAAGCAGTGTACTTATTGTCATCTAATAACACCTGCCAGAATTCCAACACAAGCTAACGGTTACATAATCTCCCATTCTGACCTAAATACTCCCTGTTCTCCTTCATCATTCTTACATTATAATATAAACATTACACCATGGGACACCTTCAAAGTACATTTGGATACATCTGAGACATTGCATAAAATCCATATGACCAACTGATTACATAATCAAATACCTTTGAATTAACACCAATCAACCAAACAAAACTACTCACTGCAATCACACATGTGAATCTAAACAACTTAAATCTTACAAACAAATTATATATATATTTTTTCATTAACATTAGTTTTTGCTCAGTATCGGGCCTATTTGCCTTGCGCTCTCACCCACTCACTCTAACTTCCCATCACTCTCTTGTACCATTTTATACATTTTCGCTCATTTCACAATTGCTTATCACTCGTAGCTGTTTTCTCCACTTCACAAATCACTGTTTCATAGGCTAAGTTTGCTATACTGCCTTATCAATTACAATTACTGATCCTAACCCTTACAGTTTTACAATTTCCTCTACAATAATTTCTGGATTGTTGGCGCAAATGCAATACACAATTTTGATAATAACCCTTTCTTTCAATGGCTGGGTCCTATCATGCCTGAGGCTTCTCTGTATGGTTTAAGAGACCTCTTAATAAATTGTCCACGGATTTTCCCCCTTTCATCTGCAAGTTCATAGGTAGATGGGTGTATTACTTTGGTGATTAGGTGTGGACCTTCATACGGGCGTACAAACTTCGAGGTTACTGCCATCGCGGCGTCAGACACCGGTTGAGTTTTGAGTAATACTCTGTCACCTAATTCTGGCTCCCAATGTGGATTTCCTTTCTTCTTTTCTTCCGACCTTCAATCCTCTTCTTCATCCTCTCATATGCCTTTGCGACCTTGACCCGTAACTCATCAGATGTCGACTCGTCTTCTGTTATGCTAGGTAGGATATTATTAAAAAGACTGGGTTTCTTCGAACCAAACCTAATCTCTGATGGGGTGTACCCCGTAGGGCCTGCTAACGTATTATTCATCCAGAACTCCATATGGGGAGCAAGTTCCGCCCATTTACGCACTTTGTGACCAAGATTTGCGATGTGGCATTCCTGGTTAACTTGAGAAATACATTTCTCAATGCCGGAGTGGCCTAAACTGAGGTGCACATATTCAATGACTTTTTCCTGTATACTATTTGGTATCATTTGTTTCCAAACAGCTGATCGTTTTTCCTGCAACACAATACGTCCCCTACCAGTCGGTATTTATGGTCGGCCGTTGTGGGTCGTGACGCTATACCCTCTATTATTTGCTCAAGTTTGGCGTCTGACCTCTGTAGAGTGCCTAAGTTTTTAAGGTCTTTACAAACGGCATAATTGATTTTCAAATCAACCGCGCTTACCATAATGCTGGTTGGTTTGGTCAAATTCTTAATCTCTGCAGTGTCCAGTCCTGCCGGATTCCTACTTAAAACATCTGCCAAGTAGTTGCTCGCTCCCGTAACGTGATGAATTTCAAGATCGTACTGCTGCAGCTCCAGAAGCCATCTTGCCACGCGGTTCGACGTAACGATACACTTGCCCAAGAAGGTTAGAGCTTTGTGATCTGCCTTCAAATAAATTTTGTCACCGTATATGTATATTCGAAATTTAATTAGCGCGAATATAATGGCCAGTAGCTCCTGTTCGCAAGTGGTATAGCGCTGTTCTGTTGGTGTCAAGACAGGAGAAACAGTGGACACTATGTTGGTGTTTCCTGCGCTGTCCTTTTGGAAGAGGACGGCTGCGATCGCTCGAGAACTGGCGTCCGTATGAATGGTATATGGGAGTTCATTATCAGGATGGATTAGACTGATTGTGTGTGCGAACCTTTTGCGTAGTGTTTCGAATGCGACCTGCATGTCCTCAGACCATCGCCATTTGAAACCCTTCCGCAACAATGATAATAAAGGTGCTACGTAATGTGCGTAGTTGACGATAAACCGCTGATGAAAATTTGTTACTCCGAGGAATCTTTTTAATTGCTTCTGGTTCCTCGGGGTTGGGTAATTCAGGACAGCTTCGATTTTTTGTGGATCGGCAGACAGTCCATCCGTGGAAATTATATGACCCAAGAATTGAATCTCAGATTTACAGAGTTTACATTTAGCAATGTTGATGTTGAACCCTGCACTCGTTAGTTTGCCCAACACTAAACCCAAATGAATTATGTGTTCCTCAAATGTACGCGAGAAAACCACGAGGTCATCTACATAGTGACACATGTAGTCACTGGAGTCCATTCCTAGCACTGTTTGCAGAGCCCTTATGAAACCAGATAGTGCATTCTTCATCCCATAGGGAATGCGGGTAAACTGGTACACTTTATTTTCGAACTGGAATGCTGTATACTCTCGTGATGACCTTTCCAGTGGTATTTGTAAAAGAGCTTTGCTTAAGTCCAACGATGTAATGTACTTAGCACCCCGAAACCTTTGTAACAGTTCTATCATTGGCGGTGTTTTTGCTCTGTCAGGTTTCATCAATCTATTTATGCGCCTGGCATCTATACAAATTCTGACTGCCTTGTTATCCTTCTGTACTAGTGTTAAAGGGTTCACATACGTAGCGAATGATTCCTCTTGTATGCCTTCTGTTATCGTATCTTGTATCTGTTCCCGTACTTCCTTGCGCAACCCAAATGGTATTGGCCGACAGCTACATGACTTAGGCAAGTCCCCGTCTATCTGAAATTTGTATTCAAAATTCTTGCAATCACCAGGCCTCTTTGTAAAATGCTCCTTGTATTTGTCAAGCATTCCTAATAACCTATCGTTTTCCGAATCCGACAAAATCCCCTCTCTTATCAGTTGTTCTCGCAGGATTGCCAAAGCTGTTTCCCCTTCTGCAGAAGATATCGAATCATGATTTGGCTTCAGTAACGTGTCAGATTCCCTGTCCTGACCAGAGTGTGCAGCGTGGCGCTTCCCCTCAATATTCATTGCTTCACTATTATCATTATCAACATCCCCAGCGGCCTTCTCACCGTTCTGCAGTACAAACCCTTCGCGATTGTGTAACACATTCCAGACTTGTCCGTACTCCACAATGCTGCAATTGTCTTAGCCTTCATCGTTACTAGGCGACTGCGTAAAACACAAAAACTTATCCTCACTCTCTCTCTTATTTGGGCTGCATCTGGAAAGGTAGGGATCCTCTTCACAAAACTTCGTGTCCGGTGGGGTGGGTAAAGGATCAGCTGTTTTCTGGGTCAATGTGGGTTGTGGTGTGGGTAGGTGTTTGACCTCACTGACTTGTCTACATTCAGGGTTACCAACTTCCGACACATTATCCGCCTTTGTCCCACTTGCAAAATCGAGTTCTAATGCTTCACCACCAATATTCAAAGTAAATTTCCTTCTAGAAAAATCAATAAGAAGTCCTTGTTCCGTACAGAAATTTAAACCAAGTAGAATGGGGGTTACAAGTTGCCCTGAAATAAGGAAAAGTGGTCTATGCGTTTGTTTTCAAATTTCAATTCCAACATTACTTGCTTTCGTATCCTTTTAGACTTTCCACCCAAAGCACTAACAAGCATAACATGCTGGGCTGGTAATTGTAAGCTAGGAACTCCATTCGATGTCAGTTCGTTGAACATGTTTTCTGACACTATTGATGTCTGACAACCGGTGTCAATAATTCCCTGACACTGCTGTCTTCCCACAAGGAAGTTAATCTGTGGACATGTCTCAATAATATTGTAATGGGGGCCTCTCCTCTTGTTAGTCAAGGGGGATAGTTTCCCTGTCACTGCATTAGTTAGGGGGAAATGGACCCACACTAGGTAGCGTAAGATGAGTCTTAGCACTAGTTCGCTGCCACCAGTAGCGTTGTCACGCTGACGTTGTTGTTACGACGGGAGACGTGGTAGGCATAAAAACTGCACCGTGTTGTCTAACTACTGCCCTGTTTACTATTGTTGCTTCAACTCATTTACAGTATTTACATGGCCTAATGAAATTGCTTTCTGCTTCCCATGAAACAATGCCGTATCGCAACACTCAGTTAGTCACAGTACGTTCTCAGTTAAAATGGTTGTTATCCCTTTCCTTCATTCAACAAAACCGAAATTTTCGATTCCTGCCCCAACTCTCTAATTCACAAAATTATAGAATTTCACTTCACCACTTACCTTGGAGCGTTATCCAACTCCATAACTGGATGCCCAAATAAAAATGGAACATTTCTACTCAGTTACACCGTAATCTGCTCTCGAATTCCCACAAATGGTAATCCAAAGGAATATTCAAAAGTTACACTAAACCTTAACTTGTTAATTCACCAATTATCAATCTTTTACGTCCACGCCAAAATCACCTCCTAAACACCATACACTCCTCCAAAATCACTAACTCACTTTCAAATTTAATTCCACAAAATTAATCCAACAATCTTTAGTAAAGTAATTTTCACCAAACTTTTACACAATAATCCACCTTAATCCAAACTGGCATCAAACTCAAACTCCAAACCAAACAAAAAAAAACTTAACTTCAGCAACACAAAACTAGCAGGCAATCCACCAACAATTCCAACAACAAAACGCGTAGCAAAGACGTAACAAAAGACGCTAAAACTAAACCTGAACCTGCATATATAGACTCAAGGCAGCGTCGGTTCTTGCCGGTAACAGCGGCACTAATCTGCTGAGTTAGGTCCGTGTTAGCCAATTAAAATTCGAATCGCCACCAATGTCCATATATGGGCATCTGTAAAACCGCCTATCACATCAGCGTACGAAGTTCACCTAGCAATGTTTTCTGCTGGATGGACAAAAGTTCCTACCACGACCGTGAGTGCGTGTAGCCTGCGATACAGCATTGTTCCCACACTACTCAGCAATGGAAACTTCCATCCTCTGAACCAAGTTACAACCTGCACAATGAAAATAAAAATTTCTAAAACACCAAATTCTTCCTTATGAAATGAAGAGCGATCAGCCATTCATTACAATATCTTCATTAACATAATAGTTAAATATGACATCATGTGGTGTGGGCCGATCTTCGCAGTCATTAGTCTGAGGGCATTCATTTAACGTATCTTGTACGCCAAAACTTGTGCAGTGTAAGTTTTCCGAATGGTTAACGTGGTTGTTAGCTGACTTAATATGCTCTGATTGGGTGACTTTTCCGGGCTTAGGTTCCTCAGTCCGGCCTGGTTTTTCTAAACATCTGGGCACAATCAGGCCCCATCGTGACCCAGAATTCAGTTTTCCGTATTCACATGTGCGTCGGCAGATCTGTCTGTATACTGACGTGTCTCTACTGTTCTGCCATCGTTGTTGGGAGGTTCGAACGGTCGCGCTCTTACGTCCAGTTCGTGCGACTGCGGGCCTCGCTGGTTGTCGTGGTTCCGGCCATTAGGCAGTGCATGCTGTTGGTATGGCGGTCTTGTGTTATGATAGTTATAATTCCGACTGCCAGACGGTACGCGTTCACGACGATTGTTTTCGCGCACGTACCTGACATTAAGCTGGTTGTCGCCCCTGTTTCTGGCCCCTCCGTTAATTCTCTGGTCCCGCGGTGAATTTCTGGAAGCCTCCCTCGAGTTTTGATCCCGCCTGTTATTTCGGTAATCGGCCCTTGCGTCCTCCAGTGACTGCAGTTTTTCAAGAAATGTAACGGTATCCTCCGTTGATTTCAAATTCGCGCTGGCCAGGCTACGTTGTATTTCTATAGAAAAATGTGAAATCACTGCTGCTATAAGATCGAGATCTGTGAGCGGTGGTTGTAGGTTCGATGCTAGGTTGGCGTACCGCAAAAAATGTTTGTCCATACTCTCCCCCGATCTCCTATCAAATTTATCCTGGTAAATTGAAACCTTGACTTGAGCCTGTCGCAAATCGTCCCAAAAAACTTCGAGAACTGTTCACGGAATTCGTTGTACGATTGCAACTTGTGACGGATTGCGCTAATCCACCCTTGCGCGAAGTGGTCCTCTATCGCTCTGATGGCAAGCGGTAATCTTGAGTTTTCAGGGGTTTTCTTTATTTGGAAATACGAATCAAGCTCCCTCAGAAATTGGGTTACTACCTGCTTCGAGCTGTCCTTATATACAGGAATACTCAGCTCATGTAAGGGGTTACATTGTGCCAACATTCCAGAATTTGAGTTCACAACGGAGACATCATTAGCTACATTAACACTGTTACATCCAGACTCTCTGACATATCCATCCACACTCATGTTCCCCTGACCAACGCTACTGTCAACCTATGGGCAGGGGTGGCTGTCATTACCTGACTTACAGCATCTACTCTGGAACCTTGGCTCTGCTGCATGTTGCTACCACCAGCTGACTGAGTGCTAAGTACCTGTCCTGCCGTCAGTTTTGTTTTAATAATGTCTATCTCCCGATTTAATTTCTGGATTTCTGCCAGGTTCGCTTGCCTACAGTCGGTTACACTATCAGAGACTGACTTAACTTCACTGGTTATTTGCCCCTTAACTTCTGCTATCTCCTCTTCAGTTTGAGTTATATGTCCCGTAAGATCAGCTGCTAAACCGTGAGTTTTTGCATTCATCTCCTGCGACATCCTGTCCATCAGCCTCTTAGACCCAACAATATGGTTAGTGATCTTTTCATCTATCCTTCCACACTCTTTCTCTGTAATTGTCCTGACAATCTCAATCTCACTTTCTGCATCTTTACGCAATTTCGTTAAGTCCTGCTTTAGTTGTTTAACCTCTGACCTCAAGTTTCCTGACAACTCCCCTTCCAATCGTTCATTCTCCTCCCTAAATTGTTTGATCAGATTGTTAGACAATGCCTCGTTTGCAGATTCAAATTTCTTTGTGATATCATTTGCTAACAATGAGATTTCCGCTTCTATTTTATTATTCAGGGCTTCTGTTGGCCTATCGTTTTGCGCCTGGATCTTGGAATTCAAGGTCTCGAACCCCTTCATGACGTTGGCCATGAAGTCCTGTAAAGTTTTTGACGGCATGACGAAATTTTCTTCGCCTTGTGTAGTAGACAAATCGTCCTGAAGCTGACCGTATCTCACATCTGCGATTACATTTACACATGCGACCTCCACATCGAGCTCCGTGAAGCCAGGGTTTGAACCTGCTTCCTCTGTCACAGTGACACTCCTACTCCTTCAATTTCTTTCTGACTTTTTTTTTTCACACACTCACAATTGGCAACCTTTCAAACTTACTGTTCGGTGCACAATTGTTACAAATTACAGATGGCAATTGTGTGATGCCCGTGAAGTGTTAAGTTGCTCCAGTCCGTCCGAGGGTCAACAGCATCAGAAGTCGTGGCGCCGGCCGAACTGCCCGCTAAGCAGATGCAGGTGGTCGGTTGATTTCCGCGCTGCACGTTCCTGGTGTCGTGTGGTCGTGTAGAAATTCTGGAAGTCGACGCTGGTTCGACCGTGGTCGTCGCCGATGCCTTGGTACCTGGCCACCTTTCTCCCCCCGCCGTAGATCTTTGATCTTCTATTCCGACGTTTCGGTATTCTCGCCGTTCCTTCTTCTTTAGTGACCAGTTTTATCGAGCCACGAGTTGGGCGCCAATCTTATTTTTATTATTACTGTAGCCGTCTACTGCGGGGTATGTCCCAGTCGGCAGCACGAGACGCAGCTCCCAAGGAATGTTACGTGTGGCAATCCGACGCACGCGGCACAACCCTTTGTTTTATGTCAGTTTAAGTAACACAAATTACACTCCTTTATTGGGTGATTATCCTTCATTTACAACTGCAGTTGTTCTGCTTCACTATGAAATATCACACTGCACTGCACTTTGGAAACCTGTCGTCCCAACCTGAAATGCGTGATCCATCGATCTCCCGACCATCCACCCTCGGGTGAAGGAAAAGACTTGCGTACCTTCGCGCCCTGGATTCTCCTGCTCTCCAAAACAGAAGTTCCTAATAATTTCGAAATTTTCTTATTGGCTGATCCACCGACACTGCGGCTCCCATTGGCCCCTGTACGTAACAAGTCTCCTCTTTGATAGGATGACAAAGTTACTAATTACTGCAGTCCGTGGGCTTGGTCGTGAAGACCTCTGGACTTGTTAGTTACGACCTAGCAAAGGCGCGGTAGCGTCACCCGCTTTGCTGGACGAATTATTGCTGTACTCAGCTGTCAAGTTTAAAATTTTTGGGTCAAGCATTCCAGATCTCTTGTTAGTCCTGACAGCTCACAAATGACTTCCTGGCCTTTGCCCAGTACAGCTATCCCGTGCATACACAGCCTCCCTTAACTAACCTCCAGTAGCCAAACGTTACAATTTAGCCCCTCATTTAAAACAACATGTTCTTGCCCTAATAAATTTACACAAGCAGTGTACTTATTGTCATCTAATAACACCTGCCAGAATTCCAACACAAACCAACGGTTACAACGTGTCTTATAGGTTAGTTGCTCATAGTAGTTAGCTGTAGTTAAAGAGTAAGTAGTGTTCAACTCAGTAAGATTCTTTGAAGTAAACCCTTCCCTGGGGCACTTCGAGGTTATTACTGTCCATTTATTATGATCAGCTATTTTTTTGTCCACTTTATCACTCATACTTCTGGGTGAGGTGCTCGCATCACTAGTCTTACCATCCAAAGAAGATGTTATTTTGGGTAAATTGTTTATGTATACGAGAAAAAACAATGGACAAAGAATTGAGCCTTGTGGAACCCCATGTTTGACTTCCTCCCAATTGAATGCTGCACCGTTACTCGAATTTATGTTGTCAATAAACACATTTTGATGTCTTTCACTGGGGTGAGATTTCATTAAAGCTTGAAATTTCCCTACTATCCCATAAAATTGCAATTTTTCTAGTAAAATATTATGATTGGCACAATCAGATTCTTTCTCTAGATCGCAAAATATGCCACCAACTGCACATTTATTACTCATATCTGATTGGATTTCATGTGTTAATTTATAAGAATCATTTTCTGTTGAGGTGTTGGTTCCGAAACCATATTGTTCAGTGTCTAGTATGTTATTTGTGCTTATGTGTTCGTATAATCTCTTGTATATAAGCTTTTCAAAGACCTTAGAGAAGGACACTAATAGTGACATAGGTCTATAATTGGAAGTAATAAGTTTATCACCATTCTTGAATATTGGTTTAACTACAGAGAATTTCAGTCTATCAGGAAAGACTCGTTGAGGACAGTTGTTGCATGTGTAAGTTACAGGAGAAATGATGAACGGTACACTCAGTTTTAAAATTTTGGTAGGGATTTCATCGTACCAACACAAATGTTTGGCTTTCAGGGATTTTATGATTGTTCTAATTTCACGTGTTGAAGTATAATGACATTTAATTTTTGTAAATGGGTATTTAAAGTTATGGATCAAATAATTTAATGGATTAGTATTATTTGCTGGTTCGTTTTTGTCCTTATTGATGTCAATAACTGATAAGAAGTTTTTATTAAATGTATCAGCAATAGTTAACTGATTGTTATTGTATTATTGACGTTTAGTGCCTGAACTTGTTTTTTATGGTCTTTGTTGCCTGTTTCGTTCTTGATAATCTTCCATGTGGTTTTTAATTTTTTTTAGATTTTGAAATCATATTGTCATAATTTTTTTGCCAGTCTAATAACTTCGGCTAATATTTTGCAGTGTCGTTTGTAACACAACCAGCGATCTGTATCATTACTCTCCCTACACTTCAAATAAAGTCGTCGTCGTCGTCCCGCCCCCAGGAGACCCTTATTCCTTTCGTCATCCATGGGTTATAATTTTCTTTGGAATTTATTTTTTTCTTTGTGAAGCATGAGTTGAAAATCCTTAAATATGTATTATGAAAGTTATTAAATAAGGTGTTTACATCGTTTGCGACAAAAATTTTGTTCCAGTTTTCATAACTTAATTTTAGTTGAAATTCGGCTATAGTGTAGTTGTTAATTTTCCTTATAAGTTGGGTTTCACAGGCTTGTTCTTCTAAAATAACATTGTTCAGCAGTATCAATTGGGCATCGTGGTCTGATAACCCATTGATAAATGGCCTTATGGTATAGTTTCTTGTCTTATTAATAAAAATATTATCAATTGCAGTAACATCCATTTGCCATTCGAATATGAAAATTAACGGTACTTATCAAATCATAAGTGCCTAAAAGTATCAAGTTTTTGTATTTTACTACAAGTACCAAGGTAATTGACATTTATGTCTCCGCATATGATAAATTCAATTTCATTGTTATGTAACAGATTCAAGATAGTGTCTAGTTTCTTTAAAAAGATGGCTGAAATTTCCTGAAGGTGATCTGTAAATGGCTATTATGATAATCTTAGTAGTAGACAAATTTAATTTAACAACACATACTTCAATGTCTTGCTCTTTACAATTTCCTTCTAGTGTTAAATTAGTAAACTTTATGGATTCATGAACAAATATACTCACTCCACCATTTTTTAAAAATTGCCTGCAAAATGTAGCGCCTAAGTTATAATGATCAATGGATATCTTATCTTTGCTACATCTAATTGTATATCCTCTGTTTCATTGTTTATTAGTTGATTACTCGGATTACCTGATATATTTACAATGCTTTGTGTTTCCTCTTTCCACTGCAAACTGATTGGGGGTTTTCTTTCACTTCTTATTAATTTATTGATGATAGAAGCTATTTGCTTAGATATAATTTCCTTTGCTACTCCATTTAGGTGTAGTCCATGGGGGTGAATAATTCTCTATTAAAATTAGCTTCCAGAATTGTAGTGTTTGAACAATTTTACAGTTTTCACTAGTTTTCTGTTGAACACTTGAATTTCCCTACTCACACAAGAAAAGTCTGGTAGATCATACCTATGTGGGATGCACTGTATTATAATATTAGTTTTATTATTATCTAGGATAAACTTTGTGATCTGAGATCAGGCCAGATTCATATTATTCTTATTCACATCATTGGAGCCACGTTTAAGAACGATAACATAATTTTTTTTAAGTTCTTTAAATCTGTTATAGTAGAGTTTACTATGTTTTCAACACCGGCTGCAGGTCTAACTACACCAGTAACTTCTATATTTGCAATTAGGGGATTCGTAACTCTACTGAGATTCCTTGAGATTGACTGTCGCCAATAATTGCCACTTTATGGTCAACTGTTTTCGTGGGCTCTTTATTGCTTGCTTCCACTGATGTTTTTTGTTAGCACAATGGTTGTTTTTCTTTCTTGATACAATTCCATTGACATGACCATTCACAAGGGTTGGAATACAGTTAGTTTGCAGATCACTTTTGCAGTTTCTCACTGGTTCCGTTCCAGGATGGTGGTAGATGGGAGAAGGTGGTCGCTGTGCAGGAATCCTGGCTTGATGATTGATTTTTGGATTCATAGTTCTCCTTGGATCCTTTTTCCTCTTGCAGTAGTTGATAGAAGATTGAGTTGACTTCTCACTTTCCAATGGAACTGCTTCGTGTTTTCCTGTCGTAGATTCAGGAAGGTGGGTCAATACAGAGTATCCGTTAGTAAACTGGTACTGGTTGCAATGTTTGTAGTACTTCAGAATTTCTTGATTTATGTGTGTTATATGAATACTTGGATGTAACCTCAGACCATGAAAT
The DNA here is from genome assembly GCA_013340265.1 of Coptotermes formosanus. NCBI lineage: Eukaryota > Metazoa > Arthropoda > Insecta > Blattodea > Rhinotermitidae > Coptotermes > Coptotermes formosanus. The sequence goes on along the minus strand of BLKM01010448.1, from coordinate 217,161 downwards.
AGGCGCTGTCAGATCTTCATGCCCTCTGTTCTCTGAGATGGCATCAGACGCAGGTGCGTGCTTTGCAGTAACATCATTTAATTCTTTATATAAGAGTTTGACGTTAAATAAACCATCAATAACTGCAACAGTAACACATTTACAGCAGGATACAAATGCTTTAAAAAGTAAGCTGCCTATCCCAGTGGCCGCGCGGTGTTAGGCTTAGGTCTGCAGCCGAGCGCTTGCTGGGATCGTGTGTTCGAATCCCAGCGGGGGCATGGATGTAAGTAAGTAAGTAAATATGGGTCGAGCCCTCACGGTCCCGTTGCACGTAGGCCTTCACAGGCCCTTTGTGCCCTCTCATTAGGTCCAAGTCACAAGAGCCCTGTCCTGAAGAAGTTCCAGATGGCCCTTAGACTCAGATCTCGCACATTCTCAGGGTCCAGGAGAAAGGACCCCAGATAGATATGTCTGAGTGTTGCCAAGGCTTCACACTCACACAGTACATGGGCTGAGGTTTCCTCTCCAGCCCCACATTTCCTACACAAGGGACTATCTACCAGCCCCATTATGTGGAGGTCTTCTCAGGGTGTTATGCCCAGTAAGGAGGCCAATAACAACCCTGGATTGTGCCTTATTAAAGGACATTAACGCGGTCCTGGCCGTAGTATTAGGGCCCGAGATTAACTCTTGAGCCTGTCTCACAGTTCCAACCAGTCCCCGCCATCGTACCAAGTGTTGTCTATACATCCAGCACTGAATTTTACTCCTTATGCATTGCCTTGAGACCCCCACAGCCGGCTCTGGTCCCACAAAGTGGTGGGCAGAGCCCTCCCTTGCGAGCTCATCGGCAATTTCATTTCCACGTATCCCTGAATGTCCGGGGAAAGAAGAGTCCCACAGAATGGTAAGTGGAGATATCATCTAACGCCTTTTGGCACTGTCGTACCAAAGGAGACGTCGTTTTCACGGCCTGTAGTGCTTCCAATGCCGCTTGACTATCAGAGCAGATACTTACGTATCTCTCTGATCTGACTCTCCTTTGAATTTCCCAAACACAGGCCAAGATAGCATAAATCTCAGCCTGGAAGACAGTGACATACTTCCCTAGAGAAATGCTGAGCCTCCTACCCTCGGATTGCCCATAGACAACGGCCCTAGTCCTCCCATCCTGTGTTCTGGACCCATCTGTATACCAGACGTTCCCTTTAACCACAGGTGGGGGCCCAGTTCCTTTTGTCCATTCTTCTGTAGTCAGTAGAGTAACCCTATATTTGGGTTAAAAATTATATGCTGGCCTCATAATGTCGTTCCCCATACTAAATATGGGATCCCATTTCTGAAGCCGCTTTACTATGGCACTATGACCATGATCAGGGTGTAGGTAAGACCACCCTCCTAGACTCCAGAGCCGATGTGCAGCTGCCCTTGCCTCGCCCTCCACCACTAAATCAAGCGGTGGGAGACAAGTGAGTGTCTCAATGTCACTTGTTGGCGTAGTGCGCATAGCCCCGGTTATCCCCAGACAAGCAAATCTCTGGACTCTACTTAATTGTTTTTTGGCACTGGATGTCTGACATCCAGTCCACCATACTAAGGATGCAAAGGTGATGGATGGCCTAATGATAGAAGTGTAGAGCCAATAAACAACCCTAGGTCGCAGGCCCCACACCGTACCAAAAGACCTTCTACAGGCCCACAAAGAATTTTGAGCCTTCATCACCTTGTTGTTTACATGCTCCCGCCACGTCAGCCGGGAATCTAGGGTCACCCCCAGATACCTGACCGACTCAGAGCGGTGCAGAGTGACTCCAAAAAGAAGAGGTTCAAAGAAACCATCCAGTTTCCTCTTCGTAAAAACGACAAGGTCGGTCTTATCTGGATTGACTGACAGGCCTACCTCGTCGCACCACTTCTCTACAGTGTAAAGAGCCCCTTGCATGAGCTCCGATACCGTGTTTGGGAATTTTCCTCCTGCCAACAGACAGATGTCGTCGGCATAACCTTGACAGTATACCCCGCCCGTATTGAGCCTCGCTATCAAATCATCGATTACAAGGCACCACAACATCGGTGATAAAACACCTCCCTGCGGGCATCCCCTGGCTACCGCAACCCTCACACAAACATCATTGAGAGCCGCCATAGCCAAGCGGCCCTCCAGGGGAGCCCTAATCCACAGGACAATAGTGGAGTCGACCCCACGGCCGCACAATGCAGTACACACGGAGCCAAAAGAGGTATAATTATAGGCTCCTTCTATGTCCAGGAAAACACCCAGGACTAATTCCCGCTGATCAAGCACCTTCTCCACTCTCACAACGAGCTGATGAAGGGCTGTTTCAACGGATTTACCAGCCTGGTAAGCATGCTGATTGGGATGCAACGGTTTTATAACCGACGCCCCAACTCTTATATACCTGTCCACCAACTCTTCCAACGTCTTAAACATGAACGAAGTGAGGCGGATGGGTCGAAAATCCCTCGGCCCAGTATATGAGTTTTTCCCGGGCTTAGGTATGAACACTACCTTAACCTGGCGCCATATAGCTGGGACATAGCCCGTAGCCAGGCAGGCACGAAATATCTTAACCAGGTATGGAATAACAATTCTCCTTCCCTTCTGAAGCAGAGCCGGAAATATGCCGTCCATTCCTGGGCTTTTGTATGGCAAAAAAGTATTAATTGCCCACTCCGCTCTTCTATAGGTGACCATCTCCGCCGCCACCCCCCAGTCATGTCTGCTGGTACGGCAGGCGGCCGCGGGCGCCACCATCCCCGGAAAAGGTATCGAATCCGGGAAGTGGGTTGTCATCAACAGCTCCAAGGTTTCCCCCTCTGACTGCGTTCACAGACCCGATGGAGCCACCAAAGAGCTGAGTTTAGCCTTTGGATCCCTTGACAGAGCCCTATATAATCTTGCCGACATGGGAAAATTATTTATGGGAGTTGCAGAAGGCCCTCCACGAATCTCTGGAAGCCTTCCTTACCTCCTTTTTATAACTCCTCTGAGCCCCCTTATAGAGTTCCTAACTTTGAGGATTTCCACTCCTGCGTCCCTTATTGAAGAGCCGCCTTACGTCTCTTCTAAGGGACTCTAACTTAGACGTCCACTTTAGAGAGCTTTTACCCTTTCTCCCAACCTTGAGAGGACAGTTCTCTTCATATGCTGTGATTAGGGCCCCTTGAAGGAATGCAATTGCCAGCCCCAATCCAGCCTCATCCTTAACATCTATCCTGGGTCCCTGCTCCAGCCTGCTCCTCAGGTCCTCCCGAAAGGAGTCCCAATTGGTGCTTCCCCGGGTCCCTGAAGAAGCTTGCCGGAACTGAGCCCACTAATTTGAACATAATATGTCTATGATCTGAAAGGGAGGGCTCCGAGGAGACCTCCCAATCCTTAATTCTCTCTAGGAATTCACACGATCCTAGGGTAATATCAAGCACTTCCACCCTCCTGCTATTGCAGAAGGTGGGTTCATTTCCCCGGTTAAGGATCTCCAAATTTGTAGAATTCAGAAATTCTACCAGGGCCACTCCTCTATCATTGCAATTCGCGCTCCCCCGAACTGTATGATGACAATCGGAGTCGCAACCCACAATGAGTGAGAGAGTTTTCTCTTCACAATACCGCACGAGCTCCTCAAACTCCCTTGTTGGGGGAAGGTCCTCGGAATCGAAGGGCAAATACACAGAGCAAGCAACTACACTTCTCTTTTCCTCGCCCTCATCATACTTTATCTGCACTGCTACCAGGTCCCTAAAAGAGAACCCTGGTAGCATCCATATGTTCCTGTTCCTAGCCAGGATACATGTTCTCGGTCTATCCGTTCCGCTCCCACAGAACAGGGTATACCCTGCAATATTAAGACCCATAATACGGCCCTCGCGTACCCACGGTTCCTGTACCAGAGCCATATCTATTCCGTTCACGGCAACTGTCCTAGAAAGAAACCTGGACGCAGCGATACTATGTTGTAGGTTAGCCTGAACAAATGAGATACTACTCACCATATCTCGTCCGGCCTGGCCTCTTATTCTTTCTTCTTACTTCTTCCCTTCTAGCTTAACGCCAAGAAGGGAGAAAACTGCCTGCCCCACACCACTGAAGGGCCTCCACTTCAGCCCCTCCAGTTTGGTCACAGACTGTGAATCTATGCTGAGCACAAGGCGTACCCCTTTAGGTTCCTCCTTGCGCTCATATACCCTCCACTGTCTGGTATCCAGTCCCCGGTTCAGCCTACGTAGCCGCTGAAACAGACGCTCCGTACCCTCCCTGGGGCCCGGAAACCAAGCCGCTACTCTTTTATAAGTTGGGAGTGCCTCTAGTTCCACCATCCTGAGCTTCAAGCCCTCCCCCACATTCATCTTGGGCACTTCCCTGCCCAGCCAAGCTTTTGTTTCTTCATCGAGGCACACCACAATGGCGGCCCCTTTTGCCCAATAGGTGTCGACCAGCTTGGGAGTGAACCCCTCTTCAGGGAGCCCATCTACCAGTCCACCGATCCCCCATTGGATCTTTGCAAAGTCATCTTCCGTGACATGTGCCTTCGGATAGCCATCACAAACGATGGCCATCCTTAGGCCCTCCTGAGTAACTTTGGCATAGCTAGGTTGCCCACTACTCCTGGGCCTCTTAGCCTGCCTGTCCTCAGGTGTACTGCCAGAAGTTCTCTGGCGCTTACCTTTGCCCTGGGGCCCAGATGTACTAGGCTCCTGCAAAGTCTGTGTCTGGCCGCCTTGAGGCGGGGGTTGGCTGCAGGCAGAGTCCCCGGTAGGAGCCCCCGCCTGTCGAGCCTTCCTAGCCCGCTTTTTAGCAGCCCCACTACGATTTCTTTTCCGCCGCAACTCCAGAGTGCCAACCCTCTCTGCCAGCACCTCCAGATTTCCGGCGTCATCCCTATCCGGGGACAGATGTTCCCCTTTCGGAGTCTCACCTGCCACCGGCACACCTAGATTCTGTCCGGTTGCCCTTTGCGGAGCCTCCAGACACAGGAAGTCCCCATCACTGGAGCCATCCCTAGAATCTTTACTGGAGTCCCCAGTTAAGGAGCGCTCCTTGAGTTCTGGATCAGTATTGGTTCTTTCCATCCTGGTCCCACGAGTACGGGGGAAAAATTCAGTCCACCAAGCAGAGCCCCCATACTTGGTAAGGCTATAATACAACTGGGAGGTCGCCTGGTATCCCAGAGGGCGCCGTTTGCGACAGACTCACCCACTGCCATTCATCCCGTAGGCACGGCACTCACACCGTGGGATTGGGGATTGTTTTTCAAGGTTTACTCCTTTAGATCCGCTGTGTTCTGCACAAACAGGGTCACCTCTCGTAGGTTATGGTTCTTTGCCACGCACAAACGGTCTTGGCTGAAAAGAGGCTATGTATGACGCATTTATCACCCGTGGCGAAATGGCAGCGCTCTTATTGGACCGGAGCCACCACCCTTCAGTAGTGACCCCGATCGGCTGCCCCGTGCCAGGCCCGACCCGGGCCGGTGCCATCGCCTCACGGCAATGACCCGACCGGGGCCCTGACCCAGCACTCGTCCCCTTGACCCCGGGCATGGATGTTTGTCTTGTACAGTGTTTGTGTTGTCAGGTAGAGATCTCTGCAACGGGGCGATCCCTCGTCTAGAGGAGTCCTACTGACTGTGGTGTGTGTTTGTGTGTGATCAAATGAAATCACAAAACCCTGGACACCTACTGTGAACAAGTAGGTAGGAGAGGGAAGGACTAAGTAAAGTAAAGTAAATAAAAAGTAAGCTAATATAAACAGATTAACTGAGCTTCTTCTTCTTCTTCTTCTTCTTCTTCTTCTTCTTCTTCTTCTTCTTCTTCTTCTTCTTCTTCTTCTTCTTCAGGGCCCGTCAGCTTATGTCCCCGATGCACCTCAGCCTTAGGCTTATTGTGCAGCCCTAAACACTCCATTCAGCACAGGTTCAATAACCCTGTGCCTCTTATATAGAGGCAAAGGTCCCTTACTGAAGCTGAGCTTATATCTTTTGGTTCAGCAAGCAGCTTCCCAAAAACATTATAGCGCTGACGTGCCAATGCTTCACAGTAGCAAATAATATGCTGCACTGTTTCGGCCTCCATCCCGCAAAATCTGCAAGTTGGATCCCCATCAAACAGGCCCATAGTATGCAGGTGCCTCCTCACAGGAGCGTGTCCCGTGAGGACCGCAACTGCCGTTTTTAGTTGATGCCTATTCAATTTGAGCAGATCATCAGCTCTTCTCTTACATGGTCTTCCTATGAAACGTTTGCCATGTCTCTGTCCTGGCAAATCTCTCCAGGCGTTGTAATGTTGACACTCAGTCCAGTTTTTAACTGCTTCTCTTGCCGAACACCTAGGTATTCCAAGAGCCGGCTCTGGACCAAGTAACGATATAGCTGACACTTGTCTAGCAAGCCTATCAGCTTCCTCATTTTCAGGAATACCACAGTGCTCTGGCACCCAAATGAGGGTTACCTCATTCAGGCAAGCCAGTGCAGAGAGGGCATCTAAACATTCTGCAACCAGTCCCGAGGTCACTTTCGGGCTACTAAGTGCCCTAAGTGCAGCCTGGCTGTCAGAGAAAATAAGAATCCGGTTATGTTTATAAGCCCTTCTTATATTCTCACATGCACATTGAAGAATGGCATATATTTCAGTTTGAAAAACTGTGGCATATTTACCCAAAGGGAAGCTAAGGCTTCTTTTCAGTCTTATGCCTGAAATACCAGACCCTGTCCCTGAGTCAGTCTTTGAGCCGTCAGTAAACCAGATCAAAGCATCCTCAGGGAGCACTAGGTCTCTATTTTTCCAATAATCCCGGTCTATAATGACTCTGAAGATTTTGGAGTGATAATAGCCTGGAATGATGTAGTCCGACCCCATATCCAATATAGGGTCACCCACATTTTTCCAGATGGATAGCAAACCTGATACTGTTTTAGAGACAGTTGGTTGCTTTAATATCTGCAGCCTGTAGAGTGCCATCCTCGCCTCCGCCATGATCAACAGATCCAGCGGAGTCAGATTCAAAAGCACCTCCATTGCTGCAGTGGGGGTCGATTTCATAGCCCCCGTAATGGCTAGACAGGCCATTCTTTGAATCCTGCCTAATTGAACCTTAGTGGTTTTTTGCATGACCTTGGGCCACCAAACCAAGGCAGCATAAAATATGGATGGTTTGATTACCCTAGTATAGAGCCAGTGCACCATACTAGGTCTGAGACCCCATTTTTTACCACACATGCGTCTAACTGGTTTGTGCTTTTTTAATTGTTTTCTGCAAATGTTGGTTCCAGGTAAGTCTGGAGTCTAAAGTCACACCCAAATACTTGACCTCTCCCAGCATTTTGAGTTCCTTACCATGAAGTATGAGAGGTCCTAAGTCCTCTATTTTCCTTCTATTGGTAAATGGAACTATAGCTGTTTTGTGAGGGCTAATATTTAGACCCTCTTTAACAGCCCATTGAACCACCACATTCAGGGCATCTTGCATAAGTTCCCTGACTGTGTGTGCAAATTTACCCTGGACTATGATGACAATGTCGTCAGCATAGCCAAATGTACAAAAGCCTAGGTCATTTGTGGTAGTCAAAAGCCTATCAACAACCAGGTTCCACAAAAGGGGAAACAAGACTCCACCCTGTGGACATCCTCCTACTACTTTAGCAGTCAAGCTGCTGCCCATAAGGGAAGTGTGTACGAGTCTGCTTTCAAGCATGGATCCGATCCACCTACAACAGGTTGCCTCAAGTCCACGCTCTCTAGCAGCCGTCATAATTGCACTAAAAGAGGTGTTGTCAAATGCCCCCTCAATATCCAGGAAGGCACCCAACGCAATCTCTTTATGATTCAGAGACTTTTTCAGTCTATAAACAACCTGGAAGAGAGCTGTTTCAGTAGACATACCTGCCCTATAGGCAAACTGGTTCTGGTGAAGTGGTTTTTCAACCAGGACACCTCCCTTGATATATCTATCAAGTAGTTCCTCAAGTGTCTTGAGTATAAATGACATGAGACTGATGGGTCTCAGGGACTTCGCCTGGGACAATTGTTTCCCAGGTTTTGGTATATGTACCACCCTGATATGCCTCCAGCTCATAGGAATGTAACCTAAGGCCAGACTGGCTCTTAGTAACATCATAAGTTTCCCCACAAGCAGTTCAAAACCCTGCTGTAGCATGACGGGCATTATTCCGTCAATGCCTGGGGATTTGTAAGGTTGAAATGAGAAAACAGCCCATTTCAATTTATCATAATTAATTACCCTCCTGGAAACCGCCCAGTCCCCCCTGGATCCTTTCCATTTCGGATACTCCAGTTCAAGACCGTCCCAGCCTCCAGGAGGTTCCAAAATTATTTCAGAGCCCAGGAAATGGACCCGGAGTAGCTCCTCCAGAGTCTCTTCCTCTGTTGTTGTATATTCTCCATTTTCCAGTTGGAGAGAGCTGACTGCACTATGCCTATCCTTTGAGAGAACCCTCTGGAGTCTGGCACATTCTGGAACCATCTCAATCTCCTCACAGTGTCTCCTCCATGATTCTCTCTTGGCCCATCTGAGTGCTTTGTTATAATCTGTTAGGGTTCTTTTATAATCAGTCCAATTCCCTGACTTCTTTGCCGCATTAAACAGCCTACGAACTTTCCTTCTTCTCTCCGCAAGGTCTTTATTCCACCAGGATATATTCCTGTTGTTCCGCCTCACGGTTGAAGGACAGTTTTCATTATAAGCAAAAATAATAGCATCCTGAAACTGCTTTGCAGCAGGTTCCAGGTCTATAAAATTGGTAACTCTGTCTGTTATATCACACAAACACCCTGACAGGTCATTTCTGAAAGATTCCCAGTCGGTCCTGCGTGGATTGCGATAGAATTCAACTAAACGGTCAATACCCGTAACAGTAAACCGGATGTATCTGTGGTCTGAACAACTTACTTCCTCAGTTACATGCCAGTCTTTAATAAAATTGCTAGCATAAAAAGTGGCAATTGTGATCTCGATAACTTCCTGCCTATTAGATATAACAAAGGTAGGTCTGTTACCTTTATTCATTATGTCCAATCCATTAGCCATAATGTAATTAAACAGGGACTCACCTCTGTTATTGATGTTTGTGCTTCCCCAGGAGGTGTGATGCGCATTTGCATCACAGCCGATGATCAGGTGAGTTCCTTCCGCCCTACAACCCGTCACCAGCTTCTCAAACTCCCAGGGGGGAGGAGGTCCAACGTCATCATATGGAAGATAGGCCGATCCGAGAATAATCTCCCTTGGCCCTACACCACACGACGTTTTGATTTTAACTGCCGTGAGGTCCCTGGAACAGTGATGCATCAACGGCAGTATCCAAAAGTCTTCCTTGACTAAGATACAGGTCCTAGGATTCTGAGTGGATCTACTATAAATTAGTTCTCCCCCCACCTCCTTTAGACCTTTAATATCCCCCATATATGTCCAAGGTTCCTGTATGAGGGCAACATCGCAATTCCTCATAGCGACACAGAGGGCAGCCGAGGCCGCTCTACTGTGGTGGAGGTTCACTTGCAGTACTCAGCCTCTGACTTTTTCTTTTCCCCCTTCAGGGTCCGGAAGACAACTCTCCCCATTCCCCAGAAGGCCTTGAAATTAGATCGCGTGAGGGCGTTTAAAGAGTCAGGGTCAATGGAGAAGGCCAGTGTTTGCTCCTTCTCAGTGACCTTGCGACTCATAACTGACCAATCTGCCATTTTTAGCTCAGGATTTTGGATCCTGAGTCACTTTATGACAGTGGTAACTTCAGAAGTGTCAGGGATACGAACAAGCACCCTGGGTCTTTTTGGGAGGTCTTTGGAGTCGACTACAGTCAGCTCTGCACCCTCCCATAACTCCCCAAGTCCACTGATCGTCTGCATTAACCAGATCTTTGAATGTCCATTTGCACAGGTGATCCAAAATACCCCCTGTGCAAATTTAGAGTGTAAAAACTGTGGAGGAGCCTCCCCTGAAGGGTTCTCATCCACAGCTGATAGAAGTTTTACCTGAATCAGGTCAACTTGGGTCTGATCCAGTGTAACCTCTGGATGGCGTCTGTGAGTAACCGCCATCTTAATACCAGCAACAGCTTCCTTGTACTACCCAGTCTGCAATTGGGTGCTCCTGGGTTTTTTAGGTTGCTGTGTTTCCAAAGATGGAGTGCTCGAGTCAGAGTGGGGTCTTTTAACACCCCCACTACTCCTCCCGGCACCCTTCTCCTGAGACAAAGGAGTTTTTCTTGGAGGCTTCTTTTCCGTCCAAGTTCCCTCCTTCATCTTCCTCTCTTTAGTAAGCCTTTTCCGCTGTGCTCCAGAGAGTCTCTTGGTTTGCAGTCCAATCGTAGAGATGCCTGCAGCCAGTCTCTCCTCATCTGAAGAGGCAACGGAAGACTTTATGTCTGTGACCTCCACATGGGGTTGTTGTAACAAGTCTGCAGTACCAGCTGCTCCTTGTTTAGGTTCAGAAATATTCGTGTTCATTTTGGTCCCACGAGTACGGGAGAAATAACAGTCAACACTGACAGAGCTCCCTATGCCAGCGCAAGGCTACATACTCCGGGATTTCGCCTGGTTTCCCAGAGGCTCCATTAAGAACACATTACCCATGTGCCATTCACCCCTTCAGCACGGATTAAGGCAAGCCACACATAACACCTTGGGGTTGGGGAGTTGGTCCACGGTCTCCTATTTAATTCAGAGACAGACCTGCCACAAGGGCAGGCCCCCGGCTATCCGCCACCCGCCGATGTGCCCGGTAGCCACTCATGCCCCGGGTTAACTGAACTTACCGCAAGGTTATAGCCAGCCGCTCTTCTGGAAGAACACATCTTCTCATGTTTGTGTCTGATCCGAATATATTGTTTCTGATATGCTGGAGCAGTTCGTCAAAGGAGACAATCAACATACAGAAATAGTTGAAAAATTCACTTTCATCTTATTTTAGGTCGTGAAGGGCAGTGTAAGACGTGCCACATTCCTGTCTTGAATTGAGTAGGGGATGTATTCAGAATTTGTGCTTCCTTTTCTTCTTCTTGAATTTCTTGTGCAGTAACACAAGAAGGACAACTTCCTCTTCGAACTCCATTTCCAAACTGGAACTGAACTAGGAAACAAGGGTTGGTACTGGGGTCCCTGAAGTGCCACAAACACGCTCGTGGAAAATGGTCTGCTTTTTGTCACGCTCCTATCTGTGGCGCCACAAACACGCTTGTGGAAAAGGGCCCTAAATGTTTGTTTTGCTTCTCCTTTTGTGTCAAGTAGCATTTCCCTTTACACCATTGTTGTTGCTGATGACCAAATGCTAGCCGAACCTGAAGCCACTGTCCGTGTTAGTGTACACAGTTGCAGACAGCTGGGCAATTTGTGTCGTGTTCCTTCCCTGAAGCATTATGGTTCTGTTTATGGAAAGTTTTTTGTTGGCAGTAAGGTGTGAGCAATGTACATGTGTAACAGTGTGCTGAATGACATCAGTGATACAGGTATGTCCAGAAATTTGTCTTGAATTGTTAGTGGTTGGTTGATGTAATTTTGAACTGTTTTGCAAATGTGAACTAATTTACCATGTACAGTGAAAAACCCTGTTAAAAAAAAATTTTGAAAATCCCAAGAATCCTACTTCTTAAGTGGGAAATTTCTTAAAAGGGTAATTTTAATGAAATGGGAGAATTTTGGTTCTTTTTTATCCTGACCTCTTAGGCGGGAAATTTTCTTAACTGGGTTTTTCTTAAGAGCGTTTCACCTGTATGTTCATACTAGTGTGTAAATTGATTTCATACTCTGTGTGTGTGTGTGTGTGTGTGTGTGTGTGTGTGTGTGTGCACTCACGCACACGTGTGCATGCATGATAGTGTGTACGAAATATGACATAGCTGTAGAATGATAGTGGATGCGTTTGACCAAAGAGTGGACACTGGGCATCCTGTATTAACAAGAACAGAAATGATAAGAGGCAAGCATGATAGGTGAGGTACAAAGTCTACTTGATTGTTAAAATAGTTTGGTTATCAGCGTGGGAAATTCTCTGAATAACTTCCAGGTAAAGTATTCCCCAAGTATTGGTTGCTGGACACTGTGTATCAGTTAAAAAGAAATTCTTTTGGTTTATGGAACCAGAAGATTCATTACTGTATTAACTACCATATCCTGGCTCTTATTGTGCATGTAGCTATTACTTCTAAACATCGTGAATGAAGAAATAATTTATTTAAACAAGTTGTTGCAGAGGTCTACACATTGTAGGCCAGCAAATTATTTTTTAAGTTTTTGCCATACTAAGTTTTCCAGTAAATGAGATATTTGTATTCACTTCCTATTTACAGTCATGTAGATTATGGACTGTGGTGAACACTGTTACACTTTGTAATTAAGTTGGTATTAATCTGTGGTTCAGGCTGATCTCATACCTCATTGTGTCACACATTACTGAATCCAGTTTTCTGGCTTTTCACAGGATTTGCTTGCTATTTTAGGTGTTACACTAGACTGGGCCTGTCAGTATCAAATCAGGTTATCAGCCAAATCTGAAATCAAACTTGAAATTTTGGCTGCAGCATGTAAGTGTGTGTATAATGTCTCTAAAGTCATGCCTTTGAGAAGTTATTTAAATACTCAGTGACCGAGCAAACTACGTGCCTTTTTCAGAAGAAAATGTTTCTATTTCTTGGGCTGTACATTTTACTGTTACTTCAAAACCCGAAAGCAAGCTGGACATTTTCATATTCACTGGGATTTGAAATGATGACTAAGTTTAACATAGGATGAAGTGCTATAGGCAGACAAGCATTGAGAGGTAAAAATGTTTTCAGTGTTTCTTAAGTGTGTTAGCTGTTGTTTTCTGGACAGACAGTAAAATTCTGCAACTATGAAAACGTGGGCTGCACTTACGATAAAGCTGTGTTGGCAGCTTGTTTGACAGGCCTGCACTAGAAGAGGGCCACAAAAATAGCAGTGCATGACTGGCTGCAGGTACACATTCTGTTGGGCTGCTCGCTCAACTGTAAGGTATACAGTGTGACAGCAATATGTATTGTAACTGTATGCAGGTTATTCAAATACAAATTGTACATCAGAAATACAGAGTGTTGTGTTTATTCAAACTACAGTACGTCACAGTATGTTTATTGAAATGTACTCTGAGCACAGCATGCAGTTTTATTGGTCATAAACTTCTCTTTGTGTGGGATAACTTTACTTTGGTGTGGTGCATAGTGTTACAATGAATGTGTCAAATGAGAAGTAGCAAATTACATGGTAGCACTACAACGCTGGGTGCATATTTTGAACTTGTAAGAGCAAATTATGCAGAATTAACTGATAACTGTTAATAATAACTGCATAAATATGGCGTTAAGTGCTAGATTATGGTTCTGTTTGTTAACCCCTTCCTTGCTACATCCTAGTGTAACAGTATTTCACCAAGTATTGCTAAACACTGCTCTAGTAACATGGGCATCTCTGTTGGTGGATATAAGTCATGTTGCTGCTATTTGATGAAGCACCATGCCGTGCCTCATATGGAAGCACTGAACAAGCCTGTGGAACCATAAAAGTGCTACAGACACCATAATCCCAGAAGCGCAATAAAAACAATGTAGAGAAGTGCAGCACTCTTGGCTGGCCTAAAAGACATAAATAAAATATTGTTTCCTTCTATGTGCTGTATGTAACTTCGTCATATTTGTTCCCTTAGTTTGAAGGTCACCTTAATACATAAGCACATAGATCGTATGTGTGTGTAAATTACATAGGAAATAAAACTTTTCTTACCAAATATTGAAGTGCTAGTTAGGAGTATACTCTAATTTCATTACGTACATCTTGGGTGCCTATATAACAGACTTGACTGTAATCTACATCATCTACTGGTTTGTTATATAGGAGCTTTCCAGTTTTTATTCAAGATGTATTGGTGTCTATTCCACATGTGGCATTGCTTGTAGTTGGAGAGGTTGAATTTTAATGTAGTCTGTCACAAGTTTTTGTAACATGAGTTACAACAGATTGTTGGTGCAAACGACCACCACCAAGGAATCGTTAATAGCACGCTACCCTGAATCCATGCCTTGCAGTTCCCATCCAATTAAAATTAATTCTGCATAAAGTTAGTATTTCAGCTGATACAGTTGACTGAAAAGCTTAGGTTAATAGGTTGTAAAAACAAAAAACAACAAGGTTCCAAGATTGATGCTGTGAGAACAGACACACATGAAATGGGAAGGAAGTTTTTATTTTCCTTCAAAGTAAACTTCCTTGACTGAGCACCCCTTTTTTTAATTATCTGTAAGCAACTAATAATAACGCCTTATGTGGAGGCCACATCCACCCATCTGGACCTCATATCAGTGACTAACAGTATGTAAGGTTTTCATTCAATTTTGTGTAGAAGTTCTTTGCAGAAAGTTGGATGGCAAGTGCGAGTTTCATGAAAATCAGCGCAGTATCAGTCACACTTTTTACTTGTGTGTGTAAGTCAGTTTCTAATTTCCCTATTTCTTGGCTTTTTTTTTTTTGTGAAATTCAATATAGAAGATCTCCATGCAATGACCTCAAACAGCTGTGAGTTTCATAAAAATTGTTACAGAAAAGGGCGTACATATTCAAGGGTGTAAATTAAATTCATGTTTCTCCTGACAGTGTTAAAATTCAGTATAGAGGATCTCCTGTTAAAGCCACTGAATGATTGTTTGATGAAAAATGGTACAGTTAAAGCCATACATCATGTAAGGACTTAAACGAAATGCTGCTGTATTTTCTACACTTATCATCCAATATGGATTCCTATAAAATTATTTAGTATGAGTTTTGTGAAAATGAGCACAGTAAAGGCCGTACTTTACTTTGGGGGGGGGGGGCGGGGCATAAGTGAATTTCTCTCCCTACAATTTGGGTGAAATTAGACATAAGAGAGCAGCACATAATGCCACTCAGCTGGTTTCGTGAAAATCCTCTGAGGAAAGTCCAAAAGAGCTGCAGACTAAAAGGAGATCCTGGGCAGAAGGACAAGTTTAGGAGTGTGAGCAGGTTGGTAGTGCTGTGTGCAGGAGGGACCCCATGATGGAGACAAGTATAGGAACCTTGAGTGATGTGGGATCCCATACAGAGGGCAAGTGGGGGTTACTATACAGAGTGACATACCATGTTACCCCAATATACGATGAGAATATTTTTGCTAGTTCATTTTCTGAAAAACTGGCAAGTCTTACAGTTGCACCAAAATTTAAAGATGTTATGTGTATGAGGTATATAGAATGATGGTGAAGCCAGTTGTAGCATATGGAAGTGAAACATAGCGTGTAACATATGGATATGAAAAGCCTCAAGACGTGGGAGAAGAAAATATTAAAGGGGTTGTATGGACCAGTGGTAGAACAAGGATTATGGAGAATAAGAACTAATCAGGAATTCCGTGAGCTATATGATGATTTAGACATAGAAGCAGACATTAGAAAGAAAAGATTGGAATGGGTAGGAAATCTAGGAGGAATGGATCATGAAATGGTAGTTAAGACAATACTGGAGAGTAAACCAGAGGGAAGAAGAATGGGAAGACCAAGACTGAGATGGTTTGAGCTATAAAGGATCTATGGGAAATGAAGGTTAAAAGTGACAGAAAGCAGTGGACAGAGAAGAGTGGGAGTGTGTAATTAAGGAGGGCAAGGCTCTCAGAGGGGTGTAGAGCCAAGAAGTAAGCAAGTGTGTGTGTATAGGATGAATGTTTGTGCATGTTCTGTAGCTGGGATATTATGCAGAGGGCACCTATAGCGGTATGAGCATGTCAGAATTGCCGCTGATACCAGAGGACCAGATTATCAGTACTGTGTGTGGATACTATTGACACTGCTGTGACCTGGTGCCTCCTGCTGCCAAGGCTGATGCCTCACAGGTAAGTGAAAGAGCAGTTTTAGGCAGCCAGTAGAGTTGGGCCATGTATCAGCCATATATTGGCTGACCTGGTCAACTGACTTGGCCAGGCAGTAGGATCAAGGATTAAGCAGGATAACTATGTAGACAAGAGTGGGAGGTGACAAGTAGTGACAAGTGGCCTAGCCTACATCAGTTGTGTGACTTCTTTCTTCGCTGACAGTTGTATTTTCCTTTCGTTCTGTTTATATTGTGTTGAATATACATTTTGGAAGTGAATTAATAGCCTCAGAAATGTGTTAGGACACGGATTTAGCTTGGCATCAGCTACTAAACAGGTCATTCTGGAGTGATGCAGGTATGAACCTGTTCTGCAAGTCAGATAAATTAATGAAGTTATCATCTACACTGTTTCCTTCAGATATTTCTGCCTGTACAGGAACTAGAACTGCAAGGTCACCAATGTTCTACGATTTCATGTACGCACCTGACTTGGATCATCCATCCAGTACAATTCCACATCTTTACATTTTGCGCTAGAAACTGCCACAAAAATGTTAAGGAGGTACGACTGACCAGGTAATGATTCAAGGTCCACAAATGTTTTAACTATGGAAGAAATTAAAAAGTGGAAGAACTGCCTTGGCAGTGGAATGAAAGTATAACTGTACATACCATAATTCACCCAAATATGGGAGGAGAAATTTTACTACTTTATTATCCTTAAAATGGATGTCACCTTATAATTGCATGCAAGTGAACATGTTTTATGTTTGTATTTCCTTGCAAATTGAAGATTCTGACTGGAGGTAATTTTATATGCAGGTATGTACAGTATTTATAAAAACAGCAGTATACTGACAGTACTAACTCTGAAGAAACGTCACTCTTGTGAGCTACGTACAAAATTTTATGCTTATCTGATAAAATTATTTGGGATCATGGGTGTGCATTTTTATATGTCAACTACACATCAGATAGTCTGTGTGGTTCCGGGCGCCCCCCTCCCCCAGATACTGGGCCAAGGCAAATTGGAATTAATAGCATAAAATGTAGATATTTCTAGACTTAAGAAAGTAACAAAATATTGCTTATGGAAATTGAATATCTTCCATATTTTAACTTATTCAGGTATCTAGCTTGGTGTTGTTACAGGTCTGAGGCTACAGTATGCCTCACACAGTCTTGAAGTGTGGCAATTACCAGCTCATGGTCCTGGATATGGCCTGGAAGACATTCAACTGGACTCTCAACAGGAGGAAGGAGGAGGTGCTGATGGAATCACCAGCAAGCTGGTTACTGTGGGGTAAGTGAGATGTTCACTGAATTGAGCTGTGCTTTGAGATAACTATAAATGTAATATAGTAACAAATGTCAAAATTTGTCAACTGTGAGAGAACTGTTGATGAAACATAGACGGAAGTAAGAAAAGTGATATTATGTGTTGCTCAGTAGTATTGTCCTAGAAATGTTTATTGCTCTTTGCATTTTGCTTTTGTTCTTTTCAGTATACCATTACTTTAAATGACGAATTGAATATTCTGTGCTTAACTGATTTTAAATTACTGAGCCATATAGAAGGAAATTCGTTAAATGTTTGTGATTTTTTAAAAGTTTGGGACTTTTGTTAGGGCAGCCACTCTGATTACTCGCCCAGTGCACCAAAAAACCTAGTTGCGCCACTGGTTTAAGTACTTAATGGGTCTAAAAATATTAAGTCTCAATGTTGTGCTCTTTGAAACTGTGGAAGCTGAAACTGGTCAATATGAAGCCTCCTATATTGTGTGCACATGCCTGTGATAGCAAACCAAAGTTTCAACACTATACAGACAAGAATTTATTCCAACTTATGCCACTTGTATATATCTACACAAAGGTATTCGAACGTGTTTTGACTGATACATGTAGACATCATCAGCCAAAACATGTTGGAATAACTTTTATTCAGACATATACCAGTGCAGTAAGTTCGAATAAGTTCTTGTCAGTGTGTTGGCACTTGCATGGAAGATGCATAATATTAAGTTTTGTAATATCGAGTTCAACATAACTTTAGTGCACACCACGATACAGAGTTTGGATCGCACATTGTGTCTACATATAATTTTCATAGGTGAGGTGTCAGTAAATTTTGCTGTAGAGCCTCACAAGATTTTCAGCATTTGTGCCAACACTGCTGGTGGCACTAATACATCTGTGCAGTAGAAGAGAATGATAAGTGTATACTGAGAAATAGTCACTTAACTATCAGGAAAATATGTCTTTATTAAGTGGTGTAGCTAGCAGTGGCAAATCCTGAACTGGCGGTCAGGTCTAGCAGAAGGGTACACAATGTGGCATTGTATCATTCTGCTAGACCTGACTGCCTTGTCAGGATTCACCACTTGTAGCTAGGTTCTTCGGTGCCCAGTGCAAGTGATCACACTGGCTGCCCCTAACAGAAATTATGAACTTAAAAAATAACTATTTATTGAATTTCTTTGTATTTGGCTTAGTATTTTAAAGTCTTTATAACACAGAGAATCAGTTTTTTTATTTAGAATATTTATTTTTAGGCAAATATGCCGCCTAGGGTGGCCACATCACTTGCATCTGCCTCCCAAGTACACCACATCTCTATTTCACATGCAGTAATGGGCCAGCTATGGTCCATCCTGCATGGGGCATGGAGGTAAATTCAGGGTGTAGGGGTTACGGTGGAGGTCAGGCTGCGTCTGTCTTTACCCCAACCCTGATGCCTCCTACCCGAAGCAGGACGCGACCATAGCTGCACAGTGAAGGCCCCAAGGGGAAGAGGCGTGGAGGTTAAGGTGTAGGGGTGACGATGTAGGTCAGGCTCCATCCCCTTTACCCTACCACCAATGCCTACTTCCCCAAGCAGGATGCATGCATAGCCAAAGCAAGTCTAGCATGCAGGGGAGAGGCGTGGAGCAAATAATAGGGTGTAGGGATGATGGTGGAGGTCCAGCTCCATGGGCACCCTTACCTCCAAGCCTCTCTAAATGCAGGACATCAGAATGTTATTAGCTATTGGATAGGCAACAGGGAATATTTTAAGTGCTGTATAAAGGAAAAGAAACAGGGTACCAAAACTACACATTGTAAGACTGACAGGTATCAAAAGAAGTTCCAAACATTATTGGATCAAGTTATTTTGTGTTTTCTACACTGAAGAATGGTCAAATGTTACTAAGGGTGTATTAAGTTTGGATGCATTGCAGTGTTTTCAGATGGCGGATAAGGTTTAAGCAGGTGGAAAATTGTGTCTACAAATTCTTGGGAAGTTAAATTGAGGGACACATTAATACAAGAATATGAAGTGGTCATGTCATTTATGAAATTATAAAAAGAGTATCTTGGAACAGACAGATCCAAAAGTGTACAAAGTAATCTATCATCTATATTTTAAATGAATACTTTTTTTAATTATGGCATCCCATTGTGTTTGGTATAGCATCACAGTTCTACAGAAATAAAAATGTAACTTTTTTATTGTATATAATACACATTGAATGACAATATGTTTCAGTCATCAGTGGCCATCTTGAGGTCCGTCAGTGCAAGAAACATGTAAAACAGTTAAATTTTGTAGGATTTAAAATATATATTTACACTTCCATGTGTCTTCTGGGGATCTGAGGTGTCATTCTCTTTTACAGGGTGATATTTGTGTGCGTGTGACTTGTTCTGCATTAATTATGTGTTCATAATTTAATTAAAAGTAAATGTTCTTGTGTTGTATAGTGTTAAATGTTGTATTGTAGAATTAAAATTTCACTTACTCTAGAATTGCGTGGTGCTAATACGGTGCTGTCCATTGGGAGTGCGTTGTTCTTCAACACATACTAAATATTTAAATATGACTCTTTATTTTCCCACAAGTCTCAAATTTGAATGAAAGTGCAGACTTTTAAATTTGCATGAAATCTGAAAATTATTTAAATATAAGTATTACTCATAGGAATTTGTCATCATACCTACTGTTTATGTAACAGTATGCAATGTATCTTCTTAAGATGCTTGACACATGGTATTTGTTTACATGACTTGCGTCTTTGTAGTATGTGTAATTGTATTATTGGAGTGCATTGTAATTGTCCAATAATATTTTGGGTTCCTAAAAATTAGCATACATGTATTTTATAAGATTTATGGGTTTAGCCACTGTTTATTTAGTACTGGTACTTAACTGGTATGTAACTCAGTATATGTGTTTGCTCCTGCAGCTGTACATTCAGAGTATGACCCACTATTCACCCAATGACAGAGCTAACAGTAGGCCTACCTGTGGCAGTCCACCTACAGCTGTACCTGTACCTGTACTGTACCTCAAATTAGGGCACAGTTGCTTCTTACCACATTGTGCGCAATTT
Source organism: Coptotermes formosanus (assembly GCA_013340265.1). Taxonomy (NCBI): domain Eukaryota; kingdom Metazoa; phylum Arthropoda; class Insecta; order Blattodea; family Rhinotermitidae; genus Coptotermes; species Coptotermes formosanus. The sequence goes on along the minus strand of BLKM01010448.1, from coordinate 196,948 downwards.
GGTATACAGTAATTATCAAATTGTCCAATGTTGTGTATCCTGAGCTACTTAACAGCAGCCCTAAACAACAACAACAACAACAACATCATCATCATCATCATCATCATCATCATCACCATCATCATCACAACTGTATGGTGTTTAGTCACGGTTGTTAAACATTTAAAGTTACTCAGGTGGCCAAGAAATTCCCCGTTTATATGAAACCTTAATATTCAATACCATGCTCAGCAAATTGCAGCCTATCCTGAAACAATACAGTCTGTTCATTTTCATGCCACCCTCACATTTATGTATACGTTCCCCAAGCAGTCACTTCCCATGAATTTTCTGATCAAAGTTCTGTATGCATGTCTCATCTACAGGCCACATCCATCTCATGCTCCAGTATTTGACTACCGTAATGCTACTGAATGAAGAGTATATATTTCAGCTTCATTGAAACTATGCTTTGCAATATGCATTTCAGGCTGCCAGCATCAGTACCGCCATGCAGTTTTAGTGCTTTGCACTACTCAGATGGTGTAATCACCATCCAACTCCGCAAGTGACACACAGTTACAACAAATACCCCTGCATTTGGGCCAGTCTTTAATACCTATGGTACTGAAACTTCCTGCACTGTTCTATGCACACTTCCGTGACGTGTTACTGCTGTGAGTTCTTTACAAACATCTACCCCAGGAGGTCGATTCCAGGCCTGAAAGGATAAGATTTCCTGTGACTGTCAGTCTGCCAATATGCTATTCACACTCAATGAGAAGTTGCCAGTCTTCTGGTAAGAGCATCTGAGTTGAAATGCCAAATTAAATAAAAGTTTTCTGGTGTGTTTTTTGTTTGGTTTGTTGAGGGAGGGGGGCGCCCCCAGTCAGGATGGACACCACCAGAAGTTTTAAACAGAGACACACATGTGCATAATCTTCTTATGCTAGTGGGTAAAAGTGGTATATCGTTTTCCTCTTAATATAATTTCTCTTTGTCACAGCAGCACAGAGTTTTAGAACTAAAGGCATTGCTGAATAGAAGCTCATTTTGGACAGTGACTGTGATGAAGCAATCTTATCTGACAATGAAAGTAAATCTGAACGGGACTGCAGCAAAGGGTTATTACCATAATGTGAGTGTGCACAATCTGAAGTTCATTCAGAATGATCCTGTGCAGTTTTGTTGGTGCCCATTCCCTCACGTTGCAGGTCTCATTGGATTTTACAAGGGTGGACTGAAAAGTTTTACCTCCTCTGCCATATTTTTCATCAAGGTAACCAAAACTGGATAAAACCAGTTCCACACAGTCACGTGATATCTCCCCTCCACCTTGAACCCACAGCTATCCGTAAGTCCGGTTCAGTGCCAGTCAAAATGGAGGGCTGCGAAGACATGCAGTTCAGACAACATGCTGTTATCGAGTTCTTGACTGTGGAAAAAATTCCTCCCATCGACGTTCATTGCTGTATGCAGGCAGTGTATGGGGATAAATGTGTTAATGTAAGCACAGTTATACATTGGGTACAGCAGTTTAGGCAAGAAGAAGTGGAGGAAGCAAGTTTGTGTGACAAACCACAGTCGGGGAGGCCGCTGACTGCAACAGACAAGTCTCATCAAGAACGTGTTGAAGACGTGATTCAAGAAAAAAGTTTTTAAGAATGGGATTCAAAAACTTGTTGAACGTTGGCAAAAATGTATTTAAGCTGGAGGAGATAATGTGGAAAAGTGATTGTGCACAATTGTAAATAAAGGTTAAAGGTACATTCATTTTTTTGTTTCACTTAAATATCTTCCTTCTGTCATTTTTTATTTAGCTGGAGGCAAAACTTTTAGCCCACCTTTGTACTTTTTGCAAAGTGTGCATGTAAAGTAAAGCATTCAAAGGCATGGCCCATCTTCATCGTATGATTAAAGGAAGGCCAGACATGGAGCTGGTTTACTATTTTAATTTAGCCACCAGATGTGGAATATTTATTTGTCCATAAATTTTCAGTCACTGTGCACTTACTAAATGCATTTAGGGCATATGTTCAAAGAAAGCAAACTTCTTCATTCTGAAAGTCAAGAGTACCCTTTGGCTGTCTAACTGGTCACTTCTGTTCCTAAAAGTGCAATTTGTGCAAAGTGGTAACCAACATTCACCTAGCACTCTGTACACTGATTATATGAAGTAGGTATTTTGTGTGACTGGAAGCTCCTGCTCTGCGTAATGGAAAATTGTCTTTTTTGCCTTACAGAGCATTGGAGGAAGATTATGATGCTCCTATTGGCAGGACTGCATGTCATAAGAGACACACTCTGGTTTCTTTCAATTCCTCCCATGAATGAATGGTTTCACCCACCTACTGTGGGGGAAGTGAAACCTGTGTCCAGCACCGATTCCGGTTTGTTTTCAGAAATCTGGAATAGTACATACAACATCTTTGCCAGATTGGTAACTGTACTGTATATCATGTACTAAGTTGTTTGGTGTATGTTCATGTATCATGAACATAGATCTAAGTGATAAAATCATCTTCAATATCCTGTCATGTCGATTTGGAATCAAGTGCCTTGGTTTGGGAGATTTTCTTTGCGTCTATCATCAGGATATTTTGTGATACCTTTTACAACTGACCGAGACAGAGAAGGCTGTAAAATATTTTATCTTCCTCTCTGAACTGGTGTGGCTGCTTGCCTGAGAAGATTTTATCTGCTTTATTTATTGCTGTGAGAGCTCCAAATCCTGTGTTATAAAATCAGCCTATGAGCCATAATTTTATTGTGGGGTGCGCCAAATATTTCTGAACATAGTCATTACTTAGAGAATTTTTTTGTAAGGCAGCATAAGTATCAAGATTGGAGTCGAATTCAAAGGAAAGAAGCTAGAAGAGTGGCTAAGCCAGATGTGACAAATTTGCAGTTTGTGACTGCTGGGGTTGTTACAGCAATGACTAATACTAATGTAGGTTATGGTTAGGTAGATAAGTCCTTTGAAACACTGGAAACTATCTAACAAACTATGTGGTATGAGATCCGAGGGGAGAGCTTTCTTTACCAATTGGTACACTGAAATTAAAACATGTTTGTATTCCTGATAAATTTACCTATTTAACAAAAAATACAAATTAATTGTGGAGAATTTTGAACTTTGAAAGTTATTTTTATCATTGTCTTTAAAATGAAATGCATGTAATCCATATCCATGGTTGTATGGTAATTCTGGTGGGCAGACATCTATTTCCCATGATTTGTCAATGTTTAGTAGGAGGATAATCCGCACAGAAGTTGTCACTGAAGTAGCATGTAATTCAGTATCATAATCTCAATCTTTACCTCTTAAGTGGCATAAATAACTCGCTTTTAAGAATTGTTGCCAGTTTTCTGTATCATTTGCATACCAGCAAAAATTGTCTGTGGTGATCACACACACAAACACTAACTAACTAACTAACTAACTAACTAACTAACTAACTAACTAACTAACTCACTCCATGGAGCAGAGGCCTTCTTGAGAAGCTAACAGTTTCTCAGCTAGTCAAGAATTTCCCCGTATTTTATGGAACCCGGCGGTTCATGACCGCATTCACAAGAGCCTGCCACCTTTCCCTATCCTGAATAGTTCAATCCAGTCCATGCCCCATCCCACTTCTTGAATATCCAATTTAATATTATCCTCCCACTACGCCTGGGTCTCCCAAGTGGTTGCCTTCCCTCAAGTCCCTCACCAAAAGCCTGTTTGCACCTCTCTTTTCCCCCATACTGCTATATCCCCCGCCCATCTCATTTTTCTTGATTTGATTACCCAAATAATACTTGGTGATAAGTACAGGTCATTAAGTTCCTCGTTATGTAGTCTTCTCCATTCCCCTGTCGCCTCGTCCCTATTAGGCCCAAATATCCGTCTCAGCACCCTATTCTCGAACATCATAAGTCTTTCTTCCTCCCTTAGTGTGAGAGACCAAGTTTCACACCCATACAAAACAACAGGTAAAATTATAGTTCTGTATACCCTAATCTTTGTGTTCTTGGATAGCAACCTAGAAGACAAAAGATTCTGCACTGAATGATAGCAGGCATTCCCCGACTTCAAAATGATCTTAATTTCTTCATGAATAGAGCTTCGATTCATTAGAGTTGTTCCCAAATATTTGAATTCTTCCACCCTTTCAAAGGATTTACTATCTATCTTTATGCTGTGATTTTGTCCTGCATTCTGATTGCGAGACATGACCATGTACTTAGTTTTCTCATCATTTACTTCTAGACCAGTCTCCTTATTAGCAACTACTAAATCTTCTGTGTTTTTCTTTATACTTTGTATGCTTCTGCCCAATACATTAACATCATCGACACAAACCAGAAGCTGATGTGTACGATTCAGTTCCAAGCCCTCCTAGTTTGCGTGAACCCTCCTAATGGCATATTCTAAATCAGAGTTGAAATGCGAGCAACAGAGTATCTCCTTGTTTCAAACCATTCTTAATAGGAAACGTCTCAGACAGATGTTTGCCTACCCAAACTCTGCTATACATTTCACTTAGACACATTTTTATTAACCTTACTAGTTTCAAGGGGATACCAAACTAAATGAGAATATTATGCAAGACCTCCCTCCTAACCGAATCATAGGGTGTCTTGAAGTCTATAAATAGCTGATGCACTACCTCATTGTATTCTCATTTTTTCTCAAGTATTTGGCAAATGCTGAATATATTATCAGTAGTTGACCTGTTATGTCAAAATCCACAGTGATGATCCCCAATAGTTTCCTCTGCATATGGAGTTAACCTTGACAAAAGAATGTTGGGTAGAATTTTGTACGTAGTCGACAAAAGTGATGTGCCTCGATAGTTACTACAATCTGTTTTATGTCCCTTCTTATAAATAGGCACAATGACTGACTCCTTGCATTCCTCAGGCAATTCCTCCTTACTCCAAATAGAAATAATAAATTTGTGGATCTCAGACCGAATTATCCTATTCCCTGCTTTAAACAATTCTGCTGGAATCTGATCAATACCTGGTGATTTGTGTCTTTTTAGCTCTTCAATAGCCATCTCAACCTCAAAGGCACTGTGCTCAGGCACTAGTGGCTCTGCCGTATGTACTTCAGTCTGCCTAACATCATTAACCCCGTGTATATTCAACACCTGGGAGAAATGGTTCCTCCACCTAGCCAAAATACTGTGGGAGTCTGCAACCAGGGCACCCTTCTCATCCTTTACTACATTAGTTCTAGGCTGGTAGCCCCTCTTAAAGTCATTGATACCCCTATACTAGTCCCTGATGTTCTTGTTCTTGCTGTTTGTTTCAAGTTCATTTATTTTTAGCTTTCAGATATTCTTTCTTTTTGTTTCTGAGATGTCTGCTAGCTTCACGTGTTACGTTGTTTGGATTATCTCCATTACTTTGGTTTGGATTCTATAACCACTGAATTTTAGCCTGCTTCCTTTTATTTAAAAATTGTGTACATTCTGCATCAAATGATGGTTTATGCTGCTTCCGTTCATGCAGACCTAAACTCTCTTGAGCTGAGATCTTGGTATTCTCTTTAATGTTTTCCCAGGCCCTATTTATGTCCTCACTAACATTTAAGTTTTCCAAAGCTGCAAACCTGTTTGAGATCTTAAGCTGATACTGTTTCCTAACCTCTAGTTCACTTAGTTTCTTGAGATTAAATCTCTCTGCATCAAACTTCTGTGCTTCTTGTTTACTTACTACCAGTATTTCCGTAACTTTTTCCACCACCAGATAGTGATCAGTATCACAGCTCCCCTGAAAGATCGCACATTGAGTATACTCGAATGCTATCTCCTATCTATCAATGCGTGATCGATCTGATTATGAGTCTTCCCATCAGGAGAGGTCCAGGTGTATTTATGAATGTTTTGGTGTGGGAACATCTTGCTTTTAACATCTAGATTCTTTCATGTGTCAAAGTTTACTACTCTAACACCTTTATCATTACTATCCTGATGTAAACTCTCATTCCTAATTGTTGGTTTCAAAGTATCCTCTCTCCCCACTTTTGCATTGAAATCTCCTAACAGAATTTTCATATGGTACTCGGGAAAATGATCAAAAACCTCTTCTAATTCCTCATAGAAGCTGTCCTTTGAATTATCACCTTTCTCTTCTGTTGTTGCATGCACATTCAGAAAAATGATATTACACCAGCAGCCTCGCAGCACTATATATGACATCCTATTACTAAGAAACTCCACTCTGTCGATTGCTGATACTCTTCTGTGGTGTACAAAAAATCCTGTTCCCAATTTATGATTTTCCTGCCTTTTGCCATAGAAAAAAGTATACCTCCTAGCTCTTGCAGTCCCTTCTTTGTCCCACCTAACCTCCTGTACATCCACTAAATTGAATTTATACTTAGCTAATTCCCTAGCCACTGTCAAAAGTGACCCTGACCTGTACAGACTCCTCACATTCCATGTTCCAAAACTCATGTCCCTTTTCTGTAGCTGGGGTCATGCCAACGAATCGGTCCAGGTCCGAGGCTTCTTTGTCTGTTTCGTAACATAATAATTTTTTACGGTGAGGAGTTGTTAGCACCTCGCCCAATCCCCAAGCTGGAGGACCACCCCTTGTCGGCTGTCCGTGACTGCTTATTCAATGTATTCGCAGCTACCCTCCATAACTGGCGGCTGTTCCTCCATCCACAGCCTGAGGACACGCCATGCCATGGTGACAGGGACCCACTTAACATGGACACACGCACACTTCTGGAGCAAAGTTACTTCTAACTGAAAGCACTGATAAAAGTACCATTAAGTTAATGACAAAATAACTGTAAACATATCACATTAAACAAAAGGATTTGATGAACATGTTAAGTAGGTATTTACTGTTTACTTTGATGTCTTGTTTTCCGCAAGAGTACAGTAAAGAATTTGCCAGCAGGTAAAATTATTGAACTACTACATCCATTGTCATGAGTTCATAATGTACCAAAACTGAGAAATGTGGTGTCCTTGCAGTAGGTTTTTGGTTGTGCGAGCCTATACATGCAGAATTTTCCAGACAATCTGAACTGTTCATATTGTGATAATTTTTTAACAAACCTTTGTCATATTTGGAGCAAAGTTTTCCCTCGAGGGGGAAAGTCTTTCCAACTTCTGGTACATATGCGCCTACGCACACACACACACACACGCACGCACGCACGCGCTATGCACTCTGTAGATCCAAAATTTATTCAGAATGACAATAGAATTTGGAATAGATCGTGCAAATACACAAAGATACAAAAATACCAGATGTACAGTATGAAGATTTATAAGTATATATTGCATCCATGACACATATGCAGTGATTCATGATCACCAAGTAAACAGTTCTGTCTTCAAGAAAATAACTGTTGGTCTGCAAATTATTGACTTCAGTTTTATTTTTCAACAAAACACTACACTGGTATTATAAACATGAAAGTGGAATTTATCAAAAAATTTAGAAATTCTTCGATAGGATGAGTCATATTGTTACATGAATTTACACCATTTCCAATGCTTGCTTTCAGCATGTTGCTCCTTCAAATACTGACAGTTCTGTCAGATATCAGTGCCTTAGAACATGGAACCTTGCTGTTTTATGTTAAGCATTTCATTCAATGTCCGTGTGCATTCTATGAAGGTCTGTGTGAAACTACAGCACATGCATCCTGTTACTTCATGTGAACATTTTGCAACTTACAAGCATTACAGGAAATTGTGGGAAGACCTCTCTTTTAAATTTTTTCATCTGCATAGCATGTCTGATAGAAGCAATACATTAAGGTACAAGTAGCTGGAGTCATGTATCTCTGGACAACATTTTTACTTTTGTGTGTGTGTGTGTGTGTATGTGTGCACGCGTGCGTGTATGCGTGTGTGTGTCACCAAACTCTGTCTTAATCGATGTACACCATTCTCAAGCTAAACTCCTTGTGATTTCACACCTTTTGTTATTTTTAAACTTATTGTGCTAAGATTTTTAACTGGTATATTTCAGAAAAGAATTTCATCTGTAGGTTGAGATCTCTACTCCACAAGCATATATATGTTAGTAAACAGTTACATCCTTTTACAATATGCAGCCTGAAGAGTACTGTATGCCAGTCAATACATGTAGCTGCTTAACCTCAGTATAGATTTACATACCAATGGCTGTTGTGTTACGCTGCTATACCAGTTGATTAATTTAATTTCCAACATAACGGTTGCAAAATGTCAACATTACAAGAAGACGTTTCATGTGAAATCACTCTACTAGTAAGTGACCCTTCCCATAATGGAACATTGTAACATCTTTTTATAATTAAATAATCTCTTGCCATGTAGAGTAACTTCCTAAATACAAAATGTTGTAGGATAACTGACCAGCGAAATATTTTGCAAATGAAATACAAACAGCAAACGAGTGAATTTGTTTGCAAAATATGATGTACGTGATGTAAAGTGAGGAAACGCAATTGTGGAATGTTCAGAAAAAGGCCTGAAATGTATCATTAGAGCAGAATTCAATGCTAGGCATCCTGCTGTGTTTATGATAGTAAAGACGTGCTAGATTACCATCTTCAGGACTTTATTAATACTTGGTATCAATTTGTTGGACAATGCGTGGCACCATTTTTCGACCCAAGTGTTCATCTTCAGGCCATTTGGCAGTACAAAAATGTAAACAAATTGCAATTACATAGAACTGTGTTACCAGATTGAGATGTCAGTTTTACATTCATTTGTATATAATGTTTTCAGTATTAAAAAATTAATTTTCAAAAAATAAAATTATGTAAACAGTTAAAATCTTCCCAATAGGTATCTTTAGTCTGGTGATGAGGGTTCTGTTGAGGAGAATGTGTAGTTATGTATGCACATTGTTATTAATTCGGAGAGGTAGATTCTATAAGCATATTCTTCTGGTAAGACGGAATAACAATCATGTTGTATCTTTAACTTCCATCTGTTTACAGTACATTGTATTATACTGGAAAAGACAGGTTCTCCTTTCTGACCACATGCTCTTGCTGTTGGGAAGTTGCTGCTGCTAACTTCCCAATGCTGACAGCATGTGTTTAGAAAAGAGTCCAATGAATTGATACTAAGTGTTAATAAAGTTGTGGAAACAGTAATTAAGTACTTCTTTAACACTTAGAACATATGTGGGTGATCTGATGTGATGTTAATTCAAATGTTAATATTTAATCCTCATATATTCACACTCTACCTTCCAGTCTTTATACTTAATACTACAATCAATTTATCTGTTAATTTTTATCAATGGTCACATAATCTGGTAAAATTAAACAGCTATATCATTATTATTTCTGAATTTTGAAAAAAATATTGATTATCCTAAATATCACACTAATATTGTCAAATTCGAAAATTTCAACGCACTAAATATGTCAAATATTCCAAAAATATTTACGGTGCCAGACATTTTAAACAAATATTAAACTATAGTATCTATCTGATTTTATAAATCATACATAAAAGTATTTGTTATAATATCATAGCTCCCCCTGATTATGTAGTATAGAAGATAAATATGCAAGAACTGTTGTGAGTTATGTGTATAGATAATTCTGACACGTTTGTCAAATTCACATACAAACACTGGATGGCAGGGTAAGAAGAATCAGGAGGAAGAGGAGGCAGGAAGTATTTTATCATTTGGAAAACTGAAGGTAACATAGATATTTTCTTAATCAGTATAAATATCTTGGTTGATACAATCCCCATCCAGGTGGACCATACCCCCATCCAGGTCTACCGTAAACCCATCCAGGTCTACCATACCACCATCCAGGTCTGCCATACACCCACCAAGGTCTACCAAACCACCAATGATGTCTACCATATTCCAAACCCCACCCTGGTCTGTCATAACCCTGTGCACTACTTGCTGTTTGAAGGTCTTCATACTTTGTAGATGTATTTTCTGTTTCTGTTGTGGTTGGTGTCTCATATGAGGATTGTACTGATGGGCTGTCTGTTGTAGAGTACTGTAGAGATGGATTATAGATCATTAAATGCTCTGGTAACATATATTCAGTAGCTATTTTGTGTTGCCTGGGGTTATGGTTTGTTGAAAATTGTATTAATGGATTATTCGTCACTGAAGATTTTGGCAGTAGGTTGCTAGTTGTTGCCTGTTGTATTGGGTTGTTGTTGGTAGTAATCTCTTCATCAGTTACAGTCTGACTGTTACTTGCAGTGACCAGCACCAGTAAAATACCCAGCACCTAGAAACATGTAAAATGATGTAAATTCAAGTAGTTTTCAAGTTTGTGCTGTTTACAGTATACACAGATTATTTAGAACAATGTACCTTGTTGTCAAAAATAATGTGTCAATATCTTGTAAAAATACAATAGGCAGTGAGAAGGCAATGCCTGCTATTTTGTGGAATAACAACATCAGTGACATCCTTCAACATTCTTGAGCCTATTTTAGCAGTTGGAGCTCTTTTGCTCCACAGATGGCAGCATCACAGTTGATTCTAAATTCACAGAGACTGACCTCTCTGGTTGAAGCAATGAGCAGTGGTAGAACTTTTGTTTGCTGAAGGTGAGAAGCCAACTTGCATTTATGCACGTGTGCTTAGAGTGTATGGTGAAGCCACTGGATAAGAGTACTGTGCAATGATGGGTAACATGTTTTGGATGGAGCTGCTGTGGATAAGAGTAGTGTTTGATGATGGGTAAGATGGTTTGAAAAGGCCAAAAGAAGGGAAGCAGCACTGCATGACAAACAGCAGAGTGGTTGTACTTGCATTGCAGTTATACCTCATATCATATGCCAGTTAATGAACTGACCTGTGGGGACTGTCGCATAACAACAGATGAATTATTCTCCATCCTATACATCAGTAAGGGCAGTGTAATGGAAATTATGGAAGAGCTTGGCTGTTCTCAGGTCTCTGCTAATTAGGTGCCACAATTATTGACAGATGTGCACAAAAAACCAAGGAATTAGTGGGCACTGATCTTTTGCACCAACACAACACTGGAAGTGAGGGCTTCCTGTCATAGATTTTCATGAGGGATGAAACCTATGTCCACAATTTAGAACCCCAATCGAAGTGGCAATTTATGGGATGGCACCATGCAGCATCCTGAAGGATGTATAAATTCAGTGTGCCATCAGCTGTAAAAATCGTTGTTGAAGTTGTTTAGGATGAGAAAGGTGTTATTCCTGAGAACTTCTTGCCTAAGGGGAAAATTGTGAAATCTGACTGCTGTATTAAAACACTAAGAAGTTTGAATGCTTGCCTTTGTCAAGTCTATCCCAAAAGAAATGTCTGAAGTGTTGCTCTTTCATGACAACACTAGGCTGCACACAAATATTTGTGCCAGAGGCCAACACAAATTTTGGATGGATAGTTCCCACATCCAATCTACAGTCCTGACCTTGCACTGTCAGAATCACCTGTTTGGTTCTTTGGAAGGAGGCCTATGAGGACACCATTATGTCAATGATGAGGCATTGCAGAATGTCTTGTGTCAATGGCTGCAGAGGAGGGAGACCAGCTTTTGCCAGGTGGGAATGTATGCTCTTGTTCAAAGGTGGAAGGAAGACTGTTGACTGAGGTGGGTACTACTGGTACATTGAAAAGCAACTGTGCCTTCAGCAGTGTTTTAGTGTGAAATTTTCACACATTGAACATGTAAGCAACAAGAAATAAGAAATAGGAGGCATTACTTCCTGACTGCCCCTTGTACATGTGTGTATGTACACATGATTCTACATCTGGGCATCTACAGGGTGTCCCTTTTATTGTGTTGCTGAGCACAGCAGCTTTATCACATAGAAATCTTGCATCGTCCAGTACTTTCCATGCAGCTAATATGCTCAGGAACATGATTAATTGACACTCTCTCTTAACTGCAATGTCATACTTGGATAACCATAATTAGAGCTTTATTCTATCATCCGGCATAGAGCTGTTCAGGAAGCACTCTGCATATCTAAATGGAATTCAATTCAGGTAGTGTTAACTGAATTTCTCAGATTCATTCTTCCACATAAAGCAAACAAAGTTATTGAACATCAGTGGGAATTTTCCTTTGTATCCGGAAGATGCCTGGTTTAAATTTCATCCAGAAACCAGTTATCTGAGGTTCTTCATGGGTTTTCATAATTATTAAATTGGTCCCAACTATTTTTTCTGGTAGTTTTTCGAAATTCCTATTTGTAATAATCCAGCCATTTATCTTTTGTTACGAACCTTAGTAATGATACAAAATCATTAAATATACAAAGAAACAAATGATGAGGAAAAATATTACCCCTTCCCCCACTGTCTGTAATTGAACCCTGGCCATTTAATCTATAGCAGTTCACTTCTTTACTGAATAGTGTTAATGGTCTCTGTGTAAATGGAACTATGTTAAGTAAGATGTAAATCATATGATAACAAGTTTCAGCAACTTAATATTCACATTTACAAATACAGTTGAACTCAGTTATAATGACCTCAGCTTGTACGACACCTCGGATGTAGCATCCATCAAACATTCTCTGGTACCAAGTAATTCCCCATAAGGCATGTGTTTTTCTACCTTACTTAATACGGCATGCATAAGAGCATCTACCTTGGATATAATGACATTGCCAATCATTGGTGCTACCATGATTTTCCAAGAAGCATGACTGACCACGCAGCATTCTCCATCCAATGCAACTGCAACCTATCAGCTGTTTATCAGGGGACTTCCTATCCCATCCCATGACTGCGCACACTCCTTTACTACATGAAAGCAAATCGTTTATAACCTGGAGAGTGGCGGTCCTTTCACTGAATTCAAGAGCAACCTGCCTGTGCTGTCTGGCTTTGAGACTTATACCACTTTTGCATTTATGGACACTCGGGCCTGTATTTAGAGCTCACTGTGGTTTAGACACAGATGTGTTGTGAACTGCTTCTATGAAGCCAGGCCAGGGACCAGCAAAATTTTGTCACAAATTATAGATATTTCGTACCATGTTTGCAAAGTTAGAATTATAGTAGAGTGTTTTTGGTCCTAAATTTTAAATGTAACTTACTGTACTTTTCTGCGCAAGCCTCCATGGAAATTGATAAGTATAATAGATTAATTTTTTGTCTTTCTAAATTTTAAGTGTAATTTAAATTTAAAATAGATCGTAGTGTGAAAATTTAAGTAGTATGCCTGCAGGCCTGTATTTTGTCTTGACATATTTTTCCTTCTCTCTTACCATACACCTCACTTACAACGACACTCGTTTATAATGACACAAATGTTTCTTTCCCTTCGATATTATAACCAAGTTCAGCTGTAATATATTTTTCATACCCTGTCAATTTATAGACAGTATGCAATTGTATGCTGGCTGAAAGGTGTCATTTCATGTTGGGTCTTTAAAATACAGAAGCTAATAAATCATTCAAGAAATGGCAGATTTCAGATGTTTGGGATCAGCAGTGATAAATAACTGTTATGTGTATAACAAATTAATAGAAAATGAAATAATGGGAACGTTTGCTACCATGCAGTTTAGAATCGTTCCAACTTCCCTCCACCAGAATGTGAAGATTACAATATACACAACTTTTATATGGTTATAAAATTTGATCTCTCACCCTAAGGGAAAAACACTTTGACTGCATTCAAGGACAAGATGCTCAAGAAAGTAGCTGGATATAAGAGAGATGGGAAATATGTGTGTAATGAGAGCACTCATAATTGTACTTCATCGAAGACTATTCATGTGATCAATTTGAGGAGGATAAAGTCTGACAGACTGTGGGACAGCCTGAGTGACCTAGGTGTAGATGGGAGGTTAATGATAAGTGAGCATTAAAAAATATCATTTGAGAATAATGACTGGTTTAACTGACTGGGGATACGGTCCTGTAACAGGCTTCTGGAAACACAGCATTAACCTTAAGATTTCATAAAAGCCTTGGAATTTCTTGACTAGCTCAGTGACTATCAGCATCTCAACAAGTTAAATTGCAGTTTAGTTCTCCACTACGGTTTATGATGATTTCTAATTTCACTCAAAACACGAAATGGACGATCAATTTGAATGAAGTGCACATGTATTCCAGCACATTTGTAAATATTCACCTGTCTGAAAAATGTTACACTCTGTAATCACAAATGTTTTACACTGTCTCGGAGAAACTACACTTCAATAAAAGTGAACACTAGACCACATGCACAGCATGTGTTTAAACTTGACTGTTGCATATATGTACATATCTATGCTTTGTATGTATGTATGTATGTATGTATGTATGTATGTATGTATGCAGGTATGTACGTATGTATGTGTGTGTGTGTGGGTGTACTTCCTGAAAAATATTTACTTTAGTTTCAAAACATAAAATGTTAAGAGTTATGTAAATTAGGGTTTTTGTGGCCTTATTTGAATTGTGTGACTGATCTGTTATTTGAAAATTAAGCAATAAGAAGTTCGTTATAGACACATTATACTTCTTGACCCTGTCTTGTACTTTTGTGGCAGCGAATTCTTGTATGAATGTGTGTTTTATGTAACACCAGTTTAAAATTAACAATGGATTTCGGTGAGCTTTACTCAGAATGCACTACCAGTGCCTAAGCTTCTTTGTGTCATTCACAGTGCCTTATAATCCAATATTTTAAATTTTATTTGTGAAAGACTATGAACTATTTATCATTACCATTGAATAAATTAACTTACGCAGATCATTTCAGTGTTGAAGTGAAGCAGTGGATATTATTTCTTCTGGCACTCACTTGAAGAATGTTATGCAAGCTGAACCGTGTTTGTGAGTTTTATATAGTGCAGTGGCATGTCCTTGAATATGTGTAATTTTGCTAAGTGGATGTTCAAACAGACAGCGGGTAATCACAGGAGGTACAGGTCTGTCGTGTATTACAGTTTAATTATGTGGGTGCAAATCAGGGTCATTTGTAAATTAATGATGGTTCTGTTTTGTGCAGTTCTTATATTCTGTTTAAAATAATTATGTGCATTTTACAGACAGCTGGAATAACTCAGTCAATACAGGGACTATCTTACAGACTTGGTAACCAAAAGAAATGGTGTTTGATTAATGGCTGGGGCAAAAATTCTTCTGTTGGTTGCATAGCATTCAGATTAGCTCTGGAGCCCAACCACCCTCATTACCAGTGGGTACCAGGTGCCATTTTTTTGGGATTAAAGTGGCTGGTACTGAAAGCTGACCACCTCCATTTGGTGCACAGAATAAGGATGCATGGAACTAAACCTTCACTCTACCTCACATCTTTATGATGTGAGGACTCCACACACAATGTCTTAAAGCAGGCATGGAAGAACATACCACTTTTATAATCAACCATTGATATGAGGATTGCCATTTTCTGGTATGTGATTTTGTGTAGCCTGACAGAAGTGTAACATATATTCCAAAGAAGCGTGCTGCATTCATCTTCTGGATAGATGAGTAAGCTGCATGTGGAAGACAGTTCAGGTACTAGGAGAGAGTGGACAAGGACAGGGCTGTGGCTGGGACAGGGAAGTGGGATGGAACTATGCATGCATGGGAAAAACAGACTTTGAGAGGGCCATGTCTGAAGGTAATGATCAGGAAAGCAGAGAAGGGAAAGTGAAGGGAGATATGTAGTGAAATGGGTAATTACTCATAAAAATAAAAGTGAGATTAAATAATTACATGCAGGAGATGAGAAGGCAGAAAAGTGAGAAGAGTGAGAGATGGGGAGATGGGTGACTGGCAGGAGGACAGAGAAGAAAGGAAAGCATGGACCTCAGAGGGTCATTTGTAGGAAAGTGAAGGGAGAGCATAATGTAAGTTTTCAGACTATTAAATTGGTGAAGGTGAAGTCTCTGTTCTTCGGGGATGTGGCACACTATCACTGAGTGATTGGTACCAGATGTTTTGAGACAGAGTAGCGGTCTCATATTCGAGGGACAAAATGTCCCTCTCGCTCTTTATGGCCATTTAAACCCTTGAAGAGGAGACCACAGCACCATCTCAAAACATCAGGAACCAGTCACCTAGTGACATGATGCCACATCACAGAACAACCGAAGAGAAGGTAATGGTATCACAATATGAAAATAAAAATATAAAAATAAATGAAAGTTATAATTTATTAAGACACAATGTGAGCAAATAATGTAGGGTGTTTCTTTTCCTACTTGAACGATAAGCACTGACCTTATGCTCTAGTGAGTTTTTATTAGACTTTCTAAAGATTATTATCACTGTGATTGTCTAGCTCCTGTCATCGGCCAGTAAGTCTCCCTGATACACAGTGTACAACGCTGGTAGACTGACGAATGGAGTGTTGCGCCAGCGCTTATCAGTCAAGCAGGGAAAAAAACCATATATAATACCGTGAGAATGGGAAGGGGGAAAAGTGAAAAGGCCTGAAAACAAGCAGTTTTCTGCATTTTGAAAGGGCAATATGCTGGTCCTGGTAAGCAGGCTAAGAACCAGATCTTGGAACCTGTGGAGAAGACTTCCTGTGTCATCCCAAGAGTCTGTAATCTTAACAGTCACCACTGTGAGAACCTCAAACCTCAGAACCGTTTATACATGCTGTATCTTCTCTCACTTGAGTTCTGTACCCAGTACTGTGTCTCTTCAGTACTACAGTGCTGATTTAATTTCACTTTCATTTTGTATGCTGCCTGTATGTATACATAAATATGTTATATTTATATTGATCACAAATACTTATATATGTATAGGGAACAAGTGTTGAAAAAATGAAAACCTATTCAAACGAATACAAAACACATTTATCCCAAAACACATACTTCACTGGAACCACACAGTATTAGAAGCTGTAAACAGCCATATATGTCATGTACAACAAACACAGAATCCACCACACTTACGGTGAATGGAAGGTTCATACTTCCAAGGATGGGGAGGAAGGTGCTCCTCCCCCTCCTTCTCTTCCTCCTCCTCCTGCTCAGTGTTGTTGTTGTTGTCGTCATCGTCATCATCATCATTATCATCATCACCATCACTTTTGTTTTTGTTATTTTTGTTTTTGCTGCTGTTGCTGTTGTTTTTGTTACAGGCAAAAAAAATGGCATTATCTTGAATTCTATGTGTTCCTTCTTTATAATGAACCAAATTCACATATTTTAAAGTGGGGAAGAATGTAACAATCATAGTTTGAAGCTGAAATCCAAAATTATTGTCTCCTGAAAGCGTGACAATAATGTTCAGAGCAAGAACCTTTTCAGTTTTAAGTTGTCACGAATACTGGTTTACTCTGTGCATAGTCCGCATTTTAATCAGTGATCCAAGTTACAACTGCCCCCCCCCCCCCCCCCCCAGTGAATAGTTCTCATTAATAAAATGAGATGACCTTCACAGGCATACCATATCTTCCTATCCACCATATCTTTAATTTCCTTAATTATTTGCTGTATTTTGGTCGAAAGTTCCTTTGGAGGCTGCTGAAGCTTAGTGGTATGCTACAAATTTGGATGATGTTGGGCAGTTAGACTGATATTTTACTTCAGTTTCTAGGTGCATTCACATTACTGGGGAGCACCTGTCAGTATCACTAAATCCATGTCTGTCTGTCTTCACATATGCAAACAATGCCTCAAGAAGTGTTGAGTAAGTTTAATGACATTTGATTGGAGAATGTTACAAATTGTTGTGCAATGTCAGTTTTAATTTAGATTGGGCTGTGCTATGACTCAGGTAATTAATCATTGGCCTGTCACTGCAGAGGCCCAGGTTTTTTCGCAGAGCAGTCTGTGTAGGATTTTTGTGGACAGTGCAGCACTGGGACAGGTCTTCCTCTGGTTAATTTTTCTCTGTCAGCATATTCTGCCAGCACTCCATACTCAAATTTATTTCATCCACCATCAGTGTTACACAGTCTTAGCAACTGACAGTGCATTCGTATAAAGCATGTAATTTTGGTGGGGCAAGTTAAGTGACAAAACTTAATTTAGATGGGCAAATTGTTGATGACAATTTTACTTGCAGACATGCATGCATTTCTGTGCAGATGCACAGGTTTTATCATGTGTGGGATATATGCACAAGTTTGGGAAATAAACAAGACTTCGTACAATTCAAGTACCATGTGCCAAGAATAGAAGTATCTGTATTACTAGGGAGCCAGGATAGTACACTCAGTATAGTGACTCTGCTGTGGGCTGGAAAATGTAGAAGACAGAATTTGATTTCTGGTTTGGGCAAGACATTTTTCTCTTTTCCAGAGTGTTGAGACTGGCACTGTGGTTCACCCAACCACATACTCCTCTATTCAATGGGTGCCAGGGCAGGGAAAGCAGCTGTGACCTGTAACTGTTCAATATGCCATAATGGTATGCACAGTGGCAACTTCCCCGTACTTCACATAACACCTCAGTTGAGCTTGCTTGGGAGTGTGCATACAATGCAGCACTGTTGCTGGGTTACGTAGAAACCACAAAGTATATGGACCACCACATTTGTAGGGAAGAAAACATGTTATAATACTTTAACTATATATACTATTCTAATTTGTTATATTTGCTATTAAATATGCATAAACATGAAAAATATTTCAGGCAGAAGTAAGAAGTTTTATCCGCATAAACATCTTGTCACTGACTGGGCTATGGGCTGAAAAACGGAGGAATCGTTCCATTCCCATCAGGGCAAGACATTTTTCCTGTAAGCATCCAGACCCATTCTGAGACCCACCCAGTCTCCTACTCAGTATGTACAGGAGGATATTTCCCCGAAGGTAAAGCTAGCAGGCATAAAGTTGAGCGTTTACCACTGTCTACTGCCAAGGTTAAGAATGGGTGGAGGTGTACCTTCAGTCCCCAGTATGCTCTCATGGCGTGTGCAGGTTACACTTTGTTGCGGAATATGCCCACAATTTTGCTTTACCAAAAGAACAGGTTGACAAAGTAGCACATCAGAGAAGAACTGTACGTATTTTAGAATTTTAATCGTACTAATAGGGCAATACTAGACCTAGATTAGCGTGTTGGGCTTGTACTCCTTTGTTCAAAATAACTCCCTGATGATGAGATCCCGGCGCCGAAACATGTAGCAGTTTATGCTTGTCTTCAGTTGTGCTTTATTCATTGAATATGTTGGTTGATGTATTATCACAAAACTGATCGCATGGTTTCATCATCTGTGCGTTGACGTATGCAGCAAGATGGTGGTGTGTGGTGTAGAGTGTATAGAGAAAATTGTAAACTTCTTAGCAATTAAATGCGGAACGTTATCCTCTGACGGAACTGGAAGGGTAACTATATTTTAAGTCAGTTGATTATTTATTTTGATATTTTAAGGGGTTGGATGTTAGTGATAAGAACATTTTAAAAACTTAACGCAAATTGTTATGGTTCTAAGGTGCAGTGTTCGAAGCCACGTGTTCACACGATGTAATAAACATCTGTTTCGTGCAAATAAATGTCTGACCTCAGGTTCTAGGTAGTCATTGTTTACAGAGGTGTTTGTTATAAAGAGTACTTTCATCTTCGGGGATACTTTCAAAGACAGTGTGCACTCAAGCGTAAACCGAAGCACATTTTCAGTAGGTTAGTTTATCAATATAGGAGGGGAATGCATCATGTAGTTGCTCTTTCTGGAACTTGTGACATCTATTTTTAAGCATATTGTAAAACTTAACGGTAAAAGTGAGGTTCAGTTATTGTAGGTTATAGGTTATGTAGACCCAGGAGTGTGTAATAGTTTATTTCTGGTCTATTACTGAACTGTTTACAGTTCTTCAGTCGATTTCTTTAACAAAAGTAATGTTTATAAGTGAACGTGGAAGGTAATGTAATCATAATCTGTGACTTGGTTTCTGTGTTTCTTTCGTCCCTTGTTACATACAATTTGCCCCACTGTCTGACAAACTGAAGTCAGGGTTCCTTGCATATATATGCTGAACAGAGAAAATAATGAGCTATGTATACTGGAAATTGGAAGAGGAAGCACTGTGGAGAACTCAGTTTGGAAGAGGCTGGAAATGCTGTGGAGAACTCAGTTTGGATGAGGCTGTGGACCTGTCCTAGAGACTACATAATAAATGAATAGATCACTGTTAGGTCAGCCAGAGTCTGTATGTATAAGCTAATATTCACAGTTGGTTTTCTGCGTAAACCAAGGTTGGTGTGTATAGTAGAACTGCCAGTACTTGTTCAATGTGTCTCTGAAGCAGACTTAACTAACCAAAGTATTAGTCACTTTATGCAATCCTTAGGCTCAATCTAAAACATATAAAACACAAAATGTGTTACAAGGCATCTTGATACTTCTATTCAGTGCTTATAAGACATCCTGCCATATTTGTAAGCAATGAAACAAGTGGTGTACACTTTTGGTTCTGTAAATCGATGTTGTATGTTTGTGTGCAGATATAGGCAGTAATGAACATTCATGCCATTTAGCAACACTGCGATGGGAATATGATGGGGTACAACTTCACATAGTGTTTAGTGTTTTGTTTAATGGTGTGGTCAGTTGCTAAGATAGGGGTACAAAAAGCCAGGGGCCTTATCACACAGGTGAATACATTTTGTAAGATAGTGTGTAATATGACCAGTGTAATTATTGCAGTATTCTTCCCCCTGTGCTAAAAGTATGTATCAACTCACATGTAGAAAGCACAGGATAGCAGTGAGGTTCATTGTGGGTTCTTAGTGTGGAGCTTGCTTCATATCACCTTTTTGGTGTCTAGAATTTGGAGGTGGCTGCTATATTTTTGGAAAATTTGGGGACACCTGTGGTGATAGATGAAAATTCACAGATAAGTAGTGTGTCATGATGTTTTATTCTCTGCACTTTTGCAAGAGCTGTGGAAGTTGTAAATACATTAACATATTTTGTGTGCTGAGAAATACCAACGTGACAACATGATAAACTTTTGAAGTTTTCTGAAGTGATGGAAGGGAAATGATAGTGTTGTCCCACCCCACCTCTTTGTGTGATCGATAGTTAATTTTGATTTGTATTTCTGTATTGAATGTGATATGAAAAGCCATATCTGCCTAAATCTTATACCCATGCATCTTGTGTATTTAGTAAAAAATAAAGAATAATTGGACTGTCACATAACTGCGTTTATCAGGTAGCAAGTATTGCTGACTGGGTGGCATGTTTCAGTGCACACATTGCAACCTCTAGGCCCACATGTGATTTCTCTGAAGCATGAACAAGTGTGTCATTAATACATTAACCATCTTATGCAGGTAGAAGTTCCCAGTTGTGGTCACTCTGTATGGTGTATGTATACAAACTTATGTCTCAGTCATACATGATCTGAAGAGATCTCGTCTTGATGGAGCGTG
This sequence comes from Coptotermes formosanus, assembly GCA_013340265.1. NCBI lineage: Eukaryota > Metazoa > Arthropoda > Insecta > Blattodea > Rhinotermitidae > Coptotermes > Coptotermes formosanus. Next base: position 175,697 of record BLKM01010448.1, on the reverse strand, counting down.
TAAAGTGTGTTGTGTTAGACAGTGTGGTATTCCACGCCTCCTGACATTAAATTTACAGCATTGCAATTTTATGATTATTAACTTTGGGTATTTTAGAATTTCAATATTTTAATCATTTTAAGAGGGAAGGCACAATACGTATATTAGCTATTGGCCTTGTTACTCCTCTGTTCTGAATAACTCCCTGATGATGGCACCCTAGTGCCAAAACATGTAGGAGTTTTATAATTGCTTTTGAATGTATTTTATTAAGTGCCTGAGTTGGTTCGTACATTAATTATAAGAATATACATGATATGAATAACATAAAAACAAGTGTATTATATATGATGTGAATTCAGATTTTAGACACATAACTGTGTCTGTAACTATAACTGCAGTCTTTGATAAGCTTCAAGTATTATTGCTGTTAGTAAAATCATTATTACGTCTTTGACAAGGCTGTACAAATTTCGGGTGCTAGGTTGACCAGACGACAAAACTTTGTGGGGTGGCGACAGCTGGGGTGTGGAAATTTAAATTTTAGTGCACACTTTATGTAAAATGTGAATATTATACAAACCAAAGAAGAAGCAGTTATGAAATATGGGGAACTTGGGGGGAAAAGAATGATGATTGTGCAGCTTGTTTTAAAAATGCAGTTAAGTATCCTTGTTGCCCAAACATGTAAAATGTGTTTTTTGGACTGCAACCCACTGGGCTGTTAAGGACTAGTATTTGTGTATGAACCTTGTTTCCTGTGAACCTGTCTGGCTTGTAGAATTTTGAGGTGGTTCCTAGGTTTTTAGAAAATTTGTGAACCCCTGTCTTGCCACACTTGTGAAAATATAACATTTAAAACAAACTATAAAATTTCATGAGGGAAGTATACACACCTATGTTGAAGCCTTGAAGTTGCCTGTATCTTGCTGCAAAAAGCAAATTATTAATGTGATTAATACTTGTCAGTTACCAGTAAGGATAATGCAGAGGTACAATACATGGGATGTATTTTATTTTTGTAACTCACAGACACAGTGGAGTCATAGTCATTAAGACCTGATACAGCTGTGTATAATAATTCTGCATATGGTAGTTAACAAACATAGAGATCGGAGTTCAAACCCAGGAAAGTCCATATGGGATTTGTGGTGGACAAAGTGGCACAGAGGTTTTTCAAGTACTTCAGTTAGGCACATTTGCATACTGGTGAAAGCTGATTACCTTTGTTATGTCTGCCTGCCTGTTCCCACTAGATGGATTTTTGTGCAATTTCATTCATATTGGAGACTTTCATTAAAATCTGCTCAGATACTAGAAATTTGGTTACAATGGGACAAAAATATTGGGAATTTTACAGGAAGACCTAAGCATGTTTTATTGTTGCTGGTGATGTAAAATCACTGTAAAAGTGCTGTATTTGAGTGAAATGATATCAGGCGTTTAAGGTAGCCGAAGAGCTGTAAATATTACATGCCACAATGTAATGTTATGCATACATTGGCAGTTTTGTTTTCATCAGTCATCAACTCTGTATAATCTTATCAATTAACATCACTCTCAAATAATACAAAGAAAAGTTGTTAACATTTTATGCTTTAAGTTTTGCAAATAAGACATCTTGATAAGCTTTGTAATATGTGTAATGTGATTCCGGTACATGAGATGCTAAACTAAATAACTCCATGGAGCAGAGGCCTTTTTGAGAAGCTAACAGTTTCTCAGCTAGTCAAGAAATTCCCTGCATTTTATGGAACCTGAAGGTTCATTACCGCATTCACAAGGGCCTGCCACCTGTCCCTATCCTGAGCCAGTCCATGCCCCCATCCCACACCTTGAAGATCCATTTTAATAGTATTGTCCCATCTATGCCTGGGTCTCCCAAGTGGTCGCCTTCCCTCAGGTCTCCCCACCAAAATCCTGAATGCACCCCTCTTTTCCGCCATACATGCAACATGCCCGCCTGTCTCAGTCTTCTTGATTTGATTACCCAAATAATATTTGGTAATGAGTACAGGTCATTAAGATCCTTGTTATGTAGTCTTCTCCACTCCCTTGTCGCCTCATCCCTCTTAGGCCCAAATATCCTCCTCAGTGTGAGAGACCAAGTTTCACACCCATACAGAACAAGAGGTAAAATTATAGTTCTGTATACCCTAATCTTTGTGTCTTTGGATAACAACCTGGAAGACCAAAGATTCTGCACCGAATGATAGCAAGCATTCCCCAACTTCAGTCTGCTCTTAATTTCTTCACAAATGGAGTTTCGATTCACTAGGGTTGCTCCAGCGTTTCAAAGGAATTATTATCTGTCTCTATGTTGTGATTGTGTCCTGCATTGTGATTTCGAGACGTGACGATGTACATAGTTTTTTCAGCATTTACTTCTAGACCAGTCTCCTTACTAGCAATCACTAAATCTTTTGTGTTTTTCTTTATACTGTGTATGCTTCCCCCCAATATATTAACATCATCAGCATAAACCAGAAGCTGATGTGTACCATTCAATTCCAAGCCCTCCTGGTTTGACTGAACCCTTCTAATGGCATATTCTAAAGAAAGTTGAAAAGCAATGGCGCCAGAATGTCTCCTTGTTTCAAGCCATTCTTAATAGGAAATGTGTCAGACAGATGTTTGCCTACCAAAACTCTGCTATAGGTGTCACTTAGACACATTTTTATTAACCTTACTAGTTTCATGGGGATACCAACTCAATGAGAATATTATACTAGACCTCCCTCCAAACTGAATCATAGGCTCTCTTGAAGTCTATAAATAGCTGATGCACTGCCTCATTGTATTCCCAATTTTTCTCAAGTATTTGCCGAATGCTGAATATATGATCAGTAGTTGACCTGTTATGCCAAAATCCACACTGATGATCCCCAATAATTTCGTCTGCATATGGAATTAACGTTGACAAAAGAATGTTGGATAGAATTTTGTATGTAGTTGACAAAAGTTATATGCCTCAATAGTTACTACAATCTGTTTTATCCCCCTTCTTATTAATAGGCACAATGACTGACTCCTTCCATTCCTCAGGCAATTCCTCTTTATTCCAAATAGAAATAAGAAGTTTATGGATCTCAGACCGAATTATCCTGCCCCCTCCTTTAATCAATTCTGCTGGAACCTGATCAGTATCTGGTGATTTGTGTCTTTTTAATTTTTCAATATCCATCTCAAACTTAAAGGCACTGGGTTCAGGCACTAGTGGCTCTGCCATATGTACTTTAGTCTGCCTAACATCATTAACCCCGTGTATATTCAACAGCTGGGAGAAATGATTCCTCCACCTAGCCAAAATATTGTGAGAGTTTGCAACCTGGTCACCCTTTTCATCCTTTACATCGTTTACTACATTAGTTCTAGGCTGGTACCCCCTCCTAAAGTCATTGATACCCCTACACTAGTCTCTGATATTCTTGTTCTTACTATTTGTTTCAAGTTCATTTATTTTTAGCTTTCAGATATTCTTTCCTTTTGTTCCTGAGACGTCTGCTGTCTTCACATTACGTTGTTCAGATTACCTCCATTACTTTGGTTTGGATTCTGTAACCACTGAATTTTAGCCTGCTTCCTTTTATCTAAAAATTGTGTACATTCTGCATCAAACCATGGTTTATGGTGCTTCCGTTCATGCAGACCTAAACTCTCTTGAGCTGAGATTTTGATATTCTCTTTAATGTTTTCCCAAGCCCTATTTATGTCCTCACGAACATTTAAGTTTTCCAAAGCTGCAAACCTGTTTGAGATCTTAAGCTGATACTGTTTCCTAACCTCTAGTTCACTGAGCTTCTTGAGATTAAATCTCTCTGCATCAGACTTCTTGTTTACTTACTGCCAGTCTTTCCCTAACTTTTTCCACTACCAAATAGTGATCAGTATCACAGTCAGCTCCCCTGAAAGATTGCACATTGAGTATACTTGAATGCCATCTCCTATCTATCAATATGTGATCGATCTGATTATGAGTCTTCCCATCAGGAGAGGTCCAGGTGTATTTATGAATGTTTTGGTGCGGGAACATCATGCTCTTAACAACTAGATTCTTTCATGTCGCAAAGTTTACTACTCTAACACTATTATCATTACTATCCTGATGTAAACTCTCATTCCCAATTGTCAGTTTGAAAGTATCCTCTTTCCCCACTTTTGCATTAAAATCTCTTAACAGAATTTTCATATGGTACTTAGGAAAATGATCAAAAACCCATTCTAATTCCTCATAGAAACTACCCTTTAAATCATCACCTTTCTCTTCTGTTGTTGCATGCGCATTCAGAACAATGATATTACACCAGTGGCCTCTCACTGCTATGTATGACATCCTATCACTAACTCCACTCCCTTGATTGCTGATACTATTCTCTGGTGTAAAAAAAAAACCTGCTCCCAATTGATGATTTTCCTGCCCTTTGCTATAGAAAAAAGTATACTCCCCGGCTCGTACAGTCCCTTCTTTGTCCCACCTAACCTTCTGTACACCCACTAAATCTAATTTATACTTAGCTAATTCCCTAGCCACTGTCATAAGTGACCCTGACCTATACATGCTCCTCACATTCCATGTTCCAAAACTCCTGTCCCTTTTCCGTAGCTGGGGTTGTACCAAAGAATCGATCCAGGTCTGAGGCTTTGTAGGCTGTTCTGTAACATAATAGTTTTTTACGGCGAGGAGTTGTTAGCACCTCGCCCAATCCCCAAGCTGGAGGACCACCCCTTGTCTGCTGTCCGCGACTGCTTATTCGGTGTATTCACAGCCACCCTCCATAACTGGAGGCCGTTCCTCCATCCGTAACCTGAAGACGTGCCATGCTGTGATGACAAGGACCCACTTAACATGGACATGAGATGCTATTGACACCAAACAGTATATTATTGTATGTATAAAATATTGACTTTATTTACATATGGCTTATGACACAGTAAGCTAATGCTTGGAAAAGAGTACCTGGGCCTGAATATTGTGCTGCGTGCACCAAAACATCCTTAGTCAGTATAACTTGCTACTTGGTAAATATAGTTGTGTAATGCTGGTCAGTAAACTTTATTTTTAACAAACTGCACAGCAGGATGTGTTAAGTGTGAAATCATTAATGCACTCATACTGTTTGCATGAACAAATATTTAAATCTCAAGCCCAGACTTCTAATCTGTAATGCTAACATATTGGAACGGAATTTGTTTACAGAAGAATCCAGTTTTAAATATGCAAGAGTTAAAATCCCTAATAATTCACCTTCCACAGAACAGGCAGACAGACAGAGGAGCCTAACACTGAAGACTGAAGTCAGATTTGTCTATGAAATTAAACACACAAACAAAACTTTGTGCATCCTTTCCTGTAAGGGATGGGGTATAGGTTGGTTGCATATAAATTAAAATAGAGCCTAAAGGTAGAGATTGAAATGTGTAGTTAAGTGTGATAACATGAATTACACCTGTTAAGTGTACGGATGTAGAATCTAAAGAATGGCACTGTGAAACTGCATAAGAGAGCAGATGGCAAATACAGCATGTAGTACACGGCAGATGAAATTGCATGGCTTGAGAAGGGGCTCAAATTGCACTCTACACAATAAATGTATAGAATGGGTGGGAAACCTTATATGAATAGCAGAAATGGGTATTAACAAATTTGATGGGAGTTAAAGACGAGCTAAGATAGGAGGTTGCTAAACACTGACAGAGCTTGATACAATTCAATAAAAGTAGCCAGAGGACCCTTTAATAAGTAACGACAAACATAATTAACGGAATAAATGTGAGAGTATGTGATCGTGGCATGATTTTCACAGAGGCAGATGAAGGGAATACTTTAGTCATTATGAAGCAGTCAGGGTACCTAGCAATGGTAAACGGGTTTATTGTACAGAACCAAATATCACAAATGTCCAGAGATAGAAGTATGACTGATCAGTTTCAAAAGCAAATAATAAGTAATATATAAATAAACGCTGTATGTTAGTGACAAGAAATGTAATTGGAAATGTGTAACAGTTCTGTTAGACCATTTGTCAGTTGTTGCAGTTTAGCAGCATTTAATTAGAAAACCTTTAGTCCAGAGCCTACAGTTATAATTTCCTTTAATATGAACAGCTCAGTATGTTTAACAGAAATTGCAAAGTATGGATTCCGGTTAAGACATGAGGATATAGGCTATTGTTCTACCCATAGTAAACTTGTACACTAATATTCCTAAAGCACACTCAAAACATTATTCACAACCTTTGAACTGATATATTATGGCAAGACATATGCACGTGGAATTATGAAATTAACTAGTACAGTGCAAGATTTCAGGCTTTTGCCATGGTGTAGTTGAGGTCATGGCTGTTCTGGGATGTTACACAGCATTGATTGGTAGTTAGTTGCCAACTGCAAACCTTCGTTGTGTAACATTCCGCAAGTGTGAAGATCTGAGCAAATACAGTCTTGGAGCAAAGTGATTTGTAGCTTAGTAGTAAGTCATACTGTACAAACAAAAGAATGTTGTGGGATCCCTGTCTGTTCATGGCTTTACTTGCTGATGTATGTCTACAAAATACAGAAAAGAATTCAATTTTATTGGTTTTGAATAAACATAGAATTTTAGGTTAGCGTACACATGGTGATATTTTGGTGATGTGTCATTCCTACATAGCTAGCACAGGCATAATGGAACATAACAAAATTTATCCTAATCTTAGAATAAGAGAGCAACAAATGTATTAATTTCCTGGACATAACTGTTATGAGGGACTTTAATAGTTTTGACTTTGATTTCTTAAAAAAGCTACCAGCATCAATAATGTATGCATAGCAGATTTGTAATCCAGCAGAATGCAAAGTGTCTGTAGTGAGGTGTGTAACTAAAATACTGAAGACATGCCCTGTCAGTAATGATAGTAAACAAAGCAAACGTAGTACAGTCAAATACGTTCTGCAGAACTGTGCTAAACCATGGAATATTGACCCTGAGGGTAGCATTTGTGTTTCTTGGAAAGGAAGTCAGATATATCACAAAGTTGTTTCAGAATATTAACATCTGGATTGCATTTAGAGCAATAAAATAAAATGAAATAAGATATAGAAAATTCACATAAAAATTTGAGTTTATCTAAAAGCCATGATCCATATTAAATGTAGAAGTTGAAGTACAAAAGCTGCAAAATTCTAAGTATGGAGGCCCAGGTTTTATCCCAGGGGTGTCCACATGGATTTCATGGTGGACAAAGTGGCGCTAGGACAGTTTGCCACTGTTGCTGCTTTTTTTTCTCCAGTGCTTCATACTGATGTTCGTCTATATTCCATCAGTGCTATATACTCTTAGTAATTGTCCTTACCAAATAGAATACTAAAAAGAGAGAAGAAATGTGTCACAGTTGTGAAACACTTAATACACAATACAAAGAACACATACAAGCCATATAGTCTGACACATAAGTCCAAATATGTGCAGCATATTTTAGACATTCTAAAATTATCTAAAAAGGGCAGATGTGTGAGTGATGTAGAGAAATGTTATGTTTAGAGGGATAGCACTCCTGGGATTCATATCAGTAATGCTTTCATGGATATGCATAATCCAGTCTTTGAAATTATGTCTAGTTAAAGTAAGATTCCCAATCTGCCTATAGCCCTGCTCCTTACTCTTTTCATTTTCTCATTAGTCTCCTCCTTCCAGTTGCCCATCATACTGAAGGTTCCTTCTAGTACTTGCTGTAGTGCATGTTAATTTTGCTAATTTCATGTACCAGGACATGCCTAGTGACCGAATAAGAACATTTTGCAATAACTGACGTAGTAAACAAGATCTGAAATATATGTGTAACATAACATTGAGGTGTGTTTGGATGTTTGCCTCTTGGGCTCTTCTCAAATGTGCATATCATCCATAGAGGTCACATTATTTTTTATTGTTCCCAGCTGCATGCGCACACACGTATGAATGTGTGTGCATGTGTAATAGAATATTTTTACTATTACTGGGTTGTGTGAATACATGTATTTGACAAACTTGCTCTGTATATATATATGTTAATTCTGTTTGGTTAAATTTATCAATCATAAATAATCTCAAAGTTTCAGCCCATGGAAATATTTTGTGGTTTCTGAATTACAAACAGTTTTTCATGCATACTGTAAAGGAATATTCATAATCTATGTACATACCAAATTTCACATTCTTTGATGTGAACAGTAAACAAAATATTTTGATTGTGTTAGAATATAGTGTTACAAAACGAAGTGTACAAACAATTTATATTTTTTTTATTATGCCACCCACTGCACACAGTTGTGTGCAGTGGTTGGCATAATAAAAAAACATAGATTTTGAAAGAAGGCTGCACAGAAAATGTGTACATATGATTATTATGTCACATCATAAATTGCAATCTACTGTATGTGGTGCCATATTATTTTTTATTATAATCAAGTATAAAGCAATAAGTATTAATACTAGGAGAGCATGTATTTTTGCATAATCACCCATCATGCAAAATGCATTTTACTTCAGAATTTCATTCGCTTGAAAGCAGTAAGTATCAAGTGTCATGATATGTCTCTATTTTTGCCTTAGTTACCTGGTATTTAAATCACATTTTATTTTTATGCACCATATTATGTAAGTTATTTGTGTCGTGTCTGGTTCTGCTGTATTTTGGTCATTATCTGAGGACTGGCAAGATTTTTGGAACTGTATGACAAGAAATGTGTTTTGATTTTCTCTACAGCTTTCATCTGGAACTTTTGTCATTCCGTGAAGAATTCAGTGAGATGTTGTCATAAACATTTCTAGGTCTTCACGTAAAGTGCTGATAGCTTTGTCCAATTTTAAGTAGCCCTGAATTTTCTGACAGATTGTAAAATTTCATGCAGATTTGTCTGTGGGAACCGAGTTGTTCCATGCAGATGGATATACGGACAGACAGACAGACAGACAGACAGACAGACATGGCACAGCTAATAGTTGCTTTTCGAAAATTTGGGAATCCGCCTAAACATGGAATCATGGATAGTTGATTCAATATTTTACTGGAATTTCCATTTGTGTGTGGTGTTTACATAGTATATTGCTCCTAATGCAGGTTAATTAAGTGTAATCCTATGACAGAAATTTGATTCTGTCTGGAACAATGTAATTGATCAAAGCAGACAAGTTATGTAATAAAGCCGACCTGCCACAATGATACAGGGGTAATGTGGTTGAATGATACGACGGAGTATATTGTAAAATAATATTAGATAGTAATCTATGACATTGTTTTGGAGTGATCAAATTTTAAACAGTAAAAGATATATGTTGGACCAAGCTGTCATTCTTTGTTACTGGATGGATAAGAAGTCACATACTTGTATATTCCATTTGTCACATGGTGTGTTGTTATTGGTAATGGACCATGTTAATCCCAGAAAACAACTTGCTTTTTGCAGCAAGGTGCAGGTCAGTTAGTTATAAAGGCTCATAGAGCTGTGTGTGTGCGTGTGCACAATCTGCTCATGTACACAGACATGCACGTCTGATTTTTAAATTTTGTTTTAAAAGATGTAAGTAATACAATTTTAATGTGTTTACTGTGGTGTAATGTGATTTAGAAGGAGATTATAGTTATAGTGCAGTGTACTTCATTTAAGTTGCATATGACTCATTGGTTTTTACTTGAGAAAATGGGTATTTGGGCCTGAAGATGTCACTGGGTGCAATGAAACATGTAACCCAGTCCGTAATACATGCTGATTGGTTCAGTTATCATTGTAGATAAGTTTCATTTTTATACCTGAGTGAACTAAAAGAGTTCTTCTGATAACAGATTCCTGTTGTGACAGAACTTGATGGCAACAGGGAAACAATTTCTGGATTTGGAACAATTGTGATAACACTGGCAAAGCAGTGCAAGAAGTCTCAATTTGGAAAGACACAAGAAGATGAAGCCCTTGTGAGGCAGTGGATTGAATATGCTGTATGTTATGGAAACTATGTGGATCTTGCACATACAGCTAGACAGGTCCTTAAGGTATGGCAGGATGTTGCATAAGTGCCAAACACCACATCCTCATGGTAACTAGCATCCTGGGCAGTGACTTGGATGTTAATAATGCAGGACAGGGTACGGTGTCCTGACCACATATTTAACCCTCTTTATCCTGCATGTACATGAGTTTGTCCACTGCCAGTGTTAGCACAATATTTGTATTTGAGGCATACTAGATGCAACATACATAATGGGAATTTCTGTGGTGACCCCACCAGGTGTATGTTTCAGGAAGTGTACAAATGACTTGCTACACTGGGATAGAAGAAAAAGAGAATTTAAACTTCTAGACTTTTATACACATAGATTTTTTGTTGTTATTGTAACAGTATCATGATCAGTGGCATAGATAAGAATGCCACACACCTTGCTGCATTGGGGACCACCTAATCTACACAATACTAAAATTTGTTGTGGGTGTTGGTGGGCTGGATTCCTTTCTTCTGACAGAAGGCAGTATTCTGGATCCTGATACGAGATCTGGGAGTAGCTTCACTAATACTTGTGGGGGAGCCTGTGACTTTTTCTGCACCACTGATCGTGTCATTTTATCTTCTTCCTTAAACTTCAGAATTGGGCGTTACAGTTTTCATTTCAGTGTTTGGAAATTTTGAAACTGAAGTTGCTATCTTCCTCAGGGTCTTCTCACATTTGTGTGCCTTTTCAAATTGTATTCTAATCTTTGTGTTGTGTTACTTTGTCAAAATTGTCAGCAGAACTTCTCATGTTTCTGAAAATTTCTGTCTACATATCTTTAAATCTTTCATTGACTTACTTGCCACCTTCACCTTGGTATCAGCTCAAAATGTTGTTTATCCCGGCCAGGAAAGACACACTGAATATATATGTCCATGTGACTGCAATGCTCCTTATGACTTTTCTAGTAAGTAGTCATGGCCTCATCAGATTACTATGCCAGCATTTGCCTGAAGAAACTGGGGAAAATCATGTACAATATCAGTCAGGGTAGCCAATGACCCAGTGGCATCCCTTGGTAACATTTTTATCTGTTAATTTATTTTAATTGAACCTTGTATGATTTTTCAAATTTCGTGTCATCAGGAATACAAAAATGTCAGCCATGTGGATGTCTGATGCAGGAGCAACACTAGAGTCATTTTACAGTTCTGAAATTTTGTGCAATACTAGATCTAGTGCCATGGTTAAAGAAAGAGCAGGGCTATACCTCTACCCCATGTCTGTGCCTTCATGGCAGGTTACAGGGTGAACTTTACCTTTTAATAGATGTTTGAAAAATATACAGCATTTTACAGGTGTGTGTGGAGAAAGTAGTTTCCAATTTATTATAACAATGAATCATTTGAAGTAATATGAAATTGTGTATGGAGATGAAATTTAAACATACCTACAAATTTTATGTGAAATATTTTTTGTATAATAAAAGCTTCCCAGTCCAGACTGTATTAGGGAAGGATGGTCTAGATTAGGTGACATTCCAGATTAATGAAGTGGTAATTCAAAATTATCCCTCATAATGTAACTTGGTGCATTACTTGAATGCTTAACACTCATCATAGTATAACTTATTCAAAGTAACATACATACCACTTGAGTCACTTTCCATCATTTCTGAGTGTAGTTCAGAAGTCTTTCTGATTATATCTGACATACGTTGCAAGTCTGTACTTCCAGAGTTGGTGTCAGAACTAAGAAGTGTAAGGTAGAGTCATCTCGGAGTTATATGTGAAGTGCTTCCTTCAGCAGACACATATCTTGAAGTAGGAAAAGGCTTAAAAATCTGCAAGTTCAGTTAGGTGGATCTTTGCTGCTGCTAACATATAAGAATTTTCCCTAGAGTTTTTAAATATTTAGATTGCTGTGCCAGAGATCATTAATGTTTGGTTGCTGGGAAACAGCTGAATTAGTGTGACCCCCCCAGTATGATCAGGCTAGAACTGACCACATTTTGTGAAATCTGGATTTCCAGGGTTTTACAGTATGTTAAAATTACAGACATTGTAACTGTGCAAAGCCCTGAGGGTATAAATGAGAACTTTTGATATACAGCAAAATTCCCTCAATCTGACTCATGTGATGACAGGCATGAAATTATTGAATATTCTGGTTTATCAAATGGTACCTCTACTGACGTAAGTTCTAAAAGGTAATTTTTTGCTACTTTTCCTGTACTTCGGCCATACAACTAGTCAGAGGAGTATTCGTTTTCTATATCTCATTTATCTTCTGGTTCAGGGTCATCAGGGCTCAGGATAGGGACAGGTGGCGGGATCTTGTGAATGCGGTAATGAACCTCTGGGTTCCATAAAATGCAGGGAATTTCTTGACTAGCTGAGAAACTGTTAGGTTCTTAAGAAGGCCTCTGCTCCATGGATTTAGTTAGTTAGTCAGTAAGTCAGTTAGTCAATCAGTCAGTCAGTCAGGGTCATCAGGGTCCTCTTGTGTCTTTTCTGAAGTCTTCATAGCTCAAGAAGTTAATGGAGTAGGAGACAAGGGGCCACGAGATACCACACTGTTTGATGTGCAGAAACTCTTTGAAGGCCTGATACGTGCCTGTTGCATTGATAAAGCTTTTTTTCTTTTCCTGGTAAAAAGCAAAACTTCTGATCTTGGGACTACTCTCCTCATCTGCCCGATTACTGGACGCTGGATTAAAGGAACTTTGCTGTTCTAGATTATGTAACTGTGAGGTGTAAATTGTGCACATGAATGGAGCACTAAGTTGTACAGTCATAAATTTATAGTTAATGTCAGTTTGAAGCATATGGAAGAAAGTGTGCATCCAGTGTTTGTACCAGGACATACTCTTTCTGTGTGGTGGATATGGTGGTTTGTTTGATTTTTGTACAGTTGACATACTGTAGTGCTGCATATTGGATTCCATGTTTAAATCTCATGCATATGAAATATTCAGGGTTGATGCATATTTCAGGAGCTGAATGCAGTGCTTACAACGCGATCATACTTTGTGGGCAATTCTCAGACACTGGCCGACATTGTGATGTATTACGTTTTGCATGGTGTTATGGTAAGTGATTAGTCAGTCATTTTTGGGTGGAAAGCATTTACATTCATAATACTTGTGGAGCAGGTTTACAGTTATTAGACAAATAGAGAATTTATCGTAAGTGTGTAAACGGATGCATATCTCTTTCCTTCCCGGCTTCTGTTCCTCCTGTCACTCCTTGCAAGCCACCCAACCCCCACCACCCAATCCTCTCTCTGACTCAGAGAATTCATGCTGTAAAGGTTCATTTTATAATTTATAATGATCAGGAAAAAACCACATAGTTTAACAAGATCTCCTTTTGAAATGTAAACTGTGTTATTTGTTCAGCATGCAGAATGTCGTGCCTTTTTACCTCCAGGGTAGATTGACACAGCTGCTTCCTTTGAAACATACATATGTACTTATACACCAAGCTGCATGATGTCTTCCCATATGACTGTAATTAAGATTACTGTAGAAAAGGAATGCAGTTTAACCCTTTAAAGACGAAACGTATCTGTTTTATGTAAGGAATCAGTGCGTACCGCGCTGTAAACACTCTCCACCTCAGTTGTAAAAACCAATCTGTTAATGTTGTATAAGGCAAAAGTTGCTGTTTGCTCTGAGATCCATACAAAACACATGAACGCAATTTGGGCACCACGTAGAATTTTTTAATGTTAAACTGGTGGTATGTAAAGTTACCGCTAGACTTTAAAAGGTTAACTCTGCCATGCCAAATGCTGGTGCCTACATGGCATCATGACTGTGCCATGGCTCAGGCAGTTGTTGCCAGCCTCTTACCACAGACACCTGAGTGTGGATCGCAGTCCTCTCCACGTGGGATTATTGGTGGCACTGGGACAGGCTTCTCTATGAGTACTTCAGTTTTCCCATGTCATTATTCAACCAATGATCTGTACTCATCTTTCATTAAATAAAACACTTTTCTCACTGCTTGCTACATGACATCACCTCAGACCTCATCAAGTTCACATTAAAATTAGAGTAGAAGGTAGGCCACAACTCTTCCTCCCCATGTTATTTACAGTTCTGCAGTCATACTGACATCTCGTTTCATTGTAAATAACTTATTCAGATATTTGTATTACTCATTGTAAATAACCTTTGTCGGTGAGAGATGAATGTTACAAAGAGAAAAAAAGTGCACCCAAGATTTGTTTGTTCTTAGTATAATTGTTTTTTGAAAAGAGTATTACAGTTTTCAGATAAAATCGCATATAGACTTCCTAATAAATTCTGTTTATTGTGTGTCATAAACAGTCTTGCTGTACCTCAGGTCGTTACTCACTGGCATCTCACTACAAAGCTTCATGTTCAGTCTCTGGTAACTTCATGCAAAACTGTGGTGGATGAACTGCCATTGGGCCAAATTTCTCTTTAGGTATATTCAGAATTCCCTTGCTAGTCATCATTGTACCATTGCTGTGTACTCACCTGTCAGTCCCTTTGAAAGGTATGTGGCAGCCCTGATTATACAGCACATTATCATTAAGTTGGGGGCTTTGTGACCTAACACTTGGCTGATCACAGAGTAAGAGGTTGTGTGCATGCTTGTGTGGTCACACATGCACATGCACCTATGCATATGCATGTGTATGTAAAACATTGCTTTCTGTGTTTGTCATGTATTTGTGTGATACTGTATTTTTTGATCAGGAGCATTTATGTGTGAAGTAAAAAGAGCAGATACTGTGCTGTGAAGGTGTATGAGAGAATAGGGATATAATTACATGTATCTTTATTGACTGGTACAGTTAAGGGGTTAGCACATCTCCATATTCAGGAGGTCCTGGGTTTAAATCTCATCCTAGAGATTCACTATCATTGCGGACATTTTTAACGCTTTTCCACATGGCTGTGATGCATTGCTGAGATAAGACCTTAAATTAGGTCACAACATTTTCCTTCCATATCACTTCAAACTCGTTATTCATTGTCATTGAATGCTACATCATCTTAGTAATTGAAAGTGGTGTTAAATAAACCAAGATAAATATAATACAATTCCACATGTTCTTTATCTTGGCACTGGGGATTGAGGTTAGTGCTCAGCTGTACACATCAGCCACTTTTCATTGTGGAAGGAGGCCCTAATTCCTATTGATCAGGAAGATCCGTGGCCCCAGAGCCACTCTAGATGTGGTAGTATAAATAAAACTTCCTGTTGGGAATTAAACCCTGGTTGTCCAGCCCGGTGTCAGTTGCTGTGCTGACTGAGATAGTGTGGCTCATAATGTTTGTTTGTTAAATTTTCAGTGATAGACCTTGACTGTCAAAGCTAAGCTTGTGTGTCCTTCATGTTTGTTGTTGACCAGTAATTCTTGATTCGCATCCATAATTTTGCCCTTAAAACAAGAATCTTGCCAGATTAAAAAGCAAATGAAAGCTAAATTAAGAGAAAATAGAATTTTCTGTTGAGTCAGTATCTCTCCAGCTCTGCTTCCATTGACTGTAACTTCTGATTATCGATGTACGTTCGACCTCGGTTATGACGGATCTTTTTTCCATTCCCCGGCGATTTCCCTGTGCTTTATCACGGTAACTACTTTGGTTACACCATCGTCTCATATGTCAGGTCTTTGGTTACATTGGATTTCTCTGACATTGCGTAACAGTCGATTTTCTCAGCCATACCATTTTCGGCAAGATAATGGACAGTTCATAATGGTTACAGTGTGTTTGAGTGCAGAAGGCTCACTTGTCAGGGTGACATGAAGAATGCGTATTTAGGTTTATAGCATTTTGTACCTGGAGATGCTGAGGAGACTTCTAAATTTTGCACTCCTAAGGACGAGGTCCAGCTAGTAGTGGTTATAATGGATAAGCTGGGGCAGTCTCTGCCTGATGGTTTCTGTTGTTAATGCACCAGCGGGAAAGTAATTGCCATATGTGAGCATGTTTTTGGCATTTGGTGATACAGTGCCCTCTCATAAATTAATTACATCTTGGCTTTGATGCATTTACTTGTAACCATTTAGGTAGTGTATTTGTAAGACTATGTAAACAGAACTGATCATTTGGTGAAGAAGTGATATGTGTCAGTACTGGCTGACCAACCAGTTGCGAATACATATTGAAAAATGTTTGAGTTATGTTGTACAATTCAGTAAGTGCATACAGGAGGGAAGCACTCAGACATCTTTGTGCATGGTGCTTCCATCACCTACATCAAGACTAAAAATGCATCTGATCATGTCCATATGCAGTAAGACTAAAAACAAGTGTGACTTAAGTGGTATTGATTTAAATGTTATTTTAAAACGCAATTTAACTGAACCTCGGATATAACGGACTTCAGTTGTAACAGATCCTTTGTGGACACGCTTGATAATCCGTTATAACCAAGGCTGACTGTATATAATACTTTATATGAGTCCGTATATCACCAGTTATTAATTTTTTGGGTGTTGAAATAAGACACAAAACAACGAACTCCATTAAATGCCAATAAGGCAGTTGTCTAGAAGTAAATGCAGGAATATCTAAAAAGTTAAGTGTATGTTCATATCACTAGAGTGCTCAACAAAATAACTATATGAAGATAGCTAGTAAATCCTCTGCAAAGTTAAAATAATTTGGCATGACATTGATGTTAAATTAAAAAGAAATTACAAGTAGATTGTATCTGGGGGAATGTTTGCCTGCCTGGTGTTTAAAAACATAAAGCTTGATGTATATAGAATTATAATTTTGCCTCTTGTTTTGTATGGGTATGAAACTTAGTCTCTCACAGTAAGGGAAAACATGGGCTGATAGGGCTTACAAAAAGAGTACTAAGGAAAATGTTTGAATATGAGAGGGAAAAAGTAACAGGATGCTGGCGAAACTTTTGTAATGAGGAGCATCGTGATGTGTATTTCTCACTGAATATTACTGGGATGATAAAATTGAGGAGCATGAAGTGACAGGGTATGTGTCATGAATCTGAGAGAGGAGACATGCCTACGGATTTTTATAAGAAGACCCAAAGAAAGTGATCATATGGAAGACATAGGCATAAATGGGAGTTTGTGGCATGGGTTGGTGTGGCTTAGGTTAAGAACTGCTGGTAGTCTGGTGCAAAAACAGTAATGAATGAAGAATACTGTCTGTTAGGACTTGATGCCATGTAGCCTGGTATGAATGTACTGACATGTCAGAGGTACATGTTGTCTACATCTTGCTAGTAGAGACATCAGTAAACTTGTACCAGGCTGCACTGTATCACATTGCAGAGACAGCATTCATCATAGTCACCTGCATGAGAACCTTGTATCTCATTGTCATGAATGTTTGTGTTTCATGATGTGTCGGTAGTTTCTTGTCTAGATGAGCAGCTGTTGGCTTCTTAAGAGGGACTGTGCCCCAGGTACTTAGTTATCTAGTGACAGAAGTTTATTTGTGAAATGGCAATAGTTTTCCATTTTTAAAAATCAAGAGTGTTTTTATACATATTTATCAGCAGCCGTTATTACCATACTTTTGTAAACATGGTGTGAAGTAATAATCACCAACAAATGCACAGTGTGTATATTATCTTCACTATAAAAACCTCCTACATGTTTGAACCTCACTGGGTCATCTTCACGGAGAACAGTTTCGTTACACTAGGGCTGCACTTATATAGTTGAGTGAGCATGTGCCACTGACTTTGCACTATATAAGTGCAGCCCTAGTGTAACGAAACTGTTCTCCCTGAAGATGACCCAGCAGGGTTGAAACCAGAGCTGTGGAGTTGTAGTCGTAAGGAATTTTAGGTGGAATCGGAGTTGGAGTCGGTAAAAGCATACTGACTCTGACTGCGACCACAATCTAAAATATTATCTAGATACTCCCAACTCCAGAGCCCTGATAGCTACAATAACCATTAGACTTATGCTTAAATGTAGGTTATAAGTCTAAACAGTATACTGATGATTCATGTGGTGGTGATGAAATGTCTGGCAGGTTTATCATTATTAACATGTAATGAGCTTTTATGAAGGAGTCAGAGTCGAAGTTTTAAAATTCGAGGAGTCAGAGTCAGAGCTTTTGTGTACCGACTCCACAGCCCTGGTTGAAACATGTAGGAGGTTTTTATAGTGATGATAATATACACATTGTGCATTTGTTGGTGATTATTACTTTTATGTGATATAGTGCGTGGATATGGAGCATATTAAAACGGTGTTAAGTCTTAAACTGATCCATTATGTCAGCCTGTACCTCTAGTATCTGACATTAAACTGTACGATCACAGTGCGCATCATCTTCAGTATTACTAATTATGCTTTCACAACACTCAGACCAACAAAATTCAAAATAGTGTTCCCAGATATTTTATGTTTTATATGTGGGAACAGTGTTGTGCATTTTGTTGGTCTGAGTGTTGTAAATCGGTTATCGAATGGAATGAACAATATAAAGTTAACTTTACGTTTTCCATACCGAGCGCATAGTCACTAGAATAGCAAAATAACAAACCAACCCGTGCACACGAACTTTTATTGCTGGTAGAAGAAGTTCACTTATAAACCTAACATGTTTCGGTACACTACGGTACCATCATCAGGGGTGACGGTTGAAATATAAAACACCAACAACAAGCATCCGAAGATCCCGCAGTGTCTGGTTCAAGCAGTTTCCCTTGTGGCACAAACACTTGTGTAAACACCAACTCTAAATGTCAATGAAATTTGTAAAAAAAAACACAATTATAGCTTAAAACAGTAAAAGTAAGGTTAAAATGCTGTGCTATTTACTATATCGACTACGCTAGCCCGGTCCACTTCTTGTACTAGTTGCTGCTATATATTAATTATGATATGTATATGGTTACAGGTATCTGATAATATGAATTTTTTAAGAGGTTGGTATTTTATTTTGGGGAGAGTATCCAGGTCATATTGAGTTAAATACTTTGTTGGCAGGTTGACTTGACGTACCAGGAAAAGGAGCAATATCTGCATCTGTCAAGATGGTTTAACAACATTCAACAGGACCCCAATTTAAGGCAGAAGAACAAACTCATCCAGTTCAGCCGAACACCATTGTATAGTTAATTTTGGCGGTAGTTATTCAAGTATTATTTAGCACCCATTTACAGTGCAGTTTATATGTGATGGTGTCTTTCCTTATGGTGGAAAGTTGTATGAGGATGTAATCTGTTTCTTGTTTTGAAAGTTGAAAATGAATGAAGAATATTTATGTAAGATGTATGAAGAATTTGTGCACATCAGGTTCCTCATTTTCTCTTATACTACCAGATAACATTCCCATAGTATGGATCAGTAGCATA
Organism: Coptotermes formosanus; assembly: GCA_013340265.1. Lineage (NCBI taxonomy): Eukaryota > Metazoa > Arthropoda > Insecta > Blattodea > Rhinotermitidae > Coptotermes > Coptotermes formosanus. The sequence goes on along the minus strand of BLKM01010448.1, from coordinate 156,448 downwards.
TTGTAGGATTTAATTTTGGGAGGGGGCACCTTAAAAATCAATCAGTTACATTATTGAATATATACCAGTGTTAGCACTGATTGAGTTTAATGTCATGTTGGTATTTTCATCTCTAAATACAGTGAAACTCATTTAAGAGTACACCACTCAGATGTTTTCCCACATTAGATGTCAGAATAATTTAAGGCCACATTGTTCCCATGTAGTTAACATATACTTTGCCCTTGCGTAATATATTTTCCATTTATCCCGTTTAATGTATTTTTTGGCATCAGAATCTTGAACATATCTCCCAGGTTCCCATTGGTTCAGTTTGCGGACGTGCATTGACTGAACGACACTGTCAGTTCCTTAAGGCCGATCTCCAAGGTTCTTTCCACACGTCCGCGTTTCACAGGATGTGACATACGTGGCTAACTTGTGGTATGTGTTGTTTGTTGTATTGGTGAGTGTGCCATGTTTGTGAAGTCTGTTAGTGTCTCTGAGACCAGTTACTACTACAACGCGTGTTACGGATCATGATCATTAGCATCTGTCAACCATTTGCTTGTTAAATTGCATTAACCAAGGGTGTGAGGAAGATTTTGCCAGGTTTACGTTGACGCCCAACAGCCGTAGTGTGTCAAGGTGTGGTGTCGTCCACATACGCCACCATAACATCAAAAAGGTGATGCGTGTCACACCTGACTGCTCAGCCTTTCTGATGCACTGCTTCTGCCCCGTTGGGACAGGCCCTTATGTAGTGCATGAGCCCGCAGAAAGGAGAGCTGAATACACTAGAAAAACCTTGTGGTTTGGAAATAGGGCAATCAAACGACGAGAATGTACACATGATCACGGCCCTGGTCTTTCGTGGCAGAAATCATGTGTATAAACCCCCGATATAAAGTTCCATTTTTCGTCTCAATTGCCTGGGGCGCCAGCCAATCAACATATTCCCTGCTGCTACCGCAGAGTAGCGGCATTATGGCGTGTTTACATTGTTCGATCGCATGGCTTTATTCGCATAACCAAAACTGAAAACTGAAACCTTGTTTCGACGGGATCAATCATTGAGCGTTTGGATTCGACTGGAGTAGAAAAGGCACTTTTACACTGGTCGGTGTAGTCAACGCCATGTTTCAGTGCAACAAATCAGCCTGATTTTCGATTCAACTCGAGGAGAAAGACTCGTTTCGGTAGGTTCGAATATGACTGCACGTGTAAATCGCCCGTAAATTTTGTCTCACGCATACCGCGTGGTCAGGATGTATAAATCCTGCATGTACCAACGCACTACACCTGTTATGCCTTGTTTAACAACAGACTTTTTCGGATGCTACTTCCATTTTGCAGTCTCTGGATAAGAGCGTAATCTCTGCTGCAGAAGTGCACTACACGTGGCGGCTAGTGCGGTGAACATTGGCCGACATTTCAGTGGGTCGTGACGCAAACATTAAAAGTGAAAGTGATATCGGTGTGGTGAATAAATTGTCAACATTTGTGTCAAAAACTAGTTGGCTGAGGTGGAATTTGACGGCTTTCTTTGTGTATGATGCCGTTGTTGCTTCAGAGGTCACCTGGGACAAAATTGTTTGGGAATTCTTACAAGAAAGGAACGCGGAATCTGGCGAAGACGTGACCCCGGAAGACGACGGCGGCGTTGATGAAAATGTCATTACTTTTACGGAAGCATCCAACATGCTGCGACGTCGTTGACGCTTTGTAATGACCAAGAAAAACGTTTCGGACCGCGCATCAGAGAGCATTGAATTTCTCGAAGAATTTACCGAGAAATCGCTATAAAATGAGCTGTGCAGAAAAAATTGCAGACTTTTTACAAAGTAAGCATTGAGTTTTTCTTGTTTTTGGTTTTTTTTTTACATGTGCGTAGCTGTGATTCTGAAATTTTCAATGTGTTTCAGTGTAACAAAGTTTCATATAATGAATATAATTTCATCATCCTCGTGACTTCGTTATACCCCGATTTCACGGTAGTATGTATGTAGCAGAACTGAAAGGAAAGTTATGAACAATTTTGTGCTTATAAAAATGTTCGTATATGCTGAAGAATGTGTCAGCATAGGTGTAACTTGGCTAATAACAATGGTTACGGAGGGGTGGGGGGCAGAATCGACCATGGGTATTAGAAACTTTAATTTACGAGGGAGTCCAAGTTAGAAAGGGGGGGAGGAAGTTGTGTGTGAACCAGTCCTTAATATACGTGCACCCGTTTTCCCACTCACATCCAATTCTTTATTTGCCCCTCTTCAGCTCAGCATCCAAGAATACTACTACTAGGTGGCAAAAATATTGGAGGGGCATTTGCCTCCCCCACCCTCAATGTTACACTTATGTGTGTCAGAATCCCGGAAGAAGGTGAGGCTTGAAAGTGTGGTTTGATGGTGCACATTTAATCTCTAATGCGTAATTTATATGGAATGATAGAAAAGTGAATGCCAATTTCAGTAGAAGGTTAGAAAATAGTAACACCTTTCGGGGTTAATTTTGCGAGAACTGTTCGTGCTTAATATGCCTGATCTGTTGAACTTTTCTGAAAATGGCTTAAAGAGGGCTTCATTGTATTTTAGCTTTAAGGACTGGCAAAATAAAAAGACACATTGTGCTGGGTATTTTAGGGGTTTTGAGGGATTGAATTTGAGTATTGTTATTGTCTTGAATCAAGTTTGATAGGTTTGTTGGATGTCAGTGATAGGTTTGCTGGATGTCAGTAAATATATCTTCATCTTGGAGAGCAGTAGTCAGTATATTGTAAATAGAATCTGGTCATTTGTGATGAGTATTATGTCAAAAATATTTTCTTCTAACATCTAAGCCCTGTTGCAAGAAATATTATGTCTAATTTTATAGATGCCTTGTGTTGTGTGTTTTGAATAATTACAAAATTAACTGATATCAGTCTTTTGTGGTGATTCATTATTAGTGTTTTCCTGTGTTGTGGTTCCTTAATCATGTGACAGTGACCTATTTCACTAACTATTTGAAGGAATTTTCTGGGTCTGTCATTAGGGTCAAAGTGAGTATGTAGGGAAAGTGTTGGGCAGGCAGTCTTGCAGACCCAGAGGAAGTATACAAGGGACTAACGTTTTGTCTGGACCAATGGGAACTGATCTCCATTTTAGAGCCACTGAAACAGAGTATAGCAGCACCATATTTTGTGCAGAACCAAAATGTTTCTGATGAAGGAAATGGTATATGTGTGTATATATCATAATGTCTATGGGTAGGATGTAAGCAGTTCATACCACTGATTTCATTAGTTGTCTTTAGCTGAATTCTGAATTGAATGCCAGTATTAGGAAAATGTTGCTGAATGGCTCTGCTTTTGCAGATCATTCAGTTTAACGCTGTATTTTAGGACTGATGTTTACTGAATATAAACTGTCTTTAGGCATGTTCACAAATTTGGTTTGTCATATCTGTCGATCTTTGTGTTCTTCCACATGAAACAACTCGGCTCTCACTGGATGGATTCTCATGTAATTTGATATTTGAGGATTTTCCAAAGATGTGTCGAGAAAATTAAAGTTTTATTAAAATCTGACAAGAATAATAGGTACTTTACATGAAGACCTATGTAAATTTATGATAATACCTTGCTGAATTATTTTTAGAATGAGAAATCTTTCAGGCAAAAGTTGTAGACAACATCAAAACACACATTTTTGTTCAACAACACTGTTATGGAAATTGTGCCATTTATGAGATAATGTGGAAAAATTTGGTATAGCCAGAGAGGCCACAGATGACAATGGGGCGCATGTGCATTGTATGCTGGCATACTAAGGCTACAGACACACGCTCAAACTATTTAAAGCTTACTGCTTTTCCTTATCAACAGTGGTTACATGGATGTGCCTCAGTGTTATGTGATACATACTTTGCCTCCCTTGTTTGTATTTTATAGGTACATAGTTTTCATATGTGGTCATGTTGGTTATGTTGAATTACTTTCATCTGGATGTGTTACAGAAACCATTTCAATGGGCCTCATATAAATTCCTTTAAATACCAAATTATATGTGTACCTTCCATAAGGAGGTGGTAATACCACTGGTCTGAGCTGGTGTTCCAAACTGATTTAATTATAATGGCATTGTGTTCAACATTGCTTGTTGTCTAAGGTGTATGTTGATTTTTCCAAAATTTTTGGATTTGGATCTTCTTCTTTATTCATGCGATTGGTTGTCATTTTGTTATTTTTGTTTATTTTTGTCCTTTTAATTTATGATGTTTCTTCAATTATTTTGTGGTCTGGTGATTAGACGACTGGATTGGTATTTATTAAGTGTGACCCTGATTGCTACCACAAGAGTGGTACAAGATGTCTACAAGGCTGTGTCTAGATTACTTGTTTATCCTGGAGAAGGTGTTGCACCATCCTGTGACCTGAAATTATGTGGTTCATTGTGTATGGAAAGGCCACATGTATGAATGCTTGTACTGTCAGATTTGTTTGTATATGCATGGCTCAAACATGGTTGAGAAGTGAATGTGGTTATTTGCTTCTTTTCCAAGAGGATGTCTCTGAATAAATTATAAATAAATAAATAATAAATAAAGAATAGAATGAACCTGTTGTTGTACCTGCTTATAAGAAGGTGCTAAAACAGGGGAATATGAGGTGTATATCTAAAAGTTCTCTATGAGTTGATAATGGAATAAACTCTTACCCTTTGTTAATTGTCGTTGCCCTTCTGAGTTTATGCAATGGTTCCACTGCCACTGGTGGCAGCACTGCTCAAACTGACTTTCTGGAATCGTGTGAATTTCAGGGATGTACTGGAAATGACTTGTTGAAAGAAGTAATGGGGTTAGAGATTACAAAAAACTGTTCAGTGTGTATGGAGGCTGGGGAGAGGAGGTGGACAAATACCAATATTAGTGAAATTTATATACTTTGGAAAGAAGCTGGAGGCACTGATAAGCATGGAAAAATTAGAAAGAAGCTCTTGCCAAACGTAAATGACATAAAAATATCAGCCATTCAGTTTCTTTCATGCTTTAGCACTAAGGTGAAGGCACAGCACTGCAGAATGTTTAATCAGACAGTTGTTTTACTCTGTGAATACTTTCACATGGGACATCAACACACCTACAAAGTGAAAATGTCATGAACGAGACAGAACTGATACTGTAATCTGAGTGTGGAACATGTTTATAACAAGACAACTGCTCAGAGTAACACTGACAAAGAAGATACGGTGAACCTGCTGTACTGCGAACACTTTCGACACAAATGATCGGCATCGTTAGCCTATGTACAGAGCTCTCATGTCGAATTTTACCCATATCGAATAAATGAGAAAAGTAGGGAGGGATAGAAATTCATTTACGACAGTAAATAAATTATGACTTCGAAGGAGGGGATTTTTAAGAAACTCACACACTTGCTCAGCGGCATTACTTACAGATCTTGTATATTCCTCCAAGTTGGTAAAAAATGTACAAAATGTGGGTAAAATGTCATTTATGCCTGTAAGTAAAGTATGGATTTCACTGTACCTATTTTTATGGAACTCATAATAACACATTGGTATCGTGTGTAGGTCTACTGTGAATGGTTTAACCTAAATTGGTGAAGAAATTTGTAAATTACTAGTGGAAATTCGTTTACGTCTAGGTGTAGGTTTAATTGCACCTATTTTCATGGAACTCACAATTTCTCTGTGGCACTGTTGGACGCTGTTTTGCCCCGATTGTCAAGTCAATCAAGAAATATGAAAAAAATGTTGGTAGAAATTCATTTGTGCCATTAAGCAACTTGTGACTCTCCCTTGGTCCCTATTCACGAAACTTATTAAAAAGAAATTTTGTATGGAATGTCATGAATATCCGACAAACGGTTTAGCCGCTGTTCCTGGGTTACAGACGGACAGGCAGGCAGGCGTAAGTGGACATCGTACAAGGCGTTCTTTTTTTAATTTTAACGCCGAAAAGTGTATATGGACAAGAGCTTCACGTAGGAAGCCTAGTATCCTTCAAGTAACGATAGGGTTGTCTTGTACCTGCCGTGAAGCCACAGAGGGGAGTAGAGGTATGGCTCCACGCAGTTTCTATGTCGGTGCTAGATTGAGATGAGTGTCGTATCCTTAATCCCACTCAAGTGTTACCCTAACCGTCTGTCATGCAGTTAGTCCATTAATGACACTTCTTGTACAGTACAGCAAAACTACGAATGACTACAGTCATTTCCATGACAAACAGTTTAATTCGCAGATGGGCTTAAAGCTTGAAATTAGTTGGATCGTTAACTTTGGTATTTTTATTTTCATGTAGCTAGAGTGTGAGAAATAAAGACTGCCTGTCAATGAGAATGAAGTAAATACCATTTATTACGTATGTTATGGTAGAAAGGAATATTACAGTGTCTTTCAAAGTGGGTTCCTGGGAACCCTGTGGTTCTGCGAAACGCTTATAAAAGCTTGGGCATTTTCTATCTAGTCGTAGTTATTTGTATCGATTTATTTCTCTAATAATATTAAACTATGAATGAGATAATATTTAGAAACAAGTATATTATATTTTGGCAGGAAATCCTTCGGAAAGAAATACGTGTGTAACTGCAGAACGTTAGAAAACTGCTACCGTTTCCAACGACTTAACTATGTGACTCTGCATTTTCGCGATACAGTATGACAAAAACTAAATACAGAAATAAGCTGAGCGCTGAGGCAGATCTCGATTGTAACTGTCCCTTATTATACCAGATTTAAAATTCGTGTGTTATTAAAAACAGCCTCAGAAATTAACACGCAATTTGTACTGTTTTATGGGTTGTTTAAACCGACAGTGATGTTTTATTGTTATTTGCTTTGCCTATATTGCCAACTCAAAACGGTGGGGTTCCATGAAATATTTCAGTCCGGAAAGGGGTTTCACAGAAGGAAAAGTTTGAAAGATTCTGGAACATTAAAGTAAAACATAAAACAGGGGTGTAATTATTTAGAGCATTTAATTTTTAGGACACTGAGAAGTATAAATCTTACAGTAAAGTGAAGAAGCTTTTCATATTTCAAGATTAGCGTCCAAAATGTCCTTTGAAAACTTGTAACAAATTTTCACAGCGTTAGTAGATTAATGATGAGGTGCCCAGTTACGTTAGCATTGTCGTCATAGGACTGATCTGTGCTTCTGGTGCGTTCAGCGGTAGAAGGGAAAAGCAGCGGCCGAATAACCAGCTGCCAGAGCAGGATACGCAGGAGCTGCAGCGTGGTAGCCCGCGAAAGATGAGTAGGGGTAGGCCCCGTAAGTGACATAGGCACCATAGGGGGAGCCAGAGTGTACAGCTTCAGAGCCCTGGAGGTCTTCTTTTTTGGCTTCTTGGGTAGCGGCAGCAACCATAGCTAAGATGGCGAGAACAACAGCGACCTAAATAAGACAAAACCAAATATAAACCCTTATGGGTTACGAGTGAGATTTCTTGCTCGGAAACCCTAGCTACTTCCGCTCTGAATATTTCTTGTGTTTGATACACCGTCTGTTGACACTTACAGTATTTATCAGTGACCTATTACAGGAACATACAAACGCGCAGCCGGGATGACAGCCTTTACGGTGACTAAAGTGCGATCTGGATTTCTAAGATTCGTGGTTCAATTCCCAGCAAGGGCAAGAAATGTATCTCATTTTCAAAGCGTCCAGACCAGTTTTGGGACTCGCTCATCCTCCTATCCAGTGGGTGTCGGGGATGCTTTCTCCGCGGATAAAGCGGCCGGGGCATAAAGGTTACCACTCATCTCCATTTTATACCAAGTTGATAAGCAGAACCATTCCTCATAAGCACAGAGGAAGCTCTATCGTTTTACATTTTAGCTATACAAAAACGCATCAAGGTAGAGATTGGTATTTCACCTAGAACAATATTTTCGAAAGTGGGTCCCTCGAAAGGTCCTGTGAAATTGAGCAGATAAATTTCTCTTATGGCAGATTTGATACAAAAATCGCGGATCTTAAATAAAACTAAGAAATGCTGGGTGATGCGTCTTTATGAAAATTATTTCAGATACCGGTTTTTAAAAAAGTCATTTAAGGAAAACTGAGGTATTTCTGTGAGATTTGCGGTTGTCACGCTGGTGAATATGAAAGTTACATTCTTCTGGTAGCGAGTCAGTTTAGTTTGGGCAGTAAATGCCAACGTTTTGGAGGAAACTGCTGCCTTTATTGTGACCTCTAAAATGGATGAATTCCATGAAGCAGAGTTCTTCCTGAGAAGCTAACAGGTCCTCAGCTAGTCAAGAAATTCACCGCATTTTACAGAACCCGAAGGTTCATTACCGCATTCACAAGCGCCCGCCCATCTCTCCTTGTCCTGGCCTCTAAAGGATCAATCCAAGCCCGAGGCCTTGTGAAATGTTTCATAACATCGTAAGTTTTTAAGGTGAGGAGTTGTTAGTACCTCGCCCAACCCCCAAGCTGGAGGACCACACCATGTCGGCTGTCCGCGACTGCTTATTTAGTATATTTACAGCTACCCTCCATATCTGGAGGCCGTTCTTTCAGCTGCAACTTGAGGACGCGCCATGCCATGGTGACGGGGACGTACTTATCACGGCTGAAATGGAGGAATCCACAAAATTTTGTACTGAAGACGTATACATTGCTTTGACATTCCCATTGTATTCGTTCACATGCATGCGTTCTTCTGTGTATCTGTTGGCATATGTATGTTAATCAGAGCATAAAGAGAGCTGATTTACGAAGTGAATCATTAGAATTCGTGTTTATTGTGTCTAATACATTTCGTAGTTAGATAAAACATTCTGATTTAAATTCGAGAATAAAGAGTGGAACTTCACGCGAAAGTCAAAAATATTTTCTGTGTTTTAAAATATATGTCGATCGGGTAATTATAGAGGTCTGAAACACGTAACAACTACTGTGTGCTGCATAAGCTCTCTTCGTGTGACTCTCAATATATATCAGAAGAGAAGTTTCTGTGTCTAAGAGTCGCGACGTAGAGATGTATAGTGGGCATGGAGGTTTGCCTCATGTTACAAACCTTGGCACTATATAGCACTGAGTTGAGGGTAGGTAGGACCGGGTATAGACTTGGTGATCACGTGACATGACCCTGTCCGTACCGGGAACCGAAGCTTAGGAGTCCAGCCTGTATCCTGTCACGGAGCTGTCGCAAATGCTTTTTACGCGTGCCCAGCCAGAAGGCAATGTACGTATAAACACAACAATGAGGCGCGTTTGCTTAACCATTTTTGCCGTAAACACGCTATAAATATTACATATTCCGAGTGTGTGTCTGTAGCCTTAGTTTTCCAGCACGCTATATTGTCATTTGTGGCCTGTCTGGTTGTACCATATGTTTCCACATTATCTCATGAACGGCACGATTTTGGGAAATACTGAATAAATGTACATAGGTTTTCTTGAAAAGCACCAGTTATTCTTAATTAGACTTGAATTTCCTTGAAATACTTTTGAAAACCCCTCAAGTATCAAATTACATGAGAATCCGTCCACTGCGAGCCATGCGGACAGACAGACATGACGAAACTCTCAGTCGCTTTTCACAATTTTACGAACGCGCCTAAAAACATGCTGATTAGCTTCGTAATGTCTATGTGATCGCATGTAAAATTTGTCAAGAAGTTTGATGCTGTGGACTTTTACTAAATTCTGTGAAAATATTTCAATTCGTTTTATAGAGGGGGCAAAAATAGCGGTAACTTTACTTGAAGACCTGAGCGACTCTGTGCGCTCATCTCGAGCTTAACTCCTTAACTGCTTACCGGAAAGAAAGTTGCAAAGCAAGATAAGACGCGTTTCACGTCATTGCACTGTTTCGTAAAGTACTGCCTTTTCCAGTATAAATAATAGCTGCAGTCGCTCCAGAAGTTTTACCCTAGGCCTGCACTTCTGAACTTGCAATATAGTCAGCAGTCAACAATTGTAGTCCAGACACATGGGAATATTACCAATGTCTCTAATCTGTTGACAGGTTTCATGATCTTATGTCTGACGTGTTTGATGATTTTAAAGTTAAAAGACGTTTTAAAATATCGTAATTCATTAGTAATTGTGCTTGAAATCGTATTTTACGCCATATGTAAAAAAGCGTCAAACGTTAGCCTTCACGAATTGAATATCTGGGGTCAAGAACACATAGAACATGTCAGAATTCTTACGACAGGCATACATGTCTTAACTTTTTGATATAATGATGGTCACATACTTAAGTTCATTTAACAGACATTCGTGTGCGAAACACACTAATTGCCCTGGACCTTGTTGAACATTTTTGAGACGAAGATTATTGTCTGTCTGGAATGTGACGACATGTAGGTTTGTAGAAGGAACCTGCCTTCATAATGCAACCTGTTGACAGCGGGCTACTCTGAAACCTCGGCACATTTCTACCAGGCCACACGGTGTGATATCCCAGAACACAGTGTTCATAGTCACCATATCTCACTCTGCTGTGTCATGTGTAACCAAAATTTTCTATTTGGATTTCTCAGGTGTTTAATACTTACAAAGGCCTTCATGATGATGTGAAGAAGGTTTATCTGCTACTCTTGAACAGCGATGCTGTGAACGACTGAGATGTGTGTGATGCTGAACCGAAGTTTTCAGCTGATATTTATACCACCCTAAAAATCCGGTTTTAATGTTCAGCCTTGACAGTCTTTTTGAAAACAGAATATATAAATATTGCCTGCCGAAGAAATAGTTGTTCGTAGGTCATATTTACCATTAAACTCCCTACCCGTGCCTATTCGTCGTCCACTGGAAAACAAAAGGCCATAGTGCCTGTGGAGACAGATGGGAGCTTACAAAGGGAGCACATAATTCGCGTGATAAAGAGTGCAACTCTACACATACAAGATGGAGAAACAGGAACATGGTAGTATATCGTGCCAGGAACCCGTATACCACAACTCTGACAGTCGCCGGCTACTGACGGTAGAGGTCCAGGCAACCCGTATGTGATTTGAGGCGAAAAATGTGGCACTCTGACAAGTCTAGCTCGGAGAACTGCTTTCTCTTACCAGTTATTATTCCGCCCATTTTCTAAGCTTGTCTATCAACAGAACCAAGGGACCTCTCTCCTGGGTCCAAGATGCGGCAGGACGTTCTAGAGAGAAATATGTAACAACAGGCTTCAGAAAGGATTCCGTGTCCTAAATACGGCGGTTTGTATGCGTGAATGTGACAGGTTTGCTGACGTGATGAAAAGCCTTTAAATAAATTATTTATCCCTTTTCCTTGAGCCTGGTAGGACCATACCTGCGCATACAAAGGCACTAAAATTTCGTCCTACACATTACTAACCCGAAGATGGAGGCAGAAAGTTCTTCCGAAATGTCGGCAACACAGGCCATTTTCACATGACGCAAAAACCCTACAAGAAGGTCAACGTTAATATCATTACCCATCTACTGTTACTAACTCCATGGAATGTAGTCCTTCTTGAGAAGCTAACAGTTCCTCAGCTAGTCAAGAAACATCCCGTATTTTATGGAAAGCGAAGGCTCATTACCGCATTCAAAAGAACCCGCCACGTGTCCCTATCCTGAACCAGATAAATCCAGTCTATGCCTCCCCATCCCACTTCTTGAAGATACATTTGAATATTGTCCACCCTATATGCACCTCTCCTCTCCCCTGTGTCTCTTTAAATTGAGATAAGTAATGTAACTAATGTGTGTTAATAACATTACGTATGCCCATTTTGAAAAAAAAGTTGTTGCCCTTAGGCGGGGTATTCTGTTAAAAGAATACAATTATTTGTCCTTGCAATAACTTTTGCGGTCTGGAAGATGGGCACCAAAATTTTAAAAACACAGCGCGTGTTACTGCCATAAAGAAGGTAAAAGTGTGAAGAGTCTTTTGTGCCTGCGGAATTATTTGACAACAAAAGACGCGGTTGCTTGTAGCGAGCATGTCAATGATAATATAAAAACAAAGAAGGAAGATTTTTATACTGCTTTCACCGTGCATTTTTTTATATATATAAAAAACAATACCAACAAATGCACTATATTTATGAAGAGACACTTTCATATCATATTACATCATATCCCCAAACATGTTTCGATGTCAATCCATCGTCTTCAGGGGTACATTTTTACCATTGCCTTCACAAGATCAAACGTTGCACCATGAACGATTCATCATAAAACATATGTTCACTGTCCAATAGTTATGTCACAGCACAAGTATGTATCTCATAAAATCTTATGTAGATTAAAACTCATTAAAAGACACTAAAACCTTAACAACTTTGTACAACCCACAAGTTAGTCTATTGCGATGTGCAATCGTCTTTAAGCTCTTGGTCGTGTATAACAGTACTTCAGATATACTGACGAGGTGAAATGGGGCAAACATAGGATTGCTGTGTAGTTAGGTGTGCAGGCCGGAGTAGTCTGTAAATTAAGGTCTATTATCAATAAGATGAAAAATTTTTGAAGTTCAATTTAGTTATTCAATGATGATAACGTATCTGTTTTTTGTGGGTGGTTAATCTGGGTGGTTGCCTGCTGTGGAGTGCTGTGCAGTACTGATCAGCATATTATTGTCGTTGTTTGTGTGGTGGTTCTGTTAGGTGGTGGCGCATGAAAACATGTTTGTAGCGCGATGTTTAAGACTGGATTAAAGCAAATAAGGTATTGTGTTCGTAAGTGCTTTGTTCCTCTATTAGTGACCCACGTTTCTGGTGTAGCTGTATATAAAAGTTTTCTAGACAATTCATTCTCATACCTTTATTGCATCAGTACAATAAACGAGGCTCAGTATAATAAACTGAACAAAAAACTTGAACAGCTACGAAAAGTTGAACACAAACACCACACTAATCAACATAACACTACAACTACCAACACATTCTACACGCGCATCAGGAGCCTTTCCAACATCAAATTTAATAAAGAGGAACTTGACATACTGGAAACTGGCTTAAATTACGCATTTGAATCACAACCCAAACGGTTCATAAAAGATCTCATCATAGACGCCGAAAATGCTGTACAACATCTAGACAGCAACTTACATAACACATACCGCTTCCTGGCCGGTCGGAAGATAACACAAATAATGACCTCTAACACAACAAATATCCTGCACAAAAGGAAAATGCATGTCGCAAAACAAATACGCAATAAACTCATGCAACACGAGCTTATGATAGCCAAAACTGATAAAGGAAAAACTATTATAATAATAGACAAAAACGTGTACAGACGTAAGGCCCTTGACTTCTTAAAGACAACGATTACATAAAACTCCAAAAGGACCCGACAGACCTCTACCATAAACAAACACAAAAAGCAATGCAAGATAGTAATTTAATAATAGATATACACAAGAAAAGATACCTAACATAAATAAAAACGTCTGCCCCCACGTTAAATGCATTAATCAAATTACATAAGGACAATGAACCCATTAGACCAGTTGTTAACAACATGTATGCACCTACATACAAATTAGCTAAATTCCTTAAGAAATGGATATCGGATACACTACAATTACCCAACAATTTTATGAGCCGCAATTCGACACAATTGGCAAACGACAGACACAATATAAAATCAGACAAAACTTATAAGTTAATCACCTATGACATAAAGAACTTATAAGTTAATATACCCATACAGGAAGTCATGCAAATCACAGAATCATAATTACGTAGCAAAAAACTGGACAAGCTTCTTATACAACAAGCAATCGGACTGTTAAGCACCATACTGTCACGAAACTACTGTCAGTTTGAAGACTCCTACTAACCAGGAAAATGTGTCACAATGGGTTCGCCTATTTCTGGTTTTATTGCCGAAATCTTTTTACAATACTATGAGGATTATACAATAAAACACCACCTTGAAGATAAAAAGATACTTTTCTATGACAGATAAGTTGATGATATTCTAATGATATTTGACTCACTTAGGACCACAGCGGAACAAATAGGCACATATATGGACAACATACATCAACACTTAACCTTCAAACCAACTTGCGAAGAAAATAACTCAGTAAGTTGCCTGGACCTCACATTAACCAGACATAACACCTCAATTATTACTAGCATATTTCGAAAACCTACCACCACAGACACTACTATCCACTACACATCTAACCAGCCATTAGAACATAAACTTGCTGCATTTAGATTCCTCGTGAACAGAGTACAGAAACTACCCCTTACACAAGAAGCTCAAAAACAAGAGAAAAACACCATCCGCCACATAGCCATAAGTAATGGCTACCCAGTTAAATTGATTGGCCAGCTACAACATAGAAACCTGATTAATAACGGCAACACTACACAAGACAGTCAACCTGTGCAAAACAACAAAAAATGGGTAACCTTCAAATACCACAGCCCATTAGTCAGGAAAATCACCGAGATCTTCAAAAACACTAATCTTCAGATTGCATACCGGGCAACTAACACACTGTGGCAAATACTAAATACCAATAAAAAACACATGAACAAATACTCAACCAGTAGTATTTATACTCGTAGTTTAAAATGCTCTACTTGCAACCACATCTATGTAGGTCAAACTGCCCGCAATGTCAAAACAAGATTCAAAGAACACCGATCTATACGAACAAATAATCCTAAATCTGCTTACGCCATGCACATTCTAAATAATAACCATTAATACGGCCCCATTGAAGACACCTTACAACTAATCACACCATGCAATAAAGGTATGAGAATGAATTGTCTAGAAAACTTTTATGTACAGCTACACCAGAAACTTGGGTCACTAATAGAGGAACAAAGCACTTACGAACACAATACCTTATTTGCTTTAATCCAGTCTTAAACATCGCGCTACAAACATGTTTTCATGCGCCACCACCTAACAGAACCACCACACAAACAACGACAATAACATGCTGATCAGTACTGCACAGCACTCCACAGCAGGCAACCACCCAGATTAACCACCCACAAAAAACAGGTACGTTATCATCATTGAGTAACTAAATCGAACTTCAAAATGTTTTTCATCTTATTTATAATAGACCTTAATTTACAGACTACTCCGGCCTGCACACCTAACTACAGAGCAATCCTATGTTTGCCCCATTTTACCTCGTCAGTATATCTGAAGTACTGTTATACACGACCAAGGGCTTAAAGACGATTGCACATCACAGTAGACTAACTTGTGGGTTGTACAAAGTTGTTATGTTTTAGTGTCTTTTAATGAGTTTTAATCTACATAAGATTTTATGAGACACATACTTGTGCTATGACATCACTATTGGACAGTGAACATATGTTTTATAATGAATCGTTCATGGTGCAACGTTTGATCTTGCGAAGGTAATGGTAAAAATGTACCCCTGAAGATGATGGATTGACATCGAAACATGTTTGGTGATATGATGTAATATGATAGGAAAGTGTCTCTTCATAAATATAGTGCATTTGTTGGTATTGTTTTTTATATATAAGGAAGAAAGAGACTATTACGGGGATAATTTTTAAAACTAAAATCTAAAGGACTAAACTGTGTACTGCTTTTTGTAGCTTCGTAAATAAGAAAGGTAAACGCTGTGTTGCCCAGTCGCTTAATTAAAATCACGTCTTGAATATGTATGGGGAGTGAAGTGAATGCATTCTTAACGTCAGTTTGGATGGCAGTGAGTGGCTAGCTTCATGATCCGGCCGCTTTCCTTCTGATACCCATTGGACATGGGGCTGGGTGGGCCCCAGAAGCGGTATGGAAGCTGTGACAAAGGGAAGAACCTTCACCCGTGCGAGGAATTAATCCCGGGTATCCTGTTCGGAGCCTAGTCACTAGAGTGCCTGAGCTATCTCTATCTTTTACAGCAGCGACATAACTGCAAATAATGACACTGTCGACAAGGCTAAAAATTGACTTACTCAGACCTCCCTCTGCCCCAGCCAAATTCATGCTAATTTGTGGGACAATCGATCTGTGTCTTCCAAAGCAGAAATCGAGTAATGCTGATCCTATGATGCTGCTATCTCAGTATGTTCCGCTTCGCTTATGATAATGACCCATTGCTAACCTTAAAAACTCCGGAAGCGAGATAACTGGAGAACATATAAACGTCACATGAAACAGCGTGCGTCATTTGTGACTGCATGATCTGTCATAATTCGGATACGTTTGGTAGATGACAAATGAAGACGTCTAAAATTTAAACAACAAACTGCCTCTGTTGGTTCTAGTTCCGTGGTGTGAAACCTCGCACGTGTAACAACATTTGATTTAAACATATATGAAGTAGACAGCACGGATGTAAAATGCAAAACAAACAGCTTCAATTGGAGATTTATAGAAGCCATGTATTTAAGTTATTTTTATTACCTCTTTAAAGGACTCACGCTAAGTATCTACAAACGTCAATTTTTGTGTTGTGTAATATTAAATATTTATACCTTTTCGCAATGAATGTTCATCAAGTGATTATAAAATTCACAAACATGTTTCAAAATCGTAGTCTTCATGTATCAAAGATTCGCACAATATTTCACTGTAAGTGTTAAGCCGCCTGTTTCCAACACCGATCAAATAAAACAGGCTGTCTGTTGCACATATTAGGTGTCCGGCAGTTCCGTTTCACTGTGCAGCGCCAAACAAAGCTGCCAAGGCCACCTCATGTTTCATGTCGTCTGTAACTTCATGTGTTACCAATGTCAGCGGTTAGTATTCAGCTTTATTAGGTTTCTGAGTCGCGCGGCTCATCATAAAAAATAGTAGGAAAAGACAAAGACAAAATTGTCTCTCTGTAGGCCATGAAGGCATATAGGGAATTAGAGGTATAGCTCCAGTCATTCTTAACCTCGTCACTAGATGTGGTGAGTGGTTAGCTTCAAGCTGCGGCAGCTTTACCAACAGAGAATGAAGTACCAATATTCGTTGAATTGTAGGCTAGCTGGCCCCTAGAGTCGGTCTGGACGTTTCGGAGAGGAGAAAAGACGGGTGTCTTTTCCGTGGCCTAGTCACTGGACCGCTTGGGCTGTCCCGGCTGTACAACGTGACAGTATGTGATACAAAGTGTATCCTGACTGAGGTGTACAGCTGTCATGCTGATCATTTTTAGGCGCGTTCTCAAAATTGCGGAAAGCGACTACAGTATGCGCTTTGTCATGTCTGTCTGTCTGTCTGTCTGTCTGTCTTCTGTCTGCCCGTCCGCATGGAACAACTCGGCTTCCATTGGACGGATTTTCACGTAATTTGATATTTGAGGACTTTTCGAAAATCTGTCAAGATAATTCAAGTTTCGTTAAAATCTGACAAGAATAACGGGTACTTTACGTGAAGACGAATGCACATTTGTGATAATATCTCGCTGAATTCTTATTATAATGAGAAATTTTTCAGACAAAAGTTGTAAAGAAAATCAAAACACACGTTTCATGTTCAGTAACTTTATCTTCGAAAATCCTGCTGTTTATGAGGTAATGTGGAAAATATTGTAGAGTAGAATATGTCACAAATGACAACATAGTACGGCGCATGCGCTTTGCATGCTGGATGACTAAAGCTACAAACATATTTAGAATATATAGGCCTAATACTTATTACCCTTCCATCGCAACAACGGTTATGCGAACGCGCCTCAATGTTAATGTTGTGTGCACATGGCCTGCCTTGTTGGATGTTATATACGGTATATTCTACAGAGTTTTCCTCTCCTCGTGTAATCGAATACGGCAACCTTATCGCATGAAAATCCTGCATCTGCTGGGCCATTCCGTGACAGCTACCGTGCTCAGGACGGCAAGAAAAGAAAGACACTATGTGTGACTATCATATATGCGAGAAAATATCTAACATTATGAAATGTGATACTCCGTACGTACGTACATACGTACATACATATCGTGGATCCAAACGTTTGCCAGAATGGGAGTAGGATGTGGAATAATCCATAAACTTATAAGAATACAAAATACGCAAAGTATGCAGAATTGTTACAGTATGAACTACTATATAAATTTTGCACACAGTATTATGCATCATTCTTAAACATAAAAAAATCCATGAACAGATTAAAAGGAGTGTGCGCTTAAGTATCTTCTTAATCCTCATTTAAATTGTGCCCCATTCATTCCTAGAAGTTGTGCGAGTGGTGAAAGTTTGAAAACTTTGATGACAGAATAGAAGTTGGCAATTTGGTTCACGAAGATGGTGCTTATCACTTGAACTTCTTTTGAAAACTTTTATGGTTTTTTACACTGAAGTTCACTAACGAAAATATATATTGATGTGGAATAGGTAACCTCTCAAAGCCTCTGGAATAGAGTTGTGCATGAAATGTGTTTTCAACAACCATAATTCTAACATTTTTGTTTAGTAAACTAAATATTTTTCACTGTTGGAAAGATTACCCCGAGAAGTATTCCACACTTTATTGTAGAGCGAAAACAGGTGAAATGAAATGATTTCAGAGTGTTAGTATTTTTGATATGCAACATGGGCGTAACTGCATAAAATCATCCACGTAACTTAGGACACATTTCCAATCTAGGTGCTTATCAGTTTGTAAACGAAGCAGTTTTGTTTTTACCGTCTCGTCTATATACTGTTCTTTATAAGCAAGACTTATTGCACAATATGCCAAATTATTCGTTGCAAAATTTATTATATTTGTTTTATTTGGTTTTAGGGCAAACTTATTAGCAGCAAAAAATTTACTCCTATGGGACAGAAATAAATTTGGCCCTGTACGGAAACGATGAAAATCTTTACTACAAATTATGACATTAGTGTCATCAGCAAATATTGTGGGACATGGTAAGGAATTTATTCTCAGGGGAAGGTAATTTATGTACAGCAAAGTTCCTTTAATACGACGCCCGATAATTCGGAAGTCATGATAATCAGGCACCCGAGGAAAATACCCCCAAGACCGGAATTTCTGCTTTTTACCGGGAAAACTTTATCAATGAAACAGGCAGGTCTCAGAGACATGTTTACAAAGGCCTTCAAAGAGTGTTTGTATATCACACATTGTGCTGCCTGCTGATCCCTTGTCGCCTACTCCATCAACTTCTTCGGCTATGGAGACTCCAGAAAGCACAGAAAGGAAGTGATGACTCCGAAGCAGCATACATACATACATACATACATACATACATACATACACACATACGTACATACATACATACATACATACATACATATATACATACGTACGTACGTACGTAGTACATACATACATACATACATACATACATACGTACGTACATACATACATACATACATACATATATACATACATATATACATACATACATACGTACATACATACATACATACATACGTACGTACGTACGTACGTACGTAGTACATACATACATACATACATACATACGTACGTACGTACATACATACATACATACATACATACATACATACATACATACATATATACATTCGTACGTTCGTACGTAGTACATACATACATACATACATACATACATACATACATACATACGTACGTACGTACGTACGTACATACATACATACATATATACATACATACATACATACATACATACATACATACATACATGCATACATACATAAATACATACATACATACATACATACATACATACATACATACATACATACATACATACATACCATGGATCCAGAAGTTTGTCACAAGACAATAGGGTGTGGAATAAGTCATAAACATACAAAAATATACAGAGCAGATAAAGGGGATATCCATGTAGAATACTCCTCTGATTAGTTGACAGCCGAAGTATAGGAGCAGGAACAAAAAATTAGCTGTAAGAACTTAGCTCTGTGTAGGTACGTCTGATAACCCCGAGTATTCGAAAATTTTGCACCTGTCCGGTCCCGTGACAGTCGGATTAACGGAATTTCGGTGTATATTATAAAGAGTAAAGGCCCTGGAATTGAGCTTTGGTGAACTCCGTGTTTTAATACACCCCAGCTGGCAAAAAAATTCTCAGTTGCATTAGATGATTTTATTTCAGCTTTCTCCTTGTTAAATAAGATATGAACTAATTTGCTCTTACTCCTTTAATGCCATAGAAGTGTAATTTACGAGTAGGTAACCAAGTTTCATGATATACCAAGTCAAAAGCCTTTGCCAAATCATAGAAAATTCCTCCCACCTGCATTTCTTGGGACCAACAATGTACACTATATTCACCAGCTTACTATCAATTCAACATGTTTGGGCCTTGGTAGCGTATTGTAATGATATACTGAAGTGCACGGTGAGAATGTATTATAAGAATGAATTTTTTGTCAATAGATTGGAACACAATATATGTTAGCTTGAAAGCAGCATTTTCGGTAGATATCCCTTCATAAAATCATACTGTGCTGTCAGCATGCAGATCATGGCTCTACCTGCTGTAAATAGTCTTCTAAAGTGTTTAGATAAAAACAATTCATAGTCAGATAGGCCTATAATTTGTCCCACTGGTTCTGTCTCCATTTTTACAGTGGTTTTACTGTTTCACATTTAAGGCCGTCAGGGGGAGCGAGTGATCACAAATGCAGTGCGATTAGTGTCGCAAATCTAGAATTTAATCGCCAGCCAATTAAAAAGCCAATAACCGAGCATTGCTACCAATCATATTCATAAACTCTTGGGTTCATATCTATGCTGGACAGCGGACATACTAATTTATGTTTTCCTAGTTTTATTTAGGACCTCCGGACAAAATTAGGATTCCTACTTTAATTAGACAGTGGCCACTTCGTTGCTCTTTTTTTGAAGTACATTCTGTAGTTTAACATGTCCGAGGTTCAAGGCCTGTTTTCTTTCTTCGGATAATTCGAGTCTTCGCCGTTCCTTCTTACGTTCTGGAGGTCAGTCTCTTAACCTTTTACTGGTCATAAGAAGAGAAGTCGAGGACATTCCTTTACGTTACTTTTTATTTTCTCGTAGCTGTAGACATGTTATTGTCATAAAAATTGCTTTAGACGTAAGGGGTGGATTGTCCAAATAATTCAGGGTGAGGGCTTGGTGCTGCATGTCTGACGGCAGTGTTCATTTTGTGCTCACATCAAAGGCTTGGCTTCAGTATTCCTTGATAATAGAGGTTGTCACCCTTACCTGTTACCTATAGCTGGCCAATGAGAAGGCGTTTTTGTCAATAATACTGGTTGTTCGCTCAAGAAGTGGCATAAGTATCACTCCTGCCTGACCAATCAGAAACTGTTAATTTTAAACAAACTGGGGAACGCTGTCACACAGAGGCCACGATATGTCTTGGTATGTGATGCTTCGCACCCTCGTAACTTAAATTCCCATGAATCCGCATGAATTAATAACCGAGAAAGTCTTAACCGGTTGATTGCCGGGAGGTACAGGTTAGCCTCTTCTGGCTAAAGTAACGTATTTAAACACGACCTGTCTGTTAGTTCTAAAACAGTCCAATAGACGTCTACAAGAAAACCTCAGCACGTCTTTTCTGTACACGCTCTTCAAATGCTTCTCCCGATTTGACACCCGTATCCCTGAGTGACCTATCGTGCTTCAATTGGTCCTAGCTAGACCGTTATTTACCCGAAGTAGTAATGACGCCCAAATCTTAATATTTCATGTTCAGAACTGCAACATGACTTGGGGAGTGTCCACGGTGCGGTTACCGTTACTTGTTCGTCGTCCGAACATATATGCTGTATTATAACCTGATAAATTGGAAGTAACACATGACGAAGAACAGTCAGGTGTGTGGCGGAATATTAAATTTAGCTTACATATCTTCCTAAAAAGGAACAAGACAGGTAATGTACATATAAAATAATATTGAGGCACATTCGTGTAACTACTGTTGCTGTGAAAAAGCAGTAAGTATTAAGCAAGATATTCTGAGTGTGCGTCTGTATTCTTGCCATAGTTATCCAGCGTGCAAATCGCATCTCTTCTGGGCAACATTATATTCTCATCTGTGGCCTGTCTGGCTCTGCCATATTTTTCCTCATTATCTCATAAACGGAACGATTTTCAGGAACACGTTATTGATTATAAAATGTGTGTTTTGATTTTCTCTACAACTTTTGTCTGAAACATTTTTCATTCTAGAAGAACTTCACGAGATTTTATCAGAAGTGTACATAGGGCTTCGTGTAAAGTACCCATTATACTTGTCAGGTTACAATCAAACTTGAATTTTCTCAACAGATTTTAGAAATATCCTCAAACGTTAAATACAATGAAAATCCATCCAGTGGGAGCCGAGTTGTTCCATAGGGAGGGACAAAGTGACAGACATGGCGCAGTTGATAGTCGCTTTTCGCCATTTTCCGAAAGCACCTGAAACAGTAGAGTGATCACCATGCTCTCTGTGTGTGTGTGTGTGTGTGTGTGTGTGTGTGTGTGTGTGTGTGTGTGTGGGCGCGCGCGCGCCTTTGTGTGTCTCCCTGTGCCCCGTGTTTCTGCTTATGAACGGACTGGCCATTATCTCACATAACTGTATACATGTACTATGAAAAAAGAAAAGGAAAAGGGAGAAAAAACGAATGCCATAGAACACGCGATTTCTACTTGACGTAAGTATTTTCACATCACCAAACATATCAAAACGTGAGGAGACAAAACTAACAATAACTTATTTCCAAGCATTTTGGCTGCGAGGAAGATGTTCCTATACATAGCCAACAGACGGAAGGCTCTCTTGGTGTGACTCGGTGACTGGACGTTCGGTGAAGGAATTACTGCTTGAGTGAACATTTTTTTATCATAAATATCTGGCAGTAATTCCGCTTGTGAGGCAGTTGCTACCGTAGGCTAATGTACGGTGTCCCCGCTTAAAGGTCGGTTCACTGATTCTGTTGTAGTGAATGTCGCAAAATTATCATTGCAATTTTTGAAGTCGTGTTGCACCTTATTGTGGCAAGTAATTTCGGCTTCTCACATCGAAAATAGTCTACTTGTGTTGGGCAAAATGGCTCTGGAACGAGTTTTTTTCGACTATACCGATTTTACCCTGTCAGGCAGTGTTCCATCAATGCCCCATATTCATCTGTCACCTTGGGGTGCATAACGGGCACTTCCCAGAGTAAATCGAGGACATCCCACCATAAGCATAAAAGTTAAGAGTGGACAATCAGGAAACAGTTCTGTCAGTAATGTGTTTTCAGTATAAATTCGCTCTTAAGAAAATGTCTTCACTTACTGTGTACTCAGACATAGGATGATATGGATAGTGTCAGGACAAAAGTAATGAAAGATAAAAAACAGAGTGCATTCTTTTTATAAAATTTATTTACGAAATCGCTTAGTAATATAAATGCCACATGGAAACATAGCCAGGGAAAAAGAAATTGAAATAAAACTGTTTAAATTTTGTCTTATCATTTACCGCTTTCAAGTAAATTGCCCCATCAGCTAAGGTGTTGTTGAACTAACGCTTTGAAGTTAGCTTTCCTAATCGTTGTAGAAACGGACAACATTTAAGTAATCCGTCAGTTATACAATCGGAGGGGCAGTGTCGTCATCCGTATGTCTTAGGGCTACAGGAGAAAGTGGCACTCAGCGGTAATATAGGCTGTAGGCAGATGGGTAGGCGGCATAGGCAGCATAGGGGTAGCCGAAGGCGCCATATGGTGAAGCGAGGTACACTTGCTCGGCACCCTTCAGGTCCTTCTTGGCCTCAGGCTCGACGGCAGAGACGGCCACGACGAAAAACAGGGCGAGGAAAAGGGCGAACTGAAACATTTGAAAGCAGATTATAAAGACAATGTTTCTCGCTTTGTTGGAGGCATTCCATTTGTGGGACTTGACAGCGTGCCGAGTGGGACGAGGGGTTTTTGCAAGCAACGTAAAGTAAATGTAACATTGTCCATGTTCACTCCATGAAGGAATAGTCGTCCGTGAGACTAGAGACGCGGTTCAACTCATTCTTATCAAGGCCTCCGCCACTTAGCACCCGACACCCATTGAACAAGGATGTGAGATGGTCCGCGAGTCACTCTGGTCGCTTTGGAGAGTTTACATGAATGATCAGTGTACCCTAAAGTATCCATAATTGTGGAAACACCCTTCTGTCGGAGAGGGAACTTTATTTGCAGTGTGGGGGACTACGGAATTTTGACAGTATGACCCGTTGGACGCAAGATGCCAAAGGCTGATAATCATTAGTGTGTTCCACTTTCCACTTGTATCTCATGAGGTTTCAGAGGAATAAATTTACTTCTTGTGAACATTGGGTCTGTCCGTCCAGTTGGGGCCTGTTTTGACTATTAACTGAATTATTCTTCTCCGAACATGGTTAATTCCTTTCCTTCTTATTCGAACAGCTGAATTTAGCTTTCAGACTTAGCGCTGAACTGTAATTCCATATAATTTATGTGGTATCCCTCAGTCCTTCGGCGGAAATGACGGTAAAAAAAGACCTTAAACTCGGTCATGCCTCTTTCTTTCCACATCCGTTAGTTCTATCCTATAAATCATATAAAGATAATAAACAAACATTTAACTAGGAATCAATAATAAGTAAGCAGTTACATGAAATTTGGTATCAGCAAGTTGCCACTGCGTATCTTGCCTCAGCCGTACAAACATGAGAGCAGTAATACGTCTGACGTGGAAAGCCGAGAGCTTCCATACAGGATTCTGATGTTGTGTCGGTAGAAGGTGTCTGAGAAGGGTAAGAACAGTGCGACTGTGCGTATAGTTTTGTTACGATGGTGTTACCTGGCGAAAGGTTTTAAGTTAAAACACGAAATTTGTATTGACATATAACAAAGATCGTTGATGTTAGAAGGCATGTGGGTCTAAATATTCTTAATCCAGTAATGCACTGCCGATACCGGTGGCCGTGCGCTGTAAGGCATAGGTCTGCGGCCACTCGATTGCTGGGTTCACGAGTTGGAATCCCGCTGAGGGCAAGAATGTTTGCCTCCTTTTTTCCTTGGGTGTTGTGTACGTAGCGGGCTGATCATTCGTTCAGAGAGTCGTACCGGCTTTGCCTGCGTGCGTGCGTGTGTGTCTAATTGTGTGTGATCTAGAAACCTCAACAATTAGGCGGCTTAAGCCCGATTTGGGCTGTAGCGGCACAGAAAAATATTATGCGCTACTCTTTCTGAAACAGTTAGTGCATTTAATACTTTTAAATTCAGTAGGCCTATGAAAGGTTCCGTAGGCAATCGGGTGGCCCCACTGTGACCGAATACTCTCAAAACCCCTACCGTCCACCTCTAGGCAAACACCTTGACAATAAAGTGGACAAATCAATGAAAGCTGTATCATGCGCTTTTCCGAACACGTTATACACAATAATTCTATTATCATTGGTACCGTGTAGCCATTACAGTAGTCAAAGCCCCATTGAATGAATCGTTTAAAGCCAAATTTTAACTATGTATGCCACCCGATGCAACCCTGAAAAACTCTGGTTTAGGCCAAGCAGTATATTTATGTGCTTCGTGTGATTCTCACGGTTAATACAGGTTATTTCCCTAAATATTATTATTAACAGATTGGTTTCTCTAAAGACAGCAGTGTTTGTTCACTGAGGTGGAAATCAAGTTTGTATTGAGTTTGAGCTAATTTTTCTTTTGTGGGAAGACCAAGATACTGCACTATCAGTAAGTTGGGCAATATCCGCACACAATGACAGTTTTGGCGCTTTCGCTGCCATTTGTGTAATTATCCCGAAAACCGTAAGGGTCTGGGTATAAGTACTGAATGTGAAGCGAGAGGTTCGCAGAAACGCATACAAAGCAACATCCTTTATTGCTGTGTGATTTTAAGTTGGAATGCTTCGACAAATTTTAATGGCACTGATGAAAAACGTGTAACATCTGGTGAGTTGTTACATCCGGACGGACGGACGGACGGACGGACAGGGACATGGCAAAGATAACAGGCGCATTTCTGTGTAGTCCAAACCCTGCTGCTGTACTTGGATCTCCCTGATGGCACAGTGTAGCAAAGTTGAAAGCAATGGCGAAAGGTTTAGTTTTTTCACACTATTCTGGAGAAGAAATGTAACAAAAAGTAACTGCGTTTCCGGGCTGGAATGTGACTTCCATTTAAGCATATTTAATTAACCTACATAAGTTTCATCAGTGTGTTAAACTTAGTGAGAGTGTTACGCAAAACCTTTTTGCTAACCGAATCACAGGCTTTCTCATAGTCTATAAATCCATGCAGATGGTGTATTGACCCATTTTTTCTCAATAATATTTTCAGGTACTTGAGGAATGGAGAATATTTCATTAGTAGTTGAAATCTCTTACATTAAATCCAGAATAACCGTCCCCAAAAATACCGCCTACAGATACAGAGAACAACGCTGGCTGAAATTTTGTATATAGTTTAAAGTAGTTATATGCCCGAAAATACTGCCAGTTTTATTATGATTTTTATAAATGGATACAATAATAAACTCCTTCTGTTTAATGAGACAGTTCCCCCTTATTTCACATGGAACTAATAAGTTTGTGCGTAACGATACCGTTCTGCTAGGTGTGATGTTGCATTGCGGGATAATGGCGTTCGTTCGCTGAATGTCTAAACGTCCGGATACAGAAACGCCGGGATCCGATCACCCAGTGAGACAACGTCATATCCGAGAAGAATGGAATCGTCAACCATACTGCTTTGGAAATCTCAAGATTCGCAAGTTTATGGGTTTCATAACATAATTTTCGACTACTTGGTGGTCCAATTCTGCTGGGATTTGGTCACGACAAAGTGATTTGTATCTTTGTCAACTGTTCATTAACCATCTTAACCTAAAACGTAGTACAGAGTTGCATAAAGAAGGAGGTATAAATGTTAATAGTCAGAAGGTCACGTTCTTAATGTCTTCCCTCGCTTTTTGAGCAGGCAATCTGGTGCTGCACAAATCCGAACTAGTATTCACCGACAAAGACCGCACATCTTGTAGCATTTTAGTGTGGAGAGACACAATAATACATTAGTGTGAAATTATTGGACTAGTTACAAATTCGTTCCGGATTCTTTGGCTACTTGATTCTCAGCCACTGTCATTTTCTGTATTGAATGTGCTAAACTCAGTAAGGTTTCTTGTGCTCTTTGAACTGACGGCGAAGGCAGAGTTAGTCTCCAAAACGTCTTGTTCTTAGAATGTTTTCTTATAGCAGCACAGTGGACGAAATCCAGCAGGGGCGCAACGATTACTGAATTTTTATTTTTTTGTTATGTAAAATAAGTTCATTGCGAAACCAGCAATTTTGTATTTAGTGGCATTTAAATATTGAATGCATAACTGCTTCAGAGACTAGAATTTTAAATTTTTATCGAAATTTTTCGAGCTGCCAGGGTAGTTTTTGTGGGACTTCGGACAAATGCAATTGAAGATAATGTACAGAGTCTCTCAAAGCTGTTGTTTGTTTGATAAGAATTTATATTATTGCAAGGTTCACATAAAATTATTAGGACTTAACACAAATTTAATATTTGAACAAAATATTTTTAAGTGATATATATATATATACACTCAGTTTTTCTTTAAAGTTCACGAGAATTGTGGACTCTTAAGATATTACGAAAATTTAAGGCCAGACAGGTATTAAATAAAATAAAATAAATTAATAGAATGGCCATATTTTATTTAGAACTTTTTCCTTTAGACAAGGAACTGAATTACAGAAACATGAAGTCAGTTTATTATAACATGCACTTCAAGTGAATACGTGGCGGCAGTTTATTTGCAGAACAGAACTAGGCGATTCCCCCAAAACATTTCAAGTTACAGACATCTGTAAAATCCAAATTTCATATTGCTGTTGTGTAAATATTCTTGAAGGAAAGTTTTATATACTTACAAAGGCCTTCATTTTGGCTGAGTGGAGATTTTGCGGCTCTGACTGTAGCTGCTAAAGGCTGCTAACAAGCTTCTGATACACCAGCAAGGACCCACACTGATATTTATATCACCCCGAAAACCCTGGGTGGGGTTAGCCTTGACAACTTCTGGAACAATTTGCCTGTGCGTTTCTAAGCATTCCGTTTGCGTGGCTTGACTCCCCTCCTCGGTCAATTAGGCTGTGTTTGCTGTGGGAAGAAGCTCCCACCTTGGGGTGTGGTCCTTACACTGCTGTCCTGTCTTAGCAACACGGACGTTTCTACAGCCACAGTTTCTAACAGAAGGATCATAACCTTCAACACGTTAGAGATCCACACTGTGGCACAATAATGCGTAGCTGTACTCTAATTATGTCTCAACATAGACAACACATAACAAAAAAAATACAGTTTCGCAATGGCTTTGTGCACAGCACGGAACGTATTTTCAAGGACCAGTCAGTAAAGTTCAAGGCGGTTCTAACTCAACAGCTTTGTTACGAAATTTGAACATACTTTAGTAACTTACTTATTTGCTACCTGAAACAACCTCTTGTTTATAATTTTATACAAAATTCAGTGTGCAGAATTATGTCAACGACGTTGAGATATTTCGACCGTAGGATCGACACCTCAGTACCAGATAAAAAAAGAAGGCTGAAATACAGATAGAGTGACAGACCTGAAGGTGGTTCATGGAAGAGACATAAGCCTCTAGTCTTATGTGTGTATAACATTTTTATAGGTTACATACAAATAAGAGATTGACCGGGATAGCTCATGATATTTAGCGAATAACAACGGCTTGGACGGTTCGGGGATCATATCCCCGTCGGAGCGAGATTTTCCACACCCGTCCAGACCGGCCCTGAAGCCCACCCAGCCTCCTGTGCAACAAATACCGGGTCATTCCCGGGGGTAAAACGGCGGGAGCGTGGGGTTAACCACTCACCCTATCTAGCGCCGTGGTTAAAAAAATGTAGAACCGTACCTCTACTCCCAATCTGTGCTTGCGTGGCAGGTCATAGTGCGAACTTTGCCTGTGCATAGAAATAAGGTTTTGTCAAACGGAACCTTTTTAGATTAACGTGTTGTCAGCATCCAACACCATTAAAATGATGAGCTGGGATCACATATTTTTGTGGCTATTTGGTGTGTATTATAGGTGTTCCACTTTATTATAATGTTTTGTGGTGTGTTGTGATCGTGTTACATAGATCAGTCTACAAGGAATTCTGAGCAGAACTTACGCAGCATAGTTTCCTTTTGCAAAATGCTTCAGTCCCACGCATATATTAGTACATGCTATTATTGTTTTATTTTGCTTTTGCGAAGAGCTAATTGCTTAAGTACCAACTCTGTCTGCATTAAATTTGTCTCGTACAACTTCAATGTTTTTCATCGCGCCATCTTTTAATTTGTGATTTTCCATCAGTATTTTATACAATATGTAGAGGTATGTTATGATATATCCTTGTTCCAGATTTCACGTAACAAGTTCCAGTGTCTCATTAGTTAACGCCATGAAACCGGCAGCTAAATAATATATTGTTACGATGACCACTTAATTTTTTACAGTTTACAAAATTGTTACCTTAGAACAATTTGCACATTTCTCAAAAGTCCATTACCATGCATTGTACGAGTACAAATAAGGGGCGCTAATGTCTCTCCTGCCTCACACATCCGCGTATCTGCCCTATTGTAATCACTCATTGTAGAAAATTGGAAGTATCACATCAGGGTTTTTCCTAATTTTTGAATTGTTATTCCGAATTCCGTAAAAATCGGTTAAGCGGTTCTAAGTTGAAGTGGGGGAAACATAAGAATATTACCCTATTGTTTCGGCTTTAGTCATGGAAGTAAAAAAAGGAGTTTTAAGGCGTTCTTGTCAGTGCTTTGTCGGAAAGGAAGTACAGGAAATGTATAAAAAATGACTTCTAATAGACAGTAACACATAAGTCAATAATCAATTAACTAACCATTAAAAATGAGAACATTTTGTTTGGGAGTTTAAACTAAAATAATTTCCTACAGTAATAATTATTTTTACAGTATGAAGAAGATGAATGTACGTCATAGAGATTTGTTTCAATTTTAATCACCCAGCTCACTATACAGAGCATTTGAGAATGTCGTGAGTGTTTGTATGAAGACAGTCCGTATGGCACATCTATAAACTTTTGATGGTCCTTTCTCGTAGCCTTTGACTGCGAGTATCTTGTTGAAGTTGACTGGAAATAAGCAATCTACTGACTTGCATTTCCGGCATAGGCTTTATTTAACTTTCTTACTGCTGTGTGTATGAATACAGCTCTCCTTGGATGTGAAGCCGTTTACTGCGGTAGCTATGCACAAGTGATTCGGAAAAAATCTGCTGTTTCCGTTTTCAGGCGATTTTCTACTCTTAAGGTTTGGACAATTGTTTCGTCAGAAACGTCGGTAAGTGTGTACCAGATTACGTACACCACGTAAAATTCAGAAGACAGTAATGTAAGGTGCAACTCAAACACTTATTCTCTATGAGCGTGTTTCTTCGCGTCATTATAACCTCTCACACATTGTGTTATCTTGTGTTACGCTCTTTAATTCTGCTCTCAAATACACCACGGCGTATATTTTCTCCCTTAACTGGTTCTGGGCTGAGTTACTGGATGCGTTCCAATCTGTGAGCAGTAAGAAAAGTATCCTACTCTCTTATCTCTTATCTGGACGTACTGAACGGGATGAAATAACCCTTTTTTATTTGGAAACTCAGGTACTGAACTTGTTATGCATTAAATTGCTGTACCGGAAAAATGGTTTCCGTGTAGAAGTACCAGCACCGATTTAACTCGAGCTTGACGCTCGGATACGCATTTCTTTGTTTGGTCCACCCACCCAGACTCACAAGGTTAATGTCTTTTTTTGTGGACCGTAATACATATGGGTGGGGCACTTTAATATTTAATTTAAGGTCAATATACCTGCTCTTTAGAGGCCTAACAGAAGTCATATGAAGGAAGCGAACTTCAATGACACTGGAGCCACCACTGTTTCTTGATATAGTGCTATTAAAATATTTTATTCTTAGTAATAAAATTTTAATATAGGCCTATCTAAAATAAAATATCCCTCACGCTTATACAAAAGCGTGCATATACGTAGTTAAGTAATATTTCTGCTTCTCTTTAAGTATCACGATAACTGGACAAGACATGAATTCTGTCTGTGGCGAAGTCTGGAATTTCAGCCTGTACTGAATATGTAGTCCAGCGTTAGTTCGTGTATGATTTAAGGAATCAGCATCAATCCAGAAGGAGTGCTGGAGTTGTTGTGTGAGAAATTCTATACGTGTTCATTCGACCGCGCTTTGTTCTGTCTAATCTGCATTCCCCATATTAACTTAATATCCGTGCACGAAGGCAAAAATAAAAAGTCTCCTATGACCTTAGAATATCGCTTCTTTCAGTACCTTGACATAGATGATGCAATGAAGCAGAATTTATTGACTCCTGTTTTTACATCGAGATGCCATTTTTTGCAGTCTTGGTGCAGAGATCTTATTCTGTCTCCAGCATTCCTCTGCTTGACCAGATAGGTGCTGTGATAGTACCTTAAATTGGGAACGGTCAGTCTCTTGCACTTTTCTCCCAGTGCATCGTTCTGAGATATTCTGTCATTTGACTACATGTAACTCGTGTAGTTGATTAAATGTCATTAAGCAACTTAATAGCATAGATATTGTCCTTACCAATTTATCACTTATAAATTCCCTGTCATTCAACTTCATACAATCCATGCAGTTGATAAAGTATCACTCATTACCTCAAGAAATAATAGCCTTTTGCAGTTCTCATTTATAAGCACCCTGTCTTCAATTTTGTAGAATCAGTTAACAAAGTTATGTAAAAATTAATGTTGTTAAATACGCTGTTATGGTTATTTACAGGTACCATACAAATCGCTTTTCCGAGTTCCAGGGAAACGCTAGTTTATTTACAACCAAACTTCAGCACAAAGTGGCAGTAGAAAGCAAGGTGACTTGTTCCAATTACTGTCTGCTATACTGAATGCACACATTGCAACTCCTAAGCACTGATTCCCAAATTGCTACACAAAGTTCTTTCTTCGTATGTAATTTGTTAAATTCCACACACATGTATTCCTGCATTTTCAAAGCCTGGCCTCGGTTCTTGCATTACTTATACTTTGCCCTTTGTTATACCCCGTATGGAAAAATCGCAGGGGTAAGGTCAGGAGACCTTGGGGACCACACAGCTAATCAACGACGACGAATGCGTATCGGGAATTTTTCATTGGGAAAGGCACCAACGTTGCTCTTAATCTGAGGTTGAACCTCACCTTCCGTCACATCACACCTCCCAGGTCATGGTGCTGCCCAGTCTCCGGTGTTACTGTTCTTTGCAGTAGTTCCAAGTGACTGTTCGCAGTTGCAGTGTCTTCCATGAAAAAAGACTCAGTCGCACATTCTGCTCAAATTCCTGCCAAACGTCTCACTCATGGAACATTAACACCTCTTCTCTCATTCGGTGTGGATTTTTATTGTTCCAATAAGTACAGTTGTGCTGATTTAGTCTTTAATTTGTCTTGAGTGATGAAATTGCCTCTCGAGTCTTCTTATTTCTCTCCTATTATGTTTGCAACAGAAAACTGGTATTGTGTTAGTTTTATATTTACGGGTGCGTGATTTTTAAATTCACAGTTGAATGATTTGATGATGCCTGGTATTAAATTAACCAGCAGTTCGGAGCAGATTTAATAAAAACTACTTTCCTTTTCCTTAGATTTGTAGTTGTAGGAACAATGTATATTACTGCGCTTATCGTTTTAATTCATTCTTGTGAACTGATTACACCTTTTTTCCCTAAGTTTTTCGGATACAACCTCAAAGTTGCGCACCGTAGCCATGTTTGTAATTGTTTATTTACAAGCAATAATGCGTACGCACAGGCCTATATTTGAACTACTCCTTTTCACACGCCTAGCTCTATTTATTTATTAGTTATCGGCATCAAAGCATCAACCCGACATTTTTTTCATTGTCGTCGTGTGATTTATTTATATTCAGTAAATACACCTTAAAAAATTGCATAGTCTTCCACGCTCCATTATCCCACATCATCGCAGGACCCTCAAGTTAGCGGCGCTAGTGTCGCTGTCAACTCACAAGTTCGCCATGTTGTTGTCGTACATTTAAATAAACTTCAAATTATGTTGTTGGGGTGTCCTCCAGTAGCATGATATCCACACCGCCTTTCGTGAAATTGGTCGACTCCTTCAGAAGTTGAAACTGGGTGTCAGACAGCGTAATCTTATGCCTGCAGATTTCCTTGTTAGCTGAAAAAGAAGTCTTACTAGAGGAGGGATGAAGATAGGTTATGCTTATTCGTAACTCTGATATAATTTATCACTAATATTTATTTGAAATTTTTCCATTGTCACTATGTAACACCATACAACGTCGAGAAACTATCCGTTTCCTTCTTCAAGTAAATTAAAATTGATCCACCTGAAGAAAGAAACAGATAGTTCCCGAAACACTGAGTGGTGTTATATAGTGACAATGAAAAAAGTCCAAATAAGTATTAATGATAACACTTACTTTAAACCATTGTCAAAAATGTGTATGATCCAGTTAGGAATTTGATGTGTTTGTTCTTGCACTCATTTTCAATACATCGAGGCGTTTCATGTGCAGCAGTAATTTGACCACCTGACTGTATAAGATTCGAGACGGCAGTTGATCAGCTATGGAACCTTTTAGAACAGGCCTTGAAATGGAAATAACCGGACAAAGTACACGGACGTGCAGTAGCTGAGTCTCGGATCACAAGTATCTATTTATCATGTCTTCAACATCAACATGTCAAATTTAGTTGTAACGGATCTACCGAACAGGTTAGTATAGCGGTGATATTTATACTTAATTAATGGTTTAATCGTTTCGAACTTCGCCTTAGTTACCACCCTTTCTATCTGGGGATTTTTTTTTTTTTTGCATGTGCTCTACGAAAGTCGGGATAGCCTGTTTAAACAGACCGTAGTTGCCTCCTTCCACATCCTTACTTACTTATCATTTACGAAGAGCTAAGACAGCCCAGTCTGCCTTGGGCTCAGGTTCCGGTCTGGACAACCTTGTGATCTGGGTTCGATTCCCCACAGGGTCTAGGCTTGTCTGTTTTCCATGACCTTCCGACCGACAGTGGGTTTCATACACCCTCCTGTCCCATGTTACCTGGGGGCTTATTTCTAGGCTGTAAAGTGTTCGCAGCATGAAGCTGGTCACCTTTATGTAAAGCTGAGAATTAAAGTGAATGAGGCTGTTACCATTTCCCCGCACGTGTTCGTGGCGTAGTGTTTAAATAAGACCAAGCAAAACTTAATTTCCATTTACCATTCTTAATTATTTTGCAGCTCCATTTGGCGTTATGTAGTACATGCAGTTAGTGTGGCATACTTTTATAATCTCAGAATACATTGTATGTGTTTTGTACTTGTAGTAATGGTAAAAGTGACGAACAAAGGTGAAACTAACTTCATAAAGGCATTTTAACACTTCGTTACAAGTAACAAGGTAAAGTTCTCCCTACAGCAGTGTATGAAGGCTCAGACGGAGAACAGAGGTACAGCAATACTCTTTCTTTAACCTCGGCGCTGGATGGGGGTGGGTGGTCAACGCCTCGCCCCGGCCGCTTTATTCCTAGAAATGAGACTCAGTACCCATTTTACAGGAGGCTGGGTGGGACCCGGGGCCGGCTGGACAGGTGTGGAAAATCTCTGTCCCACCGGTATTAGATCCTCCGACCGTCCAGCCAGTAGAAAGTCGCTATACCGTCTGCACTATCCCAGCCCGTCTTCGCTAGAAGTATAAACTGATTTTTACATTTATATCTTTAAATTCTTAATGAAGAAGGTTTCAAATATAGTCACATCTGCGCTTGATGTATAATGAAGTATTTATGCAACATTCTCTGTGTGTATACTGTATATAGCATTGAGTGTTATTTCTTTCTCAGCAAATTCGCTTAAGCGGTATTGTTTCTGGATTGTGCGTATCTGGGAGGTACACATTTCGAATGTCAGCCGAAACACCAGTTGTCCTGGCTGTGAGCTTTCTAATAACGTTCCACAGTCAGTCTAGTCAAAAGCTGGGGTCGTGACTGAGAGTGTGCTACAATTACTTTCTTCCAGTTCCTTTTCAGTTCGTTCGTAGTGTCGTCCTACCATTCGAAGACAAGTTGTCAGTCGCGGGAATGTCTCTGATAAACAACAAATATAAATTAATGAAGGACTCTTCTTGCTACCGATTTTTACTTTATAATCAAGAGGTTTGAAACATGCCTTATAACGCTAAATTTTGTATGTTTGTCGGTATTAATTGCAACCAGACATCACATTGTTCTTGATACTCTATTTTGCATTATATCTATGGATTTTTGGAACACGCTATGTAGCACTAAGAAGATACGTTGTCCGTCACATGATTGTCTCTCGTAAACTACAAATATTCAGTGATAGTAATCTCGATGAAGCTCTCTTCATGCTCCTAATTTCCACTTTATAACCAGCTTCTTTGGAACACGCTGTGTAACACTAAGGTTTGTTTGTCTGTAGACGTTCATTGTAACCAGACATCGTATTGTTTTTGATATTCTTCTAACTAAGTGCCAGAAGTGCAAGTTATATCTGACCTAACTTAATCGTGCATATGTGAGCCGTGTAATCCTGGTGTGCCTGCTATTGCAGTATTGATAGATGTGAACAGACCCGCCCTGAGTTCCGAGAAGTGGGTTATTTGCACCCAACAGTTACGGTATATAGGAAAAATAAAACTACTGGTTATCCTTCTGCACAAATATTCAAATTTTGTTTCCTGAAATGATTGGTTGGAATTGTTCCAAACAGCTGACTGTAAGAGGAAACACGTGTTTATGTTTACAGACAACCAGTTAATTTGCATGCCAGCATTTTCCTCAGTATTCAACACGTTCAAACACTCATTTCGTATGTAAGTTTGCAGTGCTAATGGAATGCCCATTGTAATGCAGAGGAGCTATAATACATGCGTGCCAGTTCCGGTGCCATGCGGTCTAAGGCGTAGGTCTGCGGCTGCTCGATTGCTGGGATCGCAGGTTCAAATCCCGCTGAGGACATGGATGTTTGTCTCTAGCGTTTGTTGTGTGTTGTGTAGGTTGTGGCTGATCACTCATTGAGAGGAGATTTTACCGGGTCTGTATCTAATTATGTATGATCTAGAAACCTCCACAGTGAGGCGGCCTAGGCCCGCTTTGGGCTGTTGCGCCACAGAAAAAAAATGCATGGGTCACGATGGCCCCCTTCAAGAATCATCGAGGATTGGATGTGCGACGTCATGCAAGTGACTGAAGAGGGTTCTTGGAATTCTGACCGACTAATTTATGTGGATCATTAGTGCCTCTTATTGACCTTTTCAAGCCGGAACATCCGTACAAAATTCATTCTTAAACATTTAATTCCTGCTTCACGGACAAGACCGTGTCTTTGTCAACAGAACCAGTCGATTAATACTGTTGGGTAAATAATCCCTTTTGAATGCGACAGTCATATTAAACACACAAATACACTGTGTGGGCAAAAGGAAAGAGTTTTGAAGCAGTTGTTATTCACACTATCCACTGTGTGTTTAACACAGTGTGAGTAATTCAGTCAGCGTACCAAAGTATTTAACACATGAAGCAAGAATTTAACGTAACAAATACCTAAAAGAGTGCACCCAGGCTCACAGAAAATACCGCCTCTTCAAGGAAAATGACAAATGGTTAATGTTTTTAGGGGGTGGGGGACAACTGTTTATTGTAATTGCACTGTGCCCGTAAAATGCAGAGTTTACAGTAGAAAATATGTGGTACTTAAATATACTTCCTACTGTGCTTTAAAGGGTTAACGTTAAGTTGTCTTAATAAACCACTTTTATTTTGTCATTTGTTTACCCTCACGAATTTTGGAACACTGAGTGAAAAGAACGGAAATTGTTAACTTCTACAATTATTGGTTCACTTCTCATTGCCAACCATTTCTCCTTCTTTTTCCTCCTTTTCCTCTGTTTATTCTTCTTCTTCTTCTCCTCCTCCTCCTCCTCCTCCTCCTCCTCCTCGAATGATTGGAATAAAGCCACTCCCACAGACTGTCATCCAGTGAACTGTCTAGCCATATGCTTTTGGGACGATCCGTACTGATATTTTTTAGCCAAAGGATTTGTAAAGCAGTTTTATTCGCTCCACTGCTTATGTGGCCTAGAAATGGATGTTGTCGGAAATGCAAGTGTGGAATGAATTACACATAAATGACGATCTGTTTACGTTTATTTACTTATACAACTTTTCACTGACCACTGAAAGTAATCTTTCAAAATAGTTGTGTGTTGACATTTTGAATTCTCAAATATGTAGAAGCAACTTCGACCGTCTGTATTTCATAATTTTCTTGTCGCATGTGGTTTCAATTACTTGGGGTTGGGGATGCAGATGAAATGGCACACAATACAGTAACAGAAACATTATTAGAGAGAAAGGATTGAGTACAAAGTTGTCAGATCCGTGTCGCCTATACGTAGGGATGATCCTTTGTCCGAAGCCATTGTCTGTCTGTTGTTCGGGTTGCTTTAGCCAACGTACGCGTAGCCGTATGCTGGGACTGCGGCGTAGGGGTAGGCGCCGTATGAGGTGTAGTATAAGGCCTCCGAGCCCTTAAGGTCCTTGGCAGGCAGGGGGTAGGGTGCTGGCATAGGCCCGGCAGACACTGTGGCGACCAGCACAATGGCGGCCACGAAGAAGAACACCTGTAATACACGGTTAGAGAAACAGCTTGAGTTCAGCTATTCACCTGACAGAAAGATCCGTATTGTGCAATACGGCTGTTTTTCACTGCAATAACAAAACCAATGACTGTAGCCTATCCTGCTTCATTCCGTCCACTTCATATCTTAGGAACGTGTTTATGTAAGATTATTTTTAATATTATTACCTTGTATACCTAGGTCTCACAAACGGTGTCGTGTTTCGCTGTAAACATTATGTACAGTTGTTCCTTCATTCATGCTACTGTCCTGTCCGTCTCAGAATGTTTTTATTCGATCACTGACTAGTGTCAAATGAAGAGTGCAATTTTTAAGTAACGTCCTGTACTTCGTATTATTGATACCAGTTAACGTTTCTTATTAATTGTGAACCACTTTACCCTTTTTCTAATTTTGCAACTGCTATAGAATTCTTTTTCCGCAGCACTGGCAAATATAAATTACTTTGAAGTATATGCTGAAAGTATTTCCTTTAGATTACATTTTCAGTCCACTAATACTGTTTAATATTATTCTTTCCGTGGGTTGTGATTGTTGTTATTTATATATACCAACAAATGCACATACAGTGTGCAAAATATTACAAATTATTTGTATATATAAGCTGTGCTACTTGTTTCGGCTAATATTCACCATCTTCAGTGAGACGATACTTCTTTTTATGAACAGTATGAAATTTACGACGTTTTAACTTCATGTGTGTATAAATTAATTTGCGTCACCGTCTCCCTGAAGATGGCGAGCACTCACTGGAACACGCAGGACAGCTTATATGTACATTTTACTTATTTTACGTTCATTTTTTGGTACGTATAATTAATTACTGAAGTTGTGTTTTGTTGCTTACGGTTGAACATATAACCTAGTCATTATTTGCATGGAGATAATGTTTGATGACCACATATTAATGCTTTCTGCAGCCATCATTGGCCCATTCTGTCGCGCACAACATGTTTGTATTCTTCAGATACCTTACAAACGGTAGCACTGATGTACTTCTTGTAAAAATATTTACTGGTAACATACCAAATGTTTTATTCATAATCAAGCTCCCACATTAATTTTTGGTTCAGCTTTACACCAAAATTTTACGCTGGGTTTCGAACCGAAAACGAAGCCACAATTTTTTGTTGCTTCAGCCTGCATGGGTAGAGTTGTCCGTATTACACGGGCATAGGAACACTTGCCGGACCATCAAGGCAAAACATTCGTGCTTAACGTTAATGCAGATTTATTGCTTTGCAAGGAATCAGTTGTCAGTTTTACGGAACCCGACAATACTTAATTATTCCAGTCACAAGACCCCACCGCTGCATCCTATCCTGAGCCTGATAAACAGTACCCATTTGCGTATCCTGTTTTAATATTGGCTCTCCCCTTGAGACTTTGCGACCAAAAGTTTGTGTGTATTTCTGACCTGCCCATTTATGTGCTGGCCCGTTTATTCCTTGCTCCGTGATTTAATCGCCGTAATAATATTTTATGAAGACAGGAAGCTCCACATTATGTAATTTTAACACCTTCCTCTAACTTATTGTACTGCAATACAAGCTAAATGACCCAGTACCCTTCATCACTTGTACGACTATTTCGCCCACTTCGGAACACATTTGTGGACACTCGCTTTCGACATTTAGCTTGCTGTAATTTACGTGGTGACGTACTACTCAAAGAGTTTCGGTTGTTTTGTTTTCGTTTTGGTTTCTACAACTTTATTTTTTCAGTGTCCATTTTGTATAATCACCGTGTTGCTATACATGATTACAAGTTCTTTCGAATATGCAGATTTCTGTGGCTGCGTTGTATGAGATGCGCATTACCTAGGCTAGAATTAAAAGAGTGCTTAAGGGTTCTAACTTTTCCGGGCATGTGTGCTTATCTGTCGCTTTTTAGCGGCCTTACCATAATCTGACCCAGTGTTAACAATCAAATTGTCAGTCTGAATAAGGGCTTAGAGTAAAAATTAATATTTTCTGGAATGCGATGACGAGCAGCTCCTTAGAAATGTGTAGG
Source organism: Coptotermes formosanus (assembly GCA_013340265.1). Classification (NCBI taxonomy): domain Eukaryota; kingdom Metazoa; phylum Arthropoda; class Insecta; order Blattodea; family Rhinotermitidae; genus Coptotermes; species Coptotermes formosanus. The sequence continues at coordinate 116,829 of BLKM01010448.1, read as the reverse complement.
TATTTTAGTGACGTCTTTCTATCATGTACCCTGAAGAAGGAAGTAGCCTATTATCCTAAAGCTTTGTGTCTGTCTATCAAACGGCATGGCATTATCTTCCAAAAATAAAGCATTCTTCGTATTTGCCACAGTTAGAAGCTTAGATCCCATAAGTATTTTAAAATTTTTGCATTAAAGGAGGCTGTTTGGCGAAACGAGGATTTTGCACAACGATAGAATAATCCAGCTTTTAGGTGTTCCGGCATTCAAAGTTTTATACCGTGGAAATAAGACTGCGACGTCACCAGAACTTGGGAAGAGTCTTGCATCTGTATGTGTCGTTAGAGCTGTTTGGCATTTTCCGTTACTGCCGTGAAAGGATTTGTGGCTTATAAAAGGGAATAAACAGCTTTAGAGCGAGTTTCTTAATTGGCGGAGAAAGACTGATTAATCAACTAACACGTTTGTTGATTATATGGCTAATGAACTATTTAACTAACTCCATGGAACAGGGTCCTTCTTGAGAAGATAACAGGTCCTCAGCTAGTCAAGAAATTCCCCACATTTTATGGGAAGCGAAGGTTCATTACAGAATTTGCTTTATTTATCTGAATATTAGAGTCCGTAAAACTGACGGCATTTGAAGTCGTACAGAGTCTCACATGTATCCTCTAGGTAACGTTTTGAGCCGATCCTGGTGGGAATGCGGTCTAAGGCGTGGCTATACGACCGTTCGCTTGCTGGGATTGTGGGTTCGAATCCCGCCGGGGGGCATGGATTTCTGACTCTTGTGAGTGTTGTTTGTTGTCAGGTAGAGGTCTCTGCGACGGGCCGACCATTCGTCTAGAGGAGTCCTACCGGTTGTGCGTGCGTGCGTGTCATCAAGTGCAACAATACCACTACGCGTACAATGAGTAGGTAGAAACGGGTCAAGAATTAGAAAGAAAGAAAGAAAGAAAGAAAGAAAGAAAGAAAGAAAGAAAGAAAGAAAGAAAGAAAGAAAGAAAGAAAGAACGGTAACTTTTATAATTAATTAGGTAATAAGTCTGTAGTGGCGTGCTGTTGGTCAAACTTTGAAGTTTTATTTTTCCCCCATTAGCGCAGCAGCCCCTATCGGGCCAAGGCCTCCTTATTATCGATGCTTCATCATCACACTCCGACACACCGCACTCGATAGGACTCCTCTGGACGAGTGATCAGCTCGACGCAGAGACTACCTGACAACACACAACACTCGCAAGGGACAGTCATTAATGCCCCCGCTGGAATTCGAACCTAAAATCCCAGCAAACGAGCGATCGCAGATCCATGCCTTAGACCGCGTGGCCACTGGATCAGCTTCAAGTTTACTGAAGTTTTAAAATGTGTGTGATCTTGTATGGAGCTGACTAATCGATGCAAGAGGCCTTTCTGCAGCAGCACGTTTTTGTTTTGTAACATTCTGCTGACTAGAGGATTTGTAACAGTAGCTGTCGGGTATGATTTTCCGTATTATAGGCGCGTAATCATACGGTATAAATGCTTCAGAAATGATGTAGCATTAAATTATATTATTGTGAATATAAGCAAAAGAAGTAGCAAACCTGAGAGAAATTGGAAATCATGTAATTTTGTTTCCAACTTTTGTTTGAAGCGATCTTCTAATGGAATTTATATTTTTGGAACTCTGCAAAACATTTATAACAATATAGACAATGTACGTACGACATAACATGTTGCACTTTCACGTAACCACGTAACAAAGTGTTCTATGTGTATTTCTGAGCTGCATGTCTCTGACAACAATATAAAAATACTGAGTCGCACAAAATTGCTTTTATGGGAATTTAGGTCGCCGACAGCAACAAAACATTCGTACGTCTTCATGCAAAGTGTCCGATATTTTTGTCAGATTTTAAACAAATTTGCAGTTTCTTGACATATTTTCGTACAATTCCAAAATATCCAATTTCACGGTAATCCTTCCAGTTGGAGCCACGATGACACATGCGGACAGATTGATATGATGAAGTTAATAGGCGTTTGTCGTAACTACGCGAACGCGCCTTGAAACACGCCCTGACAAGCCCTTAAAAATTAAGAGCCCATGACTGCCTCACCGTCTCATATTATACTGTGTAACCTCTGCATTATTTTAAACTAGTGTTGTAAGATTCCAGTCCTTTGGATATTGAAGTCACGTGGTTTGGGTAAAAATAGGTACGAGCTTTTCGGAGTGACCTGTGTGCCAGACTACACGACATATTATTTAAGAATAGCAGGATATTACCATTTACCTTTGTTACAGCCTCAAATTTCATATACATTACTCTAAAACTTAACCAACGCGTGAAGACTGTCAAAACATTTCTGAAATTATTTACTACGTGGAGAGGAATCGCTACTGAGAACATAGTCGCTCAGAGAGCAAAAAAAAAAAAATCCTTAATCGTTTATGGCAACCGAATATTTCGGTCAAAAGTGTTGTCCTGTAGGATTTGATAAGGCAACGGGTTGCTCTGAAACGTCGGTATACCTGTACCAGACTAAGTGTTGTCACAGCAAATCTCACAAGAATTACAACTGTTCCCAAACGCCAATATATCGTGTCCTGACCCATACGATTTAGGCCACATCCTCACACTGTAATTCCCTAATTCCCTGTTTTAATATTATTTTCCGATCTACGTCTAATTGTGCCAAGTGGTCTGTTTCTTCAGGAACAAACAATTACAATAATTGACAATAAAATTTGGGACATTACTTATCTGTCCTTTTACTTACGAGCAGCTTGTTCATGTTGACTGAAGGGTTGATTGCTTTGGTTGCAAACGTGAGTATCTCGCAGGTTTACTTGTACTGTGTCCATACCCACCACTGCTCCATATTTATACTGTAGCAAGGGTAAACAAAAGGAAGGTGGTGTCGAACCAGCAGCACGAATTGGCTATCGAATTGCCCTTCACCTTGAAAAACAAGCAGTGCATTTTTTTTCTTCCTTTTCTAAATCTGTGTGTGTGTGTGTGTGTGTGTGTGTGTGTGTGCGGTAACCTTTTTAAGGTGGTTTGCTAAATCAGTGTATCAGGTTAACTAGAAGCAACGGTGAATAATGCAGCTACATTTTCTTTACAAATGGTGGGGGGTTCTGTCACTGTCAGTGCAGGTGTTGTGTGTGATGGGCGGATGTCAACTCCTCCTTTCAATAATAGTATTTTCATTCTCTTTTTGTTTCAAATTTGAAGCAGTTGGGACGCTGGGTGTGGTCTTAGAAACGACCATCTCGTGTTTTGACTCATTTCATGTACGCGTTACTTCCAGGTAGTATTTATTTTTTGTAATGCATCACGTCTGAGATGACGCTATGTTTGAGGGACAGGAATAGATTGCACGCTAAGATTTAGATCCCCAATTAAAGGCGTGTGTTAGTGTATGTTGTACAGACACGGAATTCAGTAAATTATGGTATTGCGCAAGATCCATTGCTAATGTAACAAGACTGGCAATATACGTACAACGTAACAATGAGGTGCGTTCGCGTAGCCATTCTTGCAATGGAAAAACAATAAGTATTAGATATGATAAGTGTGTGCCTCTATATTTGCCTTAGTTACCCGGCATGCAAATCGCTTCTTCTTCTACGCGCCGCCTTATATTGTCATCTGTGGCCTGTCTGGCTGTACCATATTTTTCTACATTACCTCACAAACGGCTCGATTTCGGAAAAAGTTGTTGAACATAAAACGTCTGTTTTGTTTTTCTCTACAACTTTTGTCTGAAACATTTCTCATTCTAAGAAGAATTCAGCGATATATTATCAGAAATATACATAGGTCTTCATGTAATGTACCCATTATTCTTGTCGGATTTTAATGAAACTTGAAGTTCCACGACAAATTTTCGAAAAATACTCAAACACAAAATTTCATGAAAATCCGTCCCATGGGAGCCGAGTTTTTGCACTCGGGCTGACAGCTATGAAGAAGCTAATAGTCGCTTTTCGCAATTTTGCGAACGCGCCTAAAAACTCTATTTAGTTTTTTGAGACTAAGGCATTTTAGTCACCATGTAACGTTGAATTCGGCCACACGAATAATAATGATATATTTATAGGTACGTCTTGTGCTGTTGGTCAACAGCTAGATGAATCATAGTAGCTTTGAGGTTCACATGGCGGTCAACACCGTTATGAAAGTAACAGTCTGTTGGAATGTGGCTTCTTGTGGTCTCGTCCGGTAGGTACGGAGGCACACACATACAAGTCTGAGGAACGCGCTGTCTCCGGAAACTTTAGAGCAGGAAGCTATCAATCGAACTGCCCGGCGTCTCCTCCTTGAAGAACATAGTCTTCATAGGGAAATCGTCTTCATCTGGGTCGTTGTCGTCGTCATCCTCCTCCTCCTCCTCATCATCATCATCATCATCATCATCACGTCCTACGATATATTTGGGCTGAATTTTTATGAACCAAACTAATGAACAGATGTGAATGGGATCTTCGCTCTTCTGGGATATTACGCAGCGTAGATTAATAGTTACCGACGTTTCGGGACAACATACAGAGCCCATTGTCAAGGGTCAAGCAGTCCCGAAACGTCAGTAACCAACTACCAATCTACGCTGCATAACATCCCAGAAGAGCGAGAGATATCATTTACATCGCAGACGAAGTCTGAAATCACGCTGATGTGAATGAACGCATGCAAACTGCGACATACATCAGCTGATCAGATGTATAGTACTTCACATGTTCTGTCACAATACACATAAAATTTAATCCCCGAAATTTATGTGCCGTATTTTCGAGAAATGTATTCGACACTTTGCGGTAGAATTGATATTCTTACTTCTAGAAGCAGAAGAAGGTCGGTGGTTAGACACTCCACGATTGTGCGATAATCCCTTTATTCTTACGTGTAGAAAACAATAAAATGTAGAGCTATTTCTGCTACCTGACACAGAAGGAATGAAGCAGTGTTCTGGAACAGACACGTAACGGCAAAAGGACGTACATAAATAACCAACACATGATGGAGAAACAAAAGAAGTGACAACAGCTCGAATAACAAGAACAGTAATAGAAGCGTCAGAGAGCGCGACGTGAGTAGCAGTTATGAGCAGCATAGAGATCAAATTTGAATGGAATATTAACCCTTTAAAGACAGACAGTTTTTCTGGATTCTATTTAAGGTTCACTTCGTACCACGCAGTAAACACACTCCGTCCCGGTTATAAAAACCAGTCAGTTAATGTTGTGTAGGGAAATAGTCGCTGTTTGTTCTGAGATGCACACAAAACACGTAAGTACACTGTGTGGGCAGAACGTAGAATTTATCGGTGATAAAGCTGTGGCAGCTATAGTAACCAGTAGGCTTTCGAGGGCTAATGAATGTCAGACTAAGAATACTTGAATAAGATGCAAATAAAATTTTTCTGTGTAAAAAAGCGACGAAGATGTCTTCAGGAGACGTTTTGAATGTAGGCTAATTTGAAGTCAGTGCTATAAAAGTTCTTACCTGGACCCCTGAAAACATCTGTAAACACAGATGAAATGTGTACGATGAAGGGGAAAAAAACAGAATTTTAGAATATGAAATGCCTGAATTATATTGGGCTACGTATTTAAGTCAATTAACGACTCGTCACGGGCTGGAACGTTCAAGGATCGAATCCCTGTGGGGTTGAGGTTTCCCTTGCCGCTCCAGACCGGCCCCGAGGCCCTTCCAGCGTCCTGTACAATCGATCCCGGGTCTTTCCCGGGAATAAAGCATCCGGCGCGTGATGCTGACCGCCCACGCCCTTCTAGCGCCAAGGTTGGAGCTATACCTCCGCCTCCATTCTGTGCCTGCGTAGGCATGTCATAGGGTGACCTTTACCTTTAAAAGTCAATCAACCAAAATTCTTTTAGTGAAGAGAGTTGGTAACAAATTGTAACGTAATATTATCCATTGCCGTGTGCAGGGAAATTTATTATTGCTCTCGTTCTTCTTTCTAAGCCTAGGAACAAAATCAGAAAAAGGAACATTACAATAATGAAATTCATTGTGCTCTGAAGTTATAATATCATGTGTAGGCACCTTGGATTACGTGGTTTCTCTTACGTAAGCAGATGTGGTCAGGCAGAACAGGTTCCACCCAGTTTATTGTGTTGTGTAGTAGCTGTCTATAATTGTAATGACAGTGTGTTACAATAAGATTATAATGTTGAGTGGTGACACGTGTTGGTTTAGCATTATGTAACAAACCATTGCCTGTGTGCATGTCGCATCAACTGAATCAGATCCGGAAACATATATTTAAATAATCATTACAAGAACTCCTAACTGACCAAACGCTGTTTGTGATCTATAATAATTAGACGTCAGATACTTAATTAGGATAAAACGTAGATCATAATTTAACAGACCGTAGAGTATCGTCAGCCAGACGAATCCAGTCTACACTCTCACGCCATAATTATTTAATATACACTTTAATAACGTAAAATCTTAAAGTACGTGCCAAGGCTCAGGCGGATAGTCGCCAGCTTCTAATCGAGAAGGCCCGCCTGTAATATCGAGGCACACTGCGCTGGATTTGTGATGGACAATTTGCATATAGGAGATCCCAGTGGCCGTGCTGTCTAAGTCGTATGTCTGCGGTCGAGCGCTTGCCGGGATTGTGGGTTCGAATCCCGCCGGGGCATGGATGTTTGTCTTGTACAGTGTTTGTGTTGTCAGGTAGAGGTCTCTGCGACGGGCTAATCCTTCGTCCACAGGAGCCCTACTGAGTGTGGCGTGTGTTTGAGTGTGATCAAGTGTAAAATACAAACCCTGTACACCTAGTGTGAACAAGTAGGTAGAAGAGGTAAGGACTACGAAACGAAACGAAACCGTATAGTGAAACTATTAGAAGTAATGTAAGCAAATCGCCATAAATTTCGTTAAATACCCGTAGGTTGAAAAAGTTTGTCATATAATAGGGCCATTCACTAACTAACTAACTAACTAACTAACTAACTAACTAACTAACTCCGAGGAGCATAGTCCTTCTTGAGAAGCTAACGGGTCCTCAGGCAGTCAAGATATTCCCTGCATTTTTTAAACGCGAAGGTTGATTACCGCATTTACAGGCGCTTTACACTTGTCCATATGCTGAGCCATATAAATCCAGTCTTTGTCTCCCCATCCCACTTCTTGAAGATCCGTTTTACTATTATGCCCCCATCTAAGGCCCAAGTCATCCACGTGGACTTTTTGCATCAGGTGTCTCAGCCAAAACCCTACATGCCACTCGCCTGTTTCCCGTACGTGTCACGTGCCCTGCCCATCTCATTCTTCTTAATTTAGTCACCCGAACAATATTTGGTGAGGAGCATAGATCATAAAGCTGCTCGTTATGTAGTCTTCTCCACTTCCCTGTTACCTCGTCCCTCTTTGGCCAAAGTAACTCCCTCAACACCCTATTCTCGAACATCCTCAACCCGTGTCCTTCCTTAATGTGAGCGACCAAGTTTCACACCCATGCAAAACAACAGGCAAAATTATAGTTCTGTATATCTTGATCTTTACATTTTGTGATGGCAAATTGGAAGAGAAAATATTCTGCATCGAATGATAGCAAGTATTCCCTGAATTCAACGTGCTCGTAATTTCTTCATGAATGGAATTTTGATGTGTTATTCCCAAATATCTGAACTGTTCCACCCTTTCAAATAATTTATTACTTATCTTTATGTTACGATTTCGTCCTTCATCCCGGTCTCGAGACATGACCGTATAGGCTACCTTTACTCAACATTTGCTGCTGAACCAGTCTCCTTACTGGCAACTACTAAAGCTCCTGTGTTTTTCTTTAAGCCCATAGTAAGTATGCTTCTACCCAATCAGGTCTTTATCATTCCGTATATATATATTTGGTTCGACACATATTTTTTAGAAAATGTAAAATGCTTGACCATATATGGCCTCCATGTATTGAATGGCCTTTGAATAACGACACAGAGGGAATTTTCTTGACAGTAATATGTATCATAGATGATACATATGTGATACATATTATTGTGATGTTACGTGTAAGGAATGGACAATATAATATAAAGTCTTCTTGACAGGTTAACATTCAGCTAGTCAAGAATTTCTCCACATATAACGCAACCCGATTGTTCATTAAAGCATTAGTCCGCCACTGGCCCGTATTTTGCGCCAAATGGAACAAGTACACACATTTCCATCGTATTTCTTTAACACCCATCTTAATGTTATCCTCTTTTATTTTTCTAGGACTGAAAGTGGTGATTGTATCAGACTGTGTGCGCGAAAATCTTATTTACCAGATTTTATGTGAGTATTTATTGCCAAATTTATCGGCAGTCTTTCGGTAGTGCTGGAGCTGTAATATTAGGAGAGAAGTACACGACCTCCCGTATAAATTCGCGTACTGAGCGTTCATTTTGTTTTAAAAAAAGGCGTCCTGATTGAAATACGTACAGAACGTGGCTCCGGCCTCAGCCCAGCCTAAAGCTCCACCTGCATCTGAACGTGATGCGTGACCGTGAATACGATACACCCTTCTGTCTTGTTTCTGCTGTCTGCAGGTGTGACTGATTTTTCGGCCAGAACTGAGCTCCAGTCACATGTCTTGACGTAACCTGGCTACGCATAATACCAGGTACTGTCTCCAATGGCCATATGACAAGGGCGGATTGATACATTTTGAGTACATACTGCTGAGAAGGACATCTGGACCTAAGAAAGGTAAAGTTCGCCCTATAACAGGCCATGAAGGCACAGGGGTGTATTCAGCTGGCTCTGAATAATACCTTTGCAAACAGGTGGAGAGTCCTTGTAAAGCAACCGCGTGCCAAAATGGGACGGAAAAGTTGAAAAACATTACAGTGAATCTTGAAACAGTTTGGTTTTGAGAATTACATTGTGAAGTGGGTGGCGCTAAAACTAAGTTGTGGTTTTGGTTGGCGAATAGAAGTATCTATTTTCATTAACACAGAATCCACTGATTCATTAAAAGCTTTTAATTGAAAAATATATCTGTCAACTCGAGTACATTTTAAAAGGTAACAGGTGTCAAATATGCATGAAAATATAAAATTGTTATGTGTATTGAACACAGTGATTTTTGGGCGTATTCTGGTCGTGCCTTAGTAGATGTTCAAGCACATGATGGCTGGTTCTAACACGAATGTAGGCGCTGTCCATAACGTAGCATGAAGTCGTCATCTTGTCACTTCTTGTCGACCTTTTGAAGCTCTTTATGGCCAGAATATGTAAGAAGAATAAGCTGGGTAGTACGCGTAGGGGTAATGCACGGTCTCGGAACCTGCTAGGGCTTCCCTAGGCGCAGGACCTGCTGGATATGGCCGGGGGCCGGGAAATGCCGCTCCTGAGACCGCAGCTACCAGCGCAGCAAAGAGAACAAATGCTACCTGAAAGAAATATTTCAGAAATTACGTGTATGTTCACAGGAATGGAAAGAAAAGAAGTAATCCTGAAGACATTTAATATATAGACCAGGTAAAAGAAATGTGAAGATAGTGAAAGAGAGATGTAGTAACACTGAAACACAAAATATTTTAGCAAAATTATCAGAGAATGGCTATTAACCGTATATCGAGAAATTAACTTCCCTTGAGGTGAAAGATCATATATGGATTGGTGTTCGAGGAAAGAAAGGAGCAGGATAGCATGGCTGCTACCAGGGCTGTGGCAATTGAAAGGAGTAAGAAGAAACACAGATAAAAAGATGTCCTTCATGTCTAGGTGAAGAAGATGTCAAACACAAGTTAATGGATTGTTTAAAACCTAGAAATTGGAGAATGAAATTTTTAAACAAAAAATGGTTAAATATGAAGAAAGAGGTAGCTTACAGGAAAAGCTGCACTGATAACGTTCAGATAAGAAATGTAGGCAGATATTTAGACAAAATAAACATAAATGTTTAACAAAACAAAAGTAGTGTAAATATATAAGTATCAAATGATGATGGTCTACCACCCTGTCAACCCAGCGTCAATAGGAATGCAAGCTCAAAAATTGTAAGACCTGAACTTTGTTGTGATTATTAAAAGAAATTTGTGGCGCCTAATGTTTTGTAGAACAATCTGTAGCACGTTTCTGAAGAGCAGAGAACATGCCACATGTAGGCCTAATACTAGAAAAAGAAGAAAGTAATATAATAATAATAATTATTATTTTTATGAAGTAATATGAATTTTTATCCATAGACATATTATTGAAGCTTTCCGATGTTTTCCTGAGCCCTTTCAGGAAAGTTCCGTGATAATACGTTAAATTAGGCAACGGCAGCTTCCTTTCACAGTATCATAAATAATTTTATTGTGAAGTGGCTGGCGGTAAGACTAAGATAGTGGATTTGTGTTAGCTTGTTGAAAATTGTGGTGTAAACAACACAGAATTAATTATGTTGGGGTTAAAATATCTTAGTTAATTATGAAGAAGCAGGATACGTTTAGGTATGGATAGAACATTAAATTAGGCGACTTCTGCCTGCTTCCACAATACTCCAATCCATGATCCACCATCATTCAATCGTGCAAAGCTATATAGACGCTGCCTGATTTGCAGCCTAATTCAATAAACGTCTAGTGTACGTGGAAGATCAAGTGGGGACGGACCGCACAAATCATCCCACATTATTCTGAAAAAAAAAAGCCTCAGCAATGTATTACGCATGCTGTTTCTGTGGGTCTAGCTGTGTGTTCTGGTCAGTCGGCGTTTCTGAGATTTTGTCAGTCGACGAATCCATTTCTTAAAAAATCAGAATTTTACAACAGGGCCGGACATCGCACTTCTGCCTCGTACTCAGAAAATTCTGGTTTAGCTCTTGTCATTTCCTTACAAACTGAGATAGATTTGTCGTGTCCCCGAGCATAATAAAAATCAAACTCAGCTTGCCTGGGCTTCTTTGTTGACTCTGTGTCTGTTTTGTTACAGCTGACAATTAAGAGGCTGGACCTGCACTTATTTCTTAGTCAGCTCTTGTGTACTGCACAATCAGACCGCAGGTGATCTCAGTGCCCCCACGAAATTCAACCAGTTGAACAAGTGAATATTTTACATCTTCCGTGTAAGTGATATGCATAAATAATTTTATTACCAACAAATTGCATCTTTTGATAGATAGATAGATAGATAGATAGATAGATAGATAGATAGATAGATAGATAGATAGGTAGGTAGGTAGGTAGGTAGGTAGGTAGGTAGGTAGGTAGGTAGGTAGGTAGGTAGATGATGGATGGATGGATGGATGGATGGATGGATGGATGGATGGATGGATGGATGGATGGATTAGATAGGTTAGATAGACAGACAGACAGACAGACAGGTAGGTAGGTAGGTAGGTAGGTAGGTAGATAGGTAGACGGATAGACAGATACACAGACGGACGGACGGACGGATGGATGGATGGATGGATGGATGAATGGATGGATGGATGGATGGATGGATGGATAACTTCTCCTACATGGTTCGGCAGTTACATATTGCCTTCTTCAGAAAGCTTCATTATGTATTGAAAGACAATGTAAGGCATCAGTTTGTAGCTTTATCAGTTGTAAATAGTAAATTACAGAATGTCAATATACCGTTAAACACCAATGTGTAGTGTTGGCAATGCTAAAGTTATGTCAAAATTATGTTAAAATTATTATTATAAAGGATTGTTATTAAGATCTTTTGCATCCAAATATTATGAAATAGGAAATTCTCTTCGAGTTTCGTCGAGTGATCAGTATGTCGTTGAGCTGTGTACACTGTGAACACTTGGTAGCTACACAGTCATGCTTCCCTGTTGGCAATAAAGGTATTCGGCTGAACAAGTGTTTTCACATGGAATACTTTTGAAAGTTTTATGTCATGGAAAAATCAGGCTCCGTGGCGGAAATTTGAGTAAAAATAATCCATCGACAACAGTGCCATGTAAAAGAACAATACTGTGTACAGAAGATTGGAAAGTCTTACAATTACAGGTTCAGTTTTGGACAAAAACAAGGTACTAATACGTTTTTTTCTCGGATGAAGTGTGATTTACATGAAGTAGGAATGTAAAAAGCCAGAATATCAGATGTTGGTGTCAGCGAAAATTCCACTGCAGTTTATGAACTTCTTTATGTTACCTTATAGGGAATAAGGGTGCGTAAAATCATTGGGCCTTTGTTTTTTGAGGAACTAAATTCCTACGAATATGTTAGTTAATGGCGACGCAATTATTCGCGGAATTGTCTGAAGAAGAGAAAGTTTAGGGCAATCCAATTTAGTTACAAGAATTGCAGGAGGGTTTTCTAAAACAAATTATTGAATTCCACGACAAGTGCTATGCCGCGTGTTGACAAATATTTGAAGAATGTACGGGATCAACTCAGCGGTCGGAGGTCAGGATTTCGAGGGCTGTAATAAAGAAGGTAAATTTAATTGCAGGGGAGAGGCGGACTCTAAATTAACGGCGGATCCAGGCTTTGTATGCCCTTAAGCTCCTGAAACAGCTGCTGTGCTCACGGACACGATAGCCAAACCTCCGTGCATAACCATGCCGTCGGTATGCCAGACCGTATGGCAACGAATGGCAGGGTTATCAGCGAATGTTGAGCTGGGTAGAAGTGGACGGAAGCAGCCGTAGGTAAACTAATTGTACTATTCCGGAAGTTGCCTGTGAGGTTTGACATAAATAAAAATAAAAAGTAGGCCGTCAGAGTAGCCTGTCCCATGGCTTAGATTTGAACTTCACACACACTGAGTAACAGCAGATGTGCTAGCCACCCAACTGTGACTCTGGCTATTTGATCTTGGTACGCATGTATTATGTACTAATTTATTGTATTTCCCTTAGTCTCTGCAGATACATTCGGGGTCGTACCCTATTAGTAAGCACTAACCTCTCCGTTTTTCATAATTCACAAAATCATCCCATTTTTGCGAGCTACATGAGATGTGTAGCTTAGCTGAAAGACCGCCGTGACATAATGAAATAAGTGAGCCACTAATAACGACACTATTTTTTATGAAGTATTTCTCTCATGAGCCCTTCTCTTCCTGTTCTAAACACCAGTTTCTCATACCACAAACTTCTCCGAACAAATTAACTTCTATGCAGCATTTCACAGTTCATTTCCTTTTCAAAAGAAAATGAAGCTTGTCCAAGTTAGATCAATTTGTATGATTCCACTGGCTAGAAAAAAATATTTTTGTGTGTAACCAAAAATTACGTCAGCACTACAATATTGTGATAGCTTTATGATAAAATAATACATAATTTTCCCCGGTAAAATAATGTAATGACTAAAATATCCTTCATTCTTTTGTTAAAGGATATTCACGCTTGTTTCTTACTTCCCAGAAGCATTCTTTACTAAATTCTGCAGACATTTGAAATTCGACAGTCATAACCCAATGTTTCTCAATCTCTTTTTGCCCACAACACACTATTTCTTGCCGCAAGAAACGCGGTGCACTGAACCTTCTAAGTTGGCAATACTAGGAAGGAGTCGGAGACTTGCGCATTCGGGATGCTGATGATTATTATTTGGGAATGAATGTGTAAGTAAAGTTATGTATAAATCATTACAAATAAGTTTTCTTTTATGTGTGGTGATACAAGATCCAAAATTTCGCTGCACACCTGGTAGAACTCGCGGAACACATTTTGAGAACCACTGCCCTAACCCTTAGCCCAAGTCAGTAACATCGCAACGTAAATATGTAGATACATTCTGTTACGTTTCTTTCCCGTGGATGTTAAGAAGTCCTGATGTGGTGTAGGAATAATTCCTATTGGTTTCCCATCACATCTTGCCAGAGTCCTCGAAATGCTAAAAGTTGCCGAATGTAGATTTCAAAGGCGGCCTACATATGCCGATTGTCTAGAAATTCTGGGAGCCTCAACAAGTTGCAGCCGTAAGGTCCTCTCCAGGCCTGTAAAGGGGTAGCTGTATATTCACCCTCTACATTTTAAGCATTTAACCCCACTAGATTCCACGAAATTCTTAAAGACACTTAATGTCAGAGCATTAAACGGTGATTACAGGTAGGGTAGGGTGTCTTCCTGTAGTGGTTTAGTTAAAAGGGCTTTTCTTGTAGTACACTGAAATATGCCTTTTGTACACAGCGTGTAACAAAGAAAGGTAATGGGGAATTTGTCGAAGTCACCGTTACTGAATATGCTGCTGTATCCCATCTTAATGAAGTACACCCACACCGACCAATGACCGTAGTTTGATAGTATTCTACACAGGTTTGAAATAAATTCACATGATTTGTCTCAGCTTACGTCAGTGGCCGTTTTTTCCCGAAACTTCCACGTTGTTATAATTAACTACGCACTCTCTGGTACAAGTGACCACAGTCACTATCGTAAAGTTGTTCCTACACATACAATGAAGGCATGTAGCGGCGGTGGAGGTATACTCCGCTTATTTTTGTTCTTGTTGCTAGGTAAGAGTGATCAGCTTCACGTACTAGTCACTATATTCCACTGCCATAGCGCCCCCAGCACCCATTTGCTAGGGGGCTGGATGGGACCCATAGCTGATCTGGATGCTGTGGAGAAGACAAACAAGGTAGGCAAGGTACGTATAACGTAACATTGTGGCGCGTTCGCGTAATCATTTTGCAGTGGAACAAAGAATACGGCTGTGTGTTGCTAAGTTACATGTTGGTGTCAACTGTATAAAATAATGAATGCTGTACGACAATGCTTTATGGTAAATTTGTGTCAACGGCAGCAGTGCAAATCATACGTACCGCGTTGTGAACGAAATTATATACCAATTAATTTGCGCTCTTTTCACAGATTGCATATAAACTCTGCACTGAAACAAAAGAATGTTCGTTTGCTCATTACCTATAGATGTACAATTTGGTCAAACAGATCGTAATGACAGATAAGATGTTGTGTAGTTCCTCTTTTCTGTAAATGTTGCTACAAAACATTTTACGAGATCAGACGGAATTAATCAATTATGAAACAACAGGAATTGAATATTATGGCTGTGTGCCTGTATTCTTGCCGTAATTATCTGGCAAGAAAAGCACATCTTTTCTGCGCAGCATTATGTTTCCATCTGTGGCCTGTCTGGCTGTATCATATTTTTCCATATTGTCTCATAAACGGCGGGGTACGCGGTGACGCAGTCCAAGCCGGGAGGTCGCGGGTTGGATTTCCTATGGGGCCATTGAGATTTTTCGTTGAATTAATCCTTCCGGCCGCTTTATGGCCCTGGGGTCAACTCAGCCTCTGACAGAAATGAGAACCAGGAGAATTTCCTGGGGGTAAAGGCGGCCGATGCGTAGGGCTGACAACCTTACCACCTTCATGTGCCGATTGTCTAGAATTTCTGTGAGCCTCAAACTCCTGAAGCCCTAAGGGTCTATTCAGGCTTGTAGTGGGATTTCTTCTACCTCGTAAATGGCACGATTTTCGAAAAATATGTATTTGACCATAAAATGTGCGTTTTGATTTTCCGCACAACTTTTGTCTCAAACATCTCTCACTCTAAGAAGAATTCAGCGAGATGTTATCATAAACGTACGTAAGTCTTCATGCAAAGTACCCTTTTTTTGTCAGAATTTAATGAAACTTAAATTTTCTCGACAGATTTTCGAATAATACTCAGATATCAAATTTCATGAAAATCCATCCAGTGGGAGCCGAGTTGTTCCATGCAGACAGGCGGACGGACAGGCAACCATATATGACGAGTTCTTAGTCGCTTTTTGCAATTTTGCTAACGCCCCTAAAATTGTCACACGTACAGTTGACACGTTTGTTATTATTTACGGGAGCGGTACATCACTTCAAGCGAAGTTCGTCAATGGGAGATATGGTACTGGTATAATTCTCATAGTTTTTCAATACGGTGCCACGAAATTTTAGTATATAGCCAGTAAATTGCGTTGTGAGCAGTCAGAGTTCTCGAGCACATTACGAAAGGATAAAATTGCAACTGCAATTTCATTTTATGATTATATTGAAATTTCAGTCTTTCGTAAAAACACGTGTAAAATATCTGTGGGATTTAAAATAGTCACACTGTGTAATGTAATAAGAAACTCTTAAAATAATGTCAAAGTTGAAACTGTAGTGCACTTTTTGTACATTCTCTTCGCTGAAGAATTCTGTGTGTTGTGCTTTCCTTGTCTCCTATATTTATATTTAGCGTATGCGGCGTGCGGTGGTATACGGATGTGCTTAGTAAGAATTTGCTGATCTATGTTATGTTATTGTTTGTTCTTCTTGCGTTATATATTTTGGTAGATATCCATACATATCATCTGTGTCGATGTATTACTCTTTGTTGGTGCTAATGTATAAAATCCCGTTCTTAATTTTTATGTCGCAGGGTTTTCTTCTAGTGGCACTGGGGCAGGTACTGTTTATCCTCGCACATCCACTATCGGATACGATATATTTGGTTATCTGGCAAAATACGTAGATAGATAAGAACAAATAATAACATAAAAGTCTGTATGTAAGCTAACTTATCAGTATAATTTTTCCTAAATACATCCGTACAACATCGCACGCCGCATACGCTGAACAGAATTTATCGGAGGAGCCTTGAAAATCAAAACACGCAGAATTCTTCAAGGAAAAGGATACACAAATTAGTGGACTACGGTTTTAACCGTGACAGTATTTCAAGATTTTATTTTTACATTATACATTGTTACCTATTTTAAATCCCACAGACCGTTTACACATGTTTTAACGAAAGATGGAGTTCTCTATCTAATGATAAAATGAAATTGCAATTATATTTTTCGTGTAATGTACTGGCCTGTAGAAGACATAAATTCCAGTCGAAACATTTAGCCATGTAATTTAAATTAATGGAAACCAACAAACACTTTTGTTGATGGTAAGTGTATATTCACTTATAGTAACCTTTCTGAATTTTCTTTGTAGTCAGTGGGAAATGACACGATATTTTGAACAAGTAAATTATCTAACTTGAAAGATCTTAATTTGGCCGATATTTGAACTATGTAGCCTGTGTGCATTACTGGGCAACACAACTTAGCGTGATCAATTTAGAATCAAGTAGAAGCCGTCGGTGATTACAGTGAGTCTTTATGCACATATGTGGCCTAAATCTGCTGATTTGTTTGTGCATCACTGGGGTTCCTAAGATGCAATGTTTGTAATAGCTTATGTATAACTTATATTGAGTCTTCATAAACACCGCTGTAAGAACGTGAAATCAGGCGTACCTCAGTCCAGTTTCCTATCTTCACACCTTATTTCTCTTATAATGTATTTTATTTTTACGTGTCCTTCTAAAATAGGTCTGTAACGTGATCTGTTTCTTTAAGGTTTAGAATGAAATCGAAAATGCTTCTTATTATACTCGTGCTACTTTATCTGCTCACCTCGTGCTTACTAGTTTATTTACTACCAACACTGCATTTTTCCCCCTTTGTACTTCGACAACAAAGGTGTGCAATACCAGAATATAGTTTACGTCTCTTTCTTTGCGCCCTCAGGCTGGATCCTTTTTAACACACTTCTGTACTTACGGCGAACTTCATGGTGGTGGTAGTGGTGGTGGTGGCTGGTGCTAACTCCGTGCAGTTAAGTACTATGCTAGTGGACCGTCGCTGGGCAGAGGAATCATCCTGACATTTATACCGGCAGGCACTGTCACCTCCCCCCCACCTCCCCATCCCAGCTTCCTTCAAACCGAGACTTTTCATTGCCAATTATTCTGTCTTTACACGCTATATTCCATTTACGTGCCTGGTTTACTTAACAAGGTTGTCCTTCATTTGCAACACATTTCTTACATTTTTTAATTGCGTACTGACGTTTAATCGCTGCACGAGACTACAGGGAAGTTCCCTGTCTTTGTACCTTTCCCATCATTGTCGGTTTTTCTTAAGAGTACAGTCAGAATGGTCCACGTGATTTGTGTGTAAACGGGGATTGATAAATGTATAGACAGATTACTGATAAACAGTGACATGGATGGGCAACTGCAAAAGTTTCAGTTACAGTATTTATAAAAACCTAGAAGTAAATGGCATTGTGTATTTTAGAGTATTGCTGTGTTATTCAAATACTAACGTAACTTAATTTACGTACAGCAATAAATAGTGAATATGTAACCGCTACGTGTTTCGGCACTGAACATCTTTCGCCTTAGTCAGAGATATTACAAACACACTAATGCTGGAACTTGCAGTGAAAGAAACAGTGATAAAATATTGACTAAATGGCTAAAGTGTCTAGCAGTGCTAGCTGTAAATAAATTCTGTGTAAGTCTGCAGTCCTATGTGTATGTTTATATTTACCAGTGCACCGGTGTATTGTGTATTTTATATACTTACGTGCACACTCCTCTGTCTAAACTGTAAATATTTATTTTCTTATTGATTAGTAAATGAATGGGGATCCATACTGGAAACAGGTGACATAGTTGATGAAGCTATAAACGACGGCAGATAGACACAATGCAAGAAAGCAGACAAATATTGCAGTTTTTCTGGGATGTAACGCCTTGTAGTTGGGTACGTAGTTCAGCTTGTAGTGACCCATAAACACTCAGCTGTTATAAGAAAGTTGAAGAATAACGGGGCACCAGGTGAAGACTCAGTAACCCCGAATTTAGTTAAAGGTGGAGGCAGAGTGCTGTGAAGAAAGATCAGTATACCGATGGAGAGTGTGTGGAAGGAAGAACAAATGCCGGAGGAGTGGAATAGTGCCGTCATATGCCCAATATATTAAAAGGGTAACAATATGGAGTGTAATAACTACTGACGAATTTCACTCTTGAATTTAATTTATAAGTTTCAAATATAAATTACGCAATTATTCTCTCAGAGTCTTAGAAACTTATGCAAGTGGGACACTGCGTTACTATCTATGTTGTTGTCGTAGAAGTCTATCTACAGCTGAACAGACTGAGAATCTGAGAATAATCTTAGAGAAGTCCTGTGAACACATTTTGGATATTCATCAGTTATATATAGACTGTGAACAAGCATACGAAAAATTTAATGTGTTCCATGTCCGTGCACTATATTGTACAAAAACACTAATCACCAAAAAATGCACAAAGAGAGTTTTATCATCAATCATAACACACTACTACATGTTTCGACCCTGCTGGGTCATCTTCAGGGTGAACTTTTTTGTTATCGTTACACTAAGGTTGCATTTTATAGTTGAGTGAAAATGTGCTGTTGACTGTGTACTGCGTTGTTTTTGGAGGCGTGAACTCTCAGGCCGGGACCGCAGAGAGTTCACTCCTCGCGTACACAGTACACAGCCAACAGCACATTCTCACTCAACTGTAAAGTGCAACCTTATTGTAACGATAAAAAAGTTCACCCTGAAGATGACCCAGCAGGGTCGAAACATGTAGGAGTGTGTTACGATTGATGATAAAACTCTCTTTGTGCATTTTTTGGTGATTAGTGTTTTTGTACAATATAGTGCACGGACATGGGACACATTAAATTTATCGTATGCTTTTTCACAGTCTATACATGAAAATTGTTGTCAGAGAATACAAGTGAATCAAGAAATATACAGCAGATTTAAATCTGCAGATTTTGTAACCGTAACTGACATATGTAAACTGAAATGCCTTGGCGTGTCATAAGAGTGGATGGTGAAAGAATAGTAAAGAACTTACTGTAAGGCAAGCCACGAGGAACGAGAAAAAATGGACGACCTAGACTAAGGTGGATGGATGGTGTTGAATCGGACTTGAGGGGTATGGACGTAAAAAGGAAAATAAGGGTTTTGAACACAACGGATTGGGCGCGTGTCATGAAGGAAGCCAAGGCCAAACATGAATGGCCGTAGTACTAAAGAAGATGAAGAAGAAGAAGAAGAAGAAGAAGAAGACGGAGAAGAAGATCATGATGATGATGATGAAGAAGAAGAAGATGAAGATGAAGAAGAAGAAGAAGAAGAACTCTCTATCCATTTCCGAGAACACTTCTTTAGCCTTTGAAGGGCACGAGTTTAAACCCCACTCACTATGGAGAAATGAGCAAAAAATAAATTATTTGGCAGATGGATACACGAATAAATTTTTAGGCCTACGTCTGCTCAGAACTGTTATTGTATGTGCCTATAGTTTGTAGGTTAAATCATGGAAGACTAAATTTTTATTAGTGAACGATGTGGTGATCATTTGAATTTGTGCCGGAGCAGTGAAAATGAATAAAATAAATTATTTATCTATGTTGTTTCTCGTACAATGTATCGATATTTAGTTAAAATTGACACGGGGAATAAATTCTTCTCGACCGCCGTACCTGCACTGAATCCAGCTGGCTCAGGGTACGATATAGTGGCGGGATCTTACAATCAACTTAGTGAGTAACTGGGTTCCGTGAAGAACGACCGTTAACTTCTCAAGAAGAAGTTTTTCCGTGTTATTAGATGTATAGCAGTCCAACAGTTGCATCCACTCTGCTTCTGACTTCTAATCTCTTGAAATGTAATTTTAAATGTTGTTTGAGCAGCAGCATCGCCTACGCAGATAATGAATGCTATCAGTCTGTCCCGCCTGTTAAATGTCTATACAGCCTACTTACAGTAATCCATACTCAGCCGCTGAAAGACACAGCGGTTGCAAACTGTGGTCGGCAAGACTAGGACTTTACACGAAAGCAGAATTTACGAAAACCTACTTTTTCTGTTTCGTCAGCAAGCGAAAAAAATATTGTATGCAACCTCATGAAGGTTAAAAATAAATTAGGTATGAAATATAAAGAGTCAGCGGAGTATTTGGTGGAAGGGGGATGTGCAATTGGTGCGGCCACCCGGGCAGCAGGGTCCAAGGGCCGGCAAAATAGTTTAAATTAAACAGTCGCTTTACTGAGCTCAAAAAGTTTTAAGTTGTGGAGCCAAATGGAGGGGTATTAATAAATCATTTTGATTCTTTAAAGTTCGTGATTTCTGCTAGGAGCGGCCATTGTAATTACTCGCCCCGGACGCCAAAACTTAGTTACAACACTGTAGGGATTGTCACAAATGCAAGCTGCATTGGGATGTGGGAGCTATAAAAGTTGTTTGTGGCTGCCATTACAGCCTTTTCCCACAGACAAAGTGGATTTGTGTTCCAGAAGTGACAACTTTCTCCCGCGTGTACATAAATAAAAATCGCGGCTATAGACTCAAATAAGGTAGTTGGCAAAACTGGATAGTAATGGAAAATCTTGCATTTTTAGGCGCGTTCGCAGAATTGCGAAAAGTGACTATTAGCTTTGTCATGTCTGTCTGTCTATCTGTCTGTCTATTTGTCCATCTGTCTGTCTATCTGTCCGTCCGTCCGTCCGTCCGTCCGTCCGTTCGCATGGAAGAACTCAGCTCCCATTGGACGGATATGCGTGTAATTTGATATTTGTGGACTTTTCGAAAATCTGTCAAGACAATTTAAGTTTTATTAAAATCTGACAAGAGTAACGGGTACTTTACATGAAGACGAGTGTCCAATTATGATAATATCTCTCTCAATTCTTCTTAGAATGAAAAATGTTTCAGACAGAATTTGCAGAGAAAATCAAAACACACATGTTATATTCTGTTATTTTTTCCCGAAAATCCTGCTGTTTATGAGATAATGTGGAAAAATAAGGTTTACGGCGCATACACTTTTCATGCTGGGTAACTAAGGCTACAAACATATTCAGACTATGTAATACTTATTGCTTTTCCACCGCAAAAATGGGTACGTGAACGCACCGCAATATTATGTTATGTTATACGTACGTTTCCTGTGTTGTTAAAATCTGCAGTTAAAATTCCGTTCTTTGAGGGGCTGTTAAATGCTTGAATAATAAGCCAGACTTCAGAACTCTTCACTGAATGGATTTTTAAGTCCATTGTCAAGCCATCCATACAAGCACAGGAAAGGGGGAGAAATAATGAATGTACAGAATGAAGTTAGACGTAGATACTGCGCTGTACGCTCATTGATTTCATAATAATCCAAAGAAATGAGGTGGAGTGAAATAAAGCGAAGCCTGGAGAGCCATGAACTTGCCTCCGCTGGCAAATTACGGAAGTGTTTTCCTGTCATGAATAACAAGTGGTTTGCCTTGCCACGAAGCACAAGACGCATTACGTACGTACAAGTGTCTGATCCACCTAGCAGCAGGTAATCTTTAAATAGCCCCGATAGGATGCTGAGTGGCATAATAAGACAGCTACATTTGAAGTGTTTATAATTAAATGTCGTTATCTGTAGCCGTTGGTGGCTGTTCGGCCCAACCCCTTAATGAAACACCTGCATATCGCAATGATTTATTAATTTATGTTAATGGGTTTCTTGATGGAGAAACGCGACCGTGGTTAGACAATAAATACATTTTATAGCGTATTGCCAATGATGAAGTAAGATTAAATTTTGTGGCGTGCCTTGTGGAATTGGCAGTAAGGAAGCTGCAAAGTGTTAGAAGAATGAGGAGAAAGGAAAATACGACAAAGAAAATGAAAGTAAATTAGAAGACAGAAGAGTAAAGGCGACAGAACAATGAGGATAAGTCAAAGAGAGAAGGAACAGACGGTTCCGAGCAGAACGCACAAAACCTGCTTTCGTACTTCCCAGATTTATAGTCCTAAAACTTTTTATTTGTGAAGCAATTATTGCTTAAGCACCTATTCTGCCTACGTTTAATTTGTCAGATATAAATACCAAAATTTTGCGCAATCATCCTCTTTGTAACTGTTGTTTTACAGGAAATAATTTGTATGTAATTCGACTCTCATATTGTTGTTTTACATCCTACAGAAGCCTAATTTTAAAGTGTCGCCTATAACGAAGGTCTACTATAAGCTATCCCACATAACATCAAGATTTCAATTAAACGGCGCTAGTGTCGCTCCCGCCTCACAAGTTCGTGGATGAGCTTGTGCCGTTACTGACTGCGTGAAATTTGAAATCATGGCATTAAATAGGTGGCCTCTGATGGCATGAGTGCATCTAAGATTCGTGAAAACCAGTCGACTAGTTCAAAAGTTGAAAGGGAAAACACACACACACACACACACACAGTGGCCAGATGTTCGTGGGGCCTACTTTTTCATATCCAGTGGGTACCGAGGGGTTCTCCTGGAGGTGCAGAGCCTGGGGTTGTAAAGCTGTAAACTCACCTCCATCTTGTACCAAGGTTAAGAATGCGCGGATTTAGGACCTGTACTTCTCCACTTTCAATACATCTTCATGGCGTGGCGTATAATGAAAATACGGGGAAAAATTTTACTAACACAGTAAATTAATATATGAAAACAATACCAAACCCACAGCAGTATTTACAGTTCAGCAGATATATATTGTTAGACAATAACAATACAGTCATGTAACATATATCTGAAGAATGTGGCTACATGTTTCGACTACTTGCTGTAGCCGTTATCAAGCCTTTCCGTACATAGTAGGTTAATATCTTATAAAGTAACCCCAGTTTTAAACACAATTGCACTGCACTTGTGCTGAATGTACATTATTTGTACAGTTATTAAATCCCATCAGTCTCGTAAATGGCAGTCTCTCATACTGCCTAGACATCTTGTTATTTGTATTTTTATTTATGAAACGCTGCCAGCAAGGTGCATTCCAATATAATGGAACATTCAAACTTAATTGAGAGAACAACGCCCCCCCCCCCCCACCGGCTTCATAAATAAGAATATAAATAACAAGATATCTGCTCAGTAGGAGGGACAGCCATTTCCTAAGTAATAGGATTTAATAATTATACAAATCATATAACTTTCCCACGACAAGTGCTGTACAGTGATGTTTAAAATTGGTGTTACTTTATAATATGGTAACCTCAAACACCTGGAGAGTCGTGGCAATGGCTGTAAAAATTAGCCAAAACATGCAGTCACACTTCTCAGATGTATGTTACGTGACTGCTCGTATTTTTATTGTTTAATAATATATATGCTGAATTGTATATACTGCTGTATATGAACGGTTAAGATATATAAAGACTTGTCTTCTAGGATATGAGGCTGTGTGCTGTGGTGGATGTGCGCCGACGTTTCAAATGAAGTTGCTGCCTCCATCATCAGGATAGATGATAAATACATCACGTTATTCTGCAACTACCCTGAATAACTAAAAAGGGGTCTCTGAAACGTCGATAAAATTCTAACATAATGCACACTGACACATCTCAGAAGACAGACGACAGTAATTTTAACAGTCACTGGCGACGAACCTCAAATCTCGCACGCAGTGACAGGGTCATAGGTGACACACAGGCTACCCTACTGCATACGAAAATAGGAGTGAGAAGGTGGAGCTGGGTGGGTGTGAAAATAATGTAACTGTCAAGTTGTTAGTACATGTCACTAAAATGTAGTCTGCTTTCATCATGTCCTTCTCTGGTTACAATATAAACACGGACGCTAAAGCAAATAGTTCCGTTACTACTGAATGACATCAGCGATTTTCCTTCTGAGGTCCGGTGTAACATCGTGGCTGCCAGAGATTTGCTGACTTGAACACCTGAAGACAGAATAATTTGCACACACACACACACACACACACACACACACACACTTTATCAAACACTGTGGTGGTAGTACTCTCAGCACCTGCTAATAACAAAGCCTGCCATTGCACTCAGAACTGAAACAGTTCTGGCCACGTACCACTTACATCCGCTTTTCGAAAGATCTATCGTGACATTCCGTCTTGTTTTCGGATATCCAAGCAGCTGTTTCCAAAGAGATGCCCTACACCATGATCATGTAGGCTACTGTCCTCCCATCCAGTCCGTCGTTGCTTTTTAAACGACATCTTAACAACAGCAGACGCCTTGTGTAAGTCATGAACTTCGTACTTATCTAAACGACCAACTTATTTTAGACATCGTGCTTTCAGACGTTTTTCTCGGGGCTTCTGCCCAAACTCTGGTAACATACACTTCTTTTCTCAGAAAACGAGATCCAGTCCACGCATATACAAAAGCATAGAAAATGTTCTGAACAGCTTTCGAAAATATAGTTTGGATTATATTTATATTAACTTTCTTTCGACGTACGTCTTGCTTTCAAAGTGAGACGTCTTTTATTCCTTTTCATTGACGACTTTATTCTTACCTGAACCTATTTGTTATCGTCTATTTTAAACACGAGTATACATAAATGTGCGTTAATTTCAAATACAGTTTATTTCTTTCAGGCGGAAGAAACTTTGCACAAAAGAATTAAAGATCCCGCACGTGCTACTTTATGAGATTTTACGTGCCCCCTTGAGTGAAATTTCAAATACCCATTTACAATGGAGAAATAATTTTTTATCTCAAAATACGTGTTTTCATGTATTCTAAACATGACAAGATACAAGACATTTTTAGTTGTAAACAATATTTGTAATCATGCACAAAAATTGTATAAAAGAAATTTCAAGATTATTATAAGCCCTTTGGACTTGTGATTGACAGTATGAAGTATGTGACCCGTAGTTCGGTATGGGGTTTCATGTGCCCGTTGAGATACATGTACTCCATATTCAGAACCTCTGACGTGAAAGTCACTTTCCATATTTCCGTCGTTACAGAATGTAGTCTGCTATATCAAGAAAAGACGTCTGTGCAAATGTAGTAGTCTATCCAATCGAAAAGATGAGTACGAAAACTTGTCGTTTCAAAAAGGCGTCAAAGAAGTTATGGCTTTACATCAGGACATTAGGAAAGTTAAAGGGCTAAGGAACGCTGAGGAATTAAATATACACATTTTTATGTTATTATATTTTAATAGCAATATTGAGACTGTACACAGTGCCAAAACATCGAAGAAGGTAAGGTGTGAAAGTGAAATATCTTCACATATCTATTGATTGCGGTCGAAGTTCCACAGAGGTGTCCGTTGTTTGTAGCCTGCCAGGTTGCCACCGCGCGGTGTTTTAGCGGTAATAATATGCATAGGGGTGGTACACAGCGGCAGGGACACTGTAGGCATAGGGAGATGCCACGTACACTGCCTCCGAGCCCTTCACGGTTTCCTTGGTAGCCTCAGTGGCATAGCAAGCCACAACGGCGAAGAGGAGAACGAGAGCAAGAGCCTAAAATGTAAGACACAAATAAGAAATATCAGCGTTGTCCAATGCAGTCCTTGGCAGTTTACTTCTGGTAGATACACCGCTTTTTATCAGTACTTTGCCTAAATTATCTGCAGTCTTACTTCTTCCCTCAAAGTCGTAAGACAGCATAGTAAACTGACACGTACCAACTAATGCGCCGTTAAATTTATCCATATGGTAAGGCACTGGGTAGGGCATTACCATATGGATATTTGAGTGGACGTCGCATCATTGACCCCGTGAGGATGAGGGCGCGTGTCGTCGAAACATATTTCAGGGATTATTTATAAAGTTTAACAATAAATTCAATGGTGCAACAGTTGGTACGTGTCAGTTTATGATAACATATGCACGGTTTGAACAATATGAAGTTCGTAAGACAGTGCTGTATGCTTATTAATGTATAAATTGTGAACCGAATTGTCACAGAGTAAACATAATCGCAGTTGTCAGATTGTCAATGCTGATATGGATTTTACCTAACACTACGTTTAGAAGGACGAAATGTAAATAAGCAGACAGTTGCTGTTTTACAGTTATTTAATCGGCCGAGCAGTACCAACGGTAGGCCTTTCGTTCATCCTAATGCCACGTCTATTATAAATATTTTAGTGTTACATAGAGTTTCATTATATAAGCTAGAGAGAGGGGCATGTTCTTATGAAAGAAACGAATTTGGAATATACGTAACGTGCAGGCGTTTTCTATAAGCTGTTAGTGATTACAGCTGAAAATGCCGTAATGCCTTCATAAGCACGGTGTGTAAGTATTGGGCTTATGTAAAATATAATCCTACTGCCTTTCAAGCATGACTGCTTCCTTCAGTTTCATTTTTGTCTTATTTTCATATAGTATCATTTTTATCACATTTTTATATTCTTATTTCTTACAATTTTAGCGTTTATTGTCCCTCTTCGTGTTCTGCCCAGGGCCTGTTTAAGTCGTTGATGGACACAATATATAATTAAGCTGGAAGGCTCTACCAGTGCTCCGTTCTGAACTGGCATGGCAGGTGGAACACAAGATGTGAGTGAATATTATGAAAACCTCAAATACAACCACCCTTTGCGGGGCTGCCCGAACGGTGGCGCCCCACAGAGCCGCATGTAATGGGACACATCAAACCGGCCCTGCTCCTACACTGACTTCCTTTTTAAATTTTTATTGCTATAACTTCTTATTTTTCCCGAGATAGCGTAGTCGGTATAGCGACTCGCTACAGGCTGGAAGGTTGGGGGATTGAATCCCTTTGGGAAGCAGATTCCCCCTCCTCCCGTCCAGACCAGCCTTGGGGCCCACCCAGCCTCCTATGCAATGGGTGCCGGGTCATTCCCATGAGTAAAGCGGCCGGAGCATGGCGTTAACCACCCATCCCAATCTGTCACCCAGGTTAAAGAAAGAGTAGAGCTATACCTCTACACCCGCTCTATTTCTTCATGGCAGGTTTTAGGGCGAATTTTACAATTCTGTTTTCTTATTATTTTTGTTATTTTTTAAGTTTTCCTTTTATCGCTGATTACTTTATTTATTGTGTACTTACTCTGTTCACCTTGTTTTCATTTTACATTTTACCCCTATTTCTGTCTTCCCATTTTCAGGCACTTTTAAAGTTTTCAGTTAGTAACTTTATCCTAGCGGTGTACTGCCACTTCAACTTCCTATACATCATTCCCTATGTAATTTATTTTCTCCTGAATGTTTTACTTTCATATCGTGAAGACCGAGGCATCAGGATTGCTCGAATCTTTGGTACGTATCTACCCCACTACATGCCTTTATTCCAAGACGTCCTTAATTTTCATTCTCATTTCCTTTGTAATTGTTTTTCCCAGACACATTTTGAAATAAAATGAAGCCGATTATGGCGCCACAGTTTGTTCATCGCAGCTTGTGTCCTCATGTCGAGGGTGACGGTATATAGAAAGAGTGTATCTTTACAAACTCGAAAAATTTGCTTACGACACAAAATAAGAACATATTGGACAGAAATGTGCCACAATTGCATAGTCCAGTGCTTACAACTCATATTAGCTCTTTTTTTCAGTAACCTCATCTGTTGCTGTGTCATTTTTAGCATTTAACGGCCATGTCATTATTTCTAGTGGTTTCTCCATTTTTGCATGTTTTGCACCTTTCACCTTTTTATGTTAGCACTTCCTAGATTTTCCACTTTTTTCACTCAATCTATCACTAATATGTCGTACACTGATAGGTTTGTCCGATAATAATGAAAAATGGTTGCCTCTTGGTCTCTTCAAGCACAGAACTCGTTCTAGTCACTGACACTTAATAATGTCATTTGCTCCAGACTCTAAAATAAAATACAGTTGGGGTGATCAAAAATTGTACTGTAAAGTTACTTTCTCCTGACGGTGAGTTTACAGACTCCTTATCGCCTTGGTACACTCTATGATACTGAAATTACCCAGACTGTGTTCTGTACAGTCTAAGGAAGACAACTTGAAAATTGCGAGAGTGAGAGCGCAGGGCAAACAGGAGGAAAAAGAACGCCGGTGTTATGTCAGTACCAGTTTCAATTTATAGCAAGTCAATGAATAACATCAGTCCCAAATACACTGGCCGCTAGAACAAATGGAAAGAGATTTCTGTAGTGCGTAGACGATAAATGCTTTTGCACAAGCAGCAGCCGCTGAGCCGTGCTGTCTCGGCAGGCGGAATCAAAACCCACACTATCCGCATTCCTTAAAAGCGTTTCAATATGGCGCTATATCGGATATTATTTAACGCTTATGGGAGCATTTGTATCACAAAAGTCTGGCGGGTTATAGCTAGCGCTTCTGGCGCTATGTGAGGGTTCCTAATGTTAAGACGATAGAGAATTTCTTATCAGAGGCTTTCGTGGGCGCTAAGTTGGGATGACGCAATATCCATGGTTGACTGTTTTATCAACTGATTTATTTGCGTTATTCTCTATGTTGTACTTTTATATCATGTCTGTTCGAACTTAACTTCGCAACATCCATAATTTTAATTTTATGGCGTGCCACAAGTATTATGTTGATAAAATGCTTTTTAAATTTTTTTAAATCATTATTATTTTATTAAGTTAAATTCGTCCCTATGTTTAATTAAGCAGCACGGTATGAAAATAATTCTTAACCTCGGCATTAGGTGAAGGTAAATGGTTAGCTTCACGCTCCCGCTGCTTTACTTCAAGAGAATGGGCTCTCTGTACGCCTGTACACTCTGGATTGAAAATTGGGTCGGTGGCGGATTTGTTTGAACTTTTGGGAACGAGGAACTTCCGGAGAATCGAATTCTGATTCTTCGGCCGTCCAGCCCGTAGCCTAGAAATTTTTCGAGTAGGCTATCGTGTTATTATTGTACTAATTTTCACGTAAATCATAATATATGTTACTTTCTTATTAAAATTAATGGCTATAAAACAGTCAAATCCACTCAACCATAACAACCTCTCTTCACCATGTAAACTGCATGTCTCATGATTATATGGCAGTACTTACGAAGTACTTCATATTGAAGACTGTGTGTTGATTAATGCTGCAGTTCTGCTGTGCTGCTAGTATTGACTCGTATAGTTCGGGTCCCGTATTTATACGTAAATCCTGTCAGGGATGTTAGTGCCCTTTACAAGGAGGATGTGGACAGGCTGGTTCACTTGATATCTACATCTCAATAATCAGGCTTCCTCAGAACAAGAGTGTAATATATCTGGATATTTTTTTTTACCTGTCATCTGGACAAAAATAGTTTTAATCAACATTTCCTTCGCCTTCTCATGAACTTCTAGCAATATGTCACCAGCAAGGTAAACCAATCTGAGTTTGAGGTCTTCGCTGTCCTGGGATATGACGCAGAGTTGACTGGTAGTTAGTTACGGACGTTTCGGAAAAGCCTATCTGCCCCATCGTAAAGGGTCAAGCAGTCGAAGAAGAATGTTTTATTGAATTAATCTTGTTATTTTCCAAACGTATGTGTAACTGAAAGTCAGTGGTTACTATACTTCACCATTTGCAGTACTATGATAAAATTTTGAACTTTATCACAGAGCATTCTTATATGTTTCCACGATTCCCACAGTAAATAGCGATAATTGTTAAGGGCCTTAAAGAGTGGCTGTTTTTATTGGAGATTATTTGATTGGAGAAACTTGATTTTTAAGTGAAATAAAGATAAGTTTGAGGTTCTGGAGTGTTACGAATCTTGCTTGTCTGTCAGTGGAGACATATTTGTAGGAGGGGCAGCAGAAGTTGTGGAAACACCGCAGTCTTAAGGCTTATTGTGCAACCCTGTGATGAAGAAGAGTGAAAGATGATCAGTTTTTTTCATTTTTCCAGGTAATGGAGTACCGGTGCAATGAAATGGACACGGGAAAACTGAAGTACTCGTGGAAGAACCTGTCCCAGTGCCACTTTTTACACCACAAATCGCACATGGACTGACCCGGAGTCGAACCCAGACCTCCGCAGAATTATAAGTTCGTGCAAATTATTGAAAATAGAACTAACTTGTTCGCGGGTGCAGTAATTACACAGGCGACAATAAAGAGCATACTCAGAGAGTATCTTGTGATTATATTACTGGTCGATTCTTTTTAAAATGTTTGTTTACAACAAAAAAAGATATTACGGATTTACTGCCAACATTACCGAATTGTACTGGATTCTTTCTATATCCCACTGGACTAAACATTTTTCCTGGAGCTTAAGTATGTCATGGTCTGTATTGGGATGGATTTAGATAGTAGGGCGTGGAGGAGAATGTTTGGATATAGGGAGAAGGCAATGTGAGGAGCTGTGGGGAAAGTCACGTAGCTGTGAACTACAGTTATGGTTAATGTTGGATAATGAGTGAGGCGAAGCGTATATGAGTTACGAGAATTGGAATCGCGTTTAAGATGTAAATTGGTAAGTGTGATTGGAAAAGACGGTTTGGGGGACCAATGATAAGAGTAATATTAAAATGGTTTCCAAAGAAATAGATTTTTGGGATGTGAATTGGACTGTACTGCATTCGGATGGGCGTTCGTGACGGACTTCCGTGAACTCTGCAGTGGATGGTCTGGTTGGCATAAAGGCGAAACACTTTCTGAAGAATGCTGAGGAAGTACCACCTTTTCAAGAAAACCACTGCAGACTGTAGGCAGGACTTTAGACGGACTGAAGCTTTGACCATTTTAGGTAGCATTGCGCCTGTGCGCATGTGTGTGTTTTTTCGTGCGCGCGCATAAATAGGCTTACTTGTTATTTCATATCATTTTAGGTGTCAGTTTTTAAAGTGCAAGTTACCCGATTATAGACGCCTGTCTGTGCGTCTGTGGTAAGGTGTCGACGCTTAAGCCGTCGTACAGTGTTTTTTAAACATTTGATACGCAAGGATTTAATTAGAAACTGTTGAAAAATGCCAATTTTAAACGGCATTGACTTATAATAATGTCCACTTTGCATGCGGCCATAAACACTTTTCTGTTTATCCAACAAACCGTGAACACTTTAAATGTGAGTTCAAGGCGCACAACTAGTGCCGGTTGGAATCTTTCACTACGTTACTGACTGCAGCTGTTTCACTTGTTCATAATGTACTGTGGCAGTTGCAATTACGTGCCCCATTTTTTATTTGGACTCTCTAATATTTCTGTTCAAATAAAGTTTCCGTGTAAGTAATATGAAAGGGTTCTAAAGGTGTCTGACGATGGAATGTTGAAAATTTGTTCATATGAATTACCCTATGTTTTGTTTTGTTCTGTTAGAACAAAATATAGCTTATAAGGTACTAAAACATCCCAGTCGAACAGACAGAGACGCTATAGAGATTAATACCATAGAAGATCAAAAATAGATAGAAAACTACAAAAATTTATGGTGCTCGAATTCCCCGTAAAACAACAATGACGAACCAAGAACAACTCCATCCTCATCGGAAGAAATAGATGAAATCTCTGATAAACAACTCGAACAGAGCTTGAAATCAATGAAAAATAGAAAAGCAGCCGGACCAGATGGCTTAAATTCTGAGCTCTTCAAATATGAGGGCCCCGTCCTCTCAAACCGATTACTTAAACTGGTAAATAAGTGTTCGAGAGAAAAGTCTATCCCAGAAGAGTGGGGACAAGCAAGAGTAAAATCCTTACTTAAAAAAGGTGAAAGCAATAACTGTTCGAATTACAGAGGTATCAGTCTTCTAAAGAGTGGCTATAAGATTTACGCCAAGATAATTACACAAAGTTTTAAAACTATATCAGAAACAATACTACTCGAAGAACAGAACGGTTTTAGAAAAAGTAGATCATGTATCGATAACGTATTTGTGATTAAATAGATAATAGTAAAACGAAGAGAATGTAACGTAGAAACACACATAGCCTTCCTGGATTTAGAAAAAGCTTTTTACAGAGTAAATCGAAACCAACTATGGCAAATTCTTGATAGAAGAGGAATACCTCATCATCTAATTGAAGTAATTAAAACCTATATAAAAATAACAGTACACACATTGACACAGGAAGAAAAATTCTTGAGAAAATATGTATGAACTAAGGAGTACGACAAGGGTGTAATTTATCACCGGCCCTTTTTAACATTTATATAGACGACCTCCTAAGAAACTAGAAATACAAAGCTGATATTGGTATACTGCTTAGCAGAAACCTCTACCTTAACACTCTACTCTTCGCAGATGGCCAAGTAATTATACAAGACACTGAAGACAAGCTCCAGAAATCTGTCCATATATTACACCAAATGACAAAGAATGCAACCTCAAAATATCCACTAATAAAACAAAAGTTATGGCTTCCAAAGGAAAACACATAGAAATAAATGGGTCAATACTAAAACAAGTGAAACAATTCAATTATTTGGGTTGCGAATTGAGTTTAGACGGCGAACCAGACATCGACAAAAAATAAATAGATTCCAAAGAGTATGCGGCACTGTTAGAAAATATTTTAAAGAAACCCGTACAGAAACCCAAATGAAATTCTACAAAGTCATATCCAGACCAACGCTACTTTACGGTAGTGAAACATGGATAACCACGAAACGAGACGCAAATCGCCTAGAAACAGCAGAGATGCGCTTTCTTAGAGGTGTTAAAGGATACACAAGACTAGACAAAATAAGAAGTGAGATCATAAGAAAAGACCTGGAGATCTCTGGAACACAAGACGCGAGAACCAAACACAAACAAAACTGGATTAACCATCTTAGAAGAATGGACGACACCAGAGTTCCGAAACACGCCCTCAACTACAAACCCCGAGGAAGAAGAGATTGTGGACGTCTCAGGAAACGATGGCAATGCGTCGATGCTGGAACAGGTCAAACGACCTAATCCATGGAGAAGGATGACGATGATGATGATGATGATGATGAATTACCCTGATCAGCAAGGCTTAATGGGGATGGTCGATAGGACCTTTTAGGGTCTCCATGCTTACCTAATTCTTTTCTTCGACAGTATGTACCAGTAAGAGCTTGAAGTGCAGGTAAATATACTCGTGTAGTACTAATTCCATGTTCCTTCCATATGGGTGTCTCTAGGTTATGTTAGCCCTTGTTCTCGTTTGATTCTATTATTTTAGACATTTTCTGTGGTGCAACAGCCAAAATCTGGCCGAGGCCGCCTCATTGTTGAGGTTTATAGATCACACGTAATTAGACACACACGTTTCACACAACCGGTAAGACTCTGAAAGAGCGAGCAGCTCGTCCCAGAGGCCGCTGCTTGCGCAAAGAATAACAAACACAACGGACGAACATCGATGCCCTCAGCGGTATTCGAACCCGTAATCGCAGCAATCGAGCGTCCGCAGACCTACGCCTTATATCGCACGGCCACCGGACTCGGTTTCGACTTTTTTTTTTCCTAAAATTTTTTATCCTTTAGGCCTGTTTTATAGTATCTCCTGTTGACAAAATCTGATAAGAAACACAATTAAACCGTCGCATGTTTTGTCGTGGGGGGCACGCAGTGTTGGTTGATGGTTCGATTCCCGATTATATTACTGGATTTTTCCATTGACGTAATCCTTCCGGCCGCAGTATGGCCGGAGCCTCTCAGGACTCTGACAGGAATGAGTACCAGAAATATTTCCTGCGAGAAAAGTGGCCGGTGCACAGGGCTGACAAGCTTGCCGATTGTCTTGAAATCTGGGAGCTTCGACCTCCTGGTATCCTGAAGGCCTCTTCAGGTCATTACAGTGATTCCTTGAACTTTTTTACGTATATTGGTGTTTTGAAATTTTCATTCGTATTGGCAGCATGGAGTGCATTGTCACGTTTGACGTACAGTATAATTTCAAAGATCAGCGTGGAATTTCTTTTTGTTGTTTGCAGGAATGCTGGCAGAAATAATCCGGAAAGTCCTGCGATCGGCCGTCTTGACACAGGTTTCCTTTGTTCTACTGTCAAGCAAACACTGAGTTGGTTCTCAGTATTCTTCCAGTTCACCTGTCTTGGTTTCAATTGATCAAAATTACAACCGTTGCTCAAACGGCGGCCAAATTGTTTGTCCAAATTAACATTCCACCGTTAAGGATAAAGTCAAAATTTCGTGTGTCCTGCTCTAAGGCACTGCTTCAATCCGTTGTGTCTTCACTCATAGATAAGTCACTCTTGCAGAAGGAAGAGCGCACGGAGCCTGGAAGCCCTACAATAATTGATGCTATTTCTCCCCTCACCACAAAAAGTGAAATGCTTTTTATACTCCCTACGAATTGCAAAAGGGGCTATTAGCTTTGTCATGTTTTCCATCTGTGCCTTTGTCTCTCCGTCCGTGCGTCCATCCATTTATCCTCATGGAACCAATCGACTTCCTCTGGACGAACTTTTCTGACGCTTTTTGTTGGAGAATCTTATTAAAATATGTTGAGAACTTACATATTTAGTTAAAAGCGGCAAAACTGTCAGGCATAAAACATTAAAACCTGAGTCCGTTTATGACAGTATCCTTCTAAAGTTCCTATTGATGGAGAAAAAGAAAACATATGTTCATATCAGATATATTTTTTTCGAACACCTTGCATTTTACGAGATAATTACGGAAAATATGGCAGAGCGAGAGAGGCAATAGATGATGCGCGTAATTCGACACAAAGAAATTTGATTCGCATGTTGCATAATTTCGAGAATAATGTAAAATAATAATATTTAAAAATTATTGTATTTACCCGGATGAAAATTTGGATTAAGATGCATTTCTTGTAATGGATAATTGAGGCAAAGTACATAGTCAAAACTAATTATTATTGCTGTAAGGATATTTGATTATAGTTACATAATAATATGGCTTCACATATTGCAGATTAAAATTTGTCTTATGTGTCCTGTTTATAAATAACGAAGACTCCGTGTGGTGACGTTATATTCCTGTACATTTATCTATTTTATCTTGCCAGTCGCATTATACATAATTAAGGGGAACAATGACGTGCTGTCATAATGTTTAACATTCATCACTTTTTTGTTCAGGAATAAGTGATTTGGTATGTAGATAGACTATGAAAATAGCAATAAATGACGCATGCAATGTTGTTTGTGAGTTAAAAATTACCGTATGTTTCGTCGGGCTGAAATTTTGAGGTTATGTGTTACGGATAAGTACGAAAAACATCCACGTGCATATATAAATAATCACTTTTGTTTAAACTATAAAACATGCCGTAATGGTACTCATAACGCGCTGAAATATGTGCACTGCTGAGAACAACAACAAAAGAGTAAATCCTGAGGATTTATTTGTGTGAAAATTTGAGAAGAGTCTAAGAACCACAGAAATAAACGCGCCTCCATGTTATGTTATACTTGCCTTATCCTGCCTTGCTTTTCCATTTCCCAGCCGTTTTCTTTGACAGTTCTGCTGCTTAAATTGGCGACAGTTTGAGGAAAGATTTTCTGTCGGACTCAGTTCAGGGTGTGTTGTGTCGCCACGCTTTCATATGAGGAAGGGAAAGGATTTTTACTGAAAGGTTCATTGCCTTTGGAATGCTAGGAAACAGATCCATAAATCAGATAATTTTAAGTACTTGTCAGTTAAAAATAACTAAAAGTGAAAATTTTCGCTCATAATACTAAAATTCTACAAACGATCAAAACAGTTTATTGCGTTGTACTGCACAACCGGAGCTGCCATAAGCAAATTAGACCTTATGGTAGAGTAAGACCCTTTGCTTCCCCTTTAGGAGCGTAGGTACGTACAACGGCTTGACGGGGGGTTTGGAGGCTCTGTCGCGTCTCGGTAACAACCCAAAAGGAGCAAAATTCTCTTTTCAAGAGACCGAAATGTTACCGTAAATATTAGTAATTTTGAATTTTACTTTTAGTTCCAGTATACGTGTATCTGGCATTTCATGCTTTAATTACATCATGTACCTAGTAACTTTAATTAATCACATTGCATCATCAAGTATTTGTTACATTTGTTAAATCAAGATTACTTTACCGTCTAAACTTTTGGTGACGGATGTGTGTGAGCTCCTGGCGTGCTGATGGTTGATGGAGGGAACGTGGAGATTTGAGGGTGCCAAATGTATTCACAGTGGGGGAGGGGGAAGCGGCGGACATAATTATAAGATGCGCCTGGATTCCCAAGAAACGTCCCTGTGCTATTGGCTGTAGTCGTAGGCCATTCGCGTTTTGCTGCTAAATGAAATAAATGTAGTACAGTTACAATTGTTAAGAGAAGTGTATGAACTTCCATTGTCATGAAAAGCAGAGAATTAAAGCTGTCGACCTAGGCGACTTGGCAGTCCCTGTTTCAGGCTACAGGAAATGAAGATTAGAGGTTATCGCGGTGGTGACTATGAAGATTGGTCTCCTCTGGATTATGACGCCGTGTAGTTTGGTAGTAGTGTACTGACGTCTCAAAGAAACCTGTTACCCTTGTCACGTTAGACTGGACGTCGGTACATTTCTACCAGACTGCAGTAAGTCCTCGGGGAACCTTCGAATTACGAAAAAACTGTCCCATTTCCACCACAAATCCCACGTGGACTTCCCTGTGATTGAACCCAGATCTTCGTGGCAGAAGCCGACACGGAATAATTGATGTGAAACGTCACGAGTGTACCGACCTAATGCACCCCTCCGCTCCAATCGGGCGTCCGGGAATTCTCCTGAGAACACCCTTTTTGTGCCTTTGCCTCTCGTATTTGTCCGGCTTTCCTGCCAAACAGCCCGGCGCCCCGCCAGCACAGCCTGCGATGCACAGCACAGAATTAAAGGCCGGCGTCTTTGTGTGTATGTGAGGAGACTTCTTCAGTCCAGGCAACCTGCAGCAGGCTACGCCTTGTATAATATTATCCATTCTTAAAATTTTTGCAATATTGTACAATGGCACGCAATATACATATTTACAATACAGTTTTGGCTCGTGTCACACCACGAAGTGTGCTGCAGACTATGCTTTGTATAAATATTAACAAAATAATGTCAACATTGAACTTACATATTTACTGTGCGGCGTGATTCAGGAGGAAAAATCAATATTTTGGGAGGTGATAATATCGGTCGTTGTGAGAAAAAAGTTCGTGTGAAAGTGTGTATAATTCTGAATGCTTACCGAGATAGAGCTGTTTGAGTCTGCATATACAAAAGGCATTGTGAGTGGTAATAAAGTGAGAGAAAGTACTTACTGTTAATTTTATTTTAATTTTAATTTAATGTTTAAATGACATTTGTTACAGTTCACAGCGAATGTTCGAAAAGCCCAGCGTAAACCACAACGCACGTTGCAACTCCTGTGCGAAGTTCACGGGTTGTTCATCTCCGAATAACTTCACGCTTATTTATGCCGACAGCAGCATCCAAAATGCGAGCGAACAATTCGTCTTGTGCATACACCTTTCTTTTGTAAACTTCATCCAGCGCTACAAACAATGCGAAAGTGCCACCAGATTCAAAGAGCTGTGTCTCGATAACCATTCAGAATTAGACACATGTCTATGTGAACTTTTTTTCTCAAAATGACAGATACTATCACTTTCCGAAATATTGACCTTTCCTCCTAAATCACCCAGTATATACAAAGGACCTCTGAAAATCAGGATTCCTAAAGCAGTTTGTGACTTATCTTACACGTAAGATTAATTGATGTACAGAACCTTACCTTGAGCCTTCTGAGAACACAGTCATTCATCTTTGTTATATGCAACATAACTTTAAGTGTCATTAGCAACATCCAAGTTGTGGGGACGTCGGTTGCATATAGACCAGGATGCATAACAGAAAGGCGTCTTATTTTAGCCCTGCTGTATTTTTCGTTAGGTAGACGTTTCGCTTTCAGCCGGGATTTTGAATTTCCCATCCCATGGAAAAGAGTTAGCAATTGCTTACACATCGTAGAAAGCACTAAATAAAGTCTATCCTTTAACAATTTACAGCTCTGATTCCTACATTTCTTACTGTGAAGTTTTGCCTTCGTTCCTTTGTGGATAAGCAGCAAGTCGTTTTCGACAAATTGTACACTGATCTTATTCATTTTCTCAAAGAAAACTAAGTACTTCATACTAGGAGATAGACTAATTATTGTTTTTTGGTGGGAAAATGCGACAGGAAATGTTTAAGCGTGTTGGCAAAATGATTGCAAAAAGCGAATATTAGTTGCGTCGTCTCTACCCCTCCGTCCGTCATTTCTATATAATTGCCCTACCTCCCTTTTCTCTGTCCAACAGTTCCCCCGCGTCGTTCAGTTAGCCCTACATGACGGATTTTCATGAAATTGCTCATTGGTAAATTTTATTAAAATCTATCGACAAAAAAGCAAGTTTGGTTAAATCGGACGAAAATAACTGGAACGGAACATAAAGGCCCATGTAAATATGTGATAGTGACTAGCTGCATTCATGGGCCGGGATAGCGTAGTCTGAGTAGCGACTGGCTAAGGGTGACGGTCCGGCAATCGAATCCCGCTGGAGACAAGGTTTTCCGCACCCGTCCAGACCGGCCCTGGGGCTCGCCCAGCTTCCTGTACAACGGGTACCGGGGCTCTTTGCCCAGGTAAAGTGGCCAGGGCGTGGTGTTAACCACCCACCCCATCTAGCGCCGACGTTATAGGAAGCTATACTTCTACTCCCCCTCTGGGCCTTCATGGCCTGTTCTATGGTGAACTTTACTTCTTTCTTTTACTGACTGAATTCTTCTTGTTTTGAGGAAATTTCAGATGAATAGAGTACTGTAGAG
Organism: Coptotermes formosanus; assembly: GCA_013340265.1. NCBI lineage: Eukaryota > Metazoa > Arthropoda > Insecta > Blattodea > Rhinotermitidae > Coptotermes > Coptotermes formosanus. The sequence goes on along the minus strand of BLKM01010448.1, from coordinate 77,652 downwards.
AAAATCAGCCCAGATATTGCATGTTAATATATTTCTTTCCTTAAATCGTGTCATTCACGAAATAATTACAAATTTTCCTGTCGGCTCGCTTAACTTAACAGATCTTCGACTTGCAACGAACAAAGTGTTTGAGATCAGCGCTCTTCAGGGATATTACGCGGTGTCGTGTGGTGGTACGACGAACGTCTGCGACCGGAAAGAAACATTTACAAGGCCATCTCTGCATGTGCTGAATACGGAATAATAACTACAGAACGTTAAACTAAATTGCGTGGACCGCGACTGATGTGAAACTGGAATTGCGAGGAGAGTTACGCAGTGTATCTACAACAGGGTTCTGCAACGTAGCACCGTCTAATGACTTTTTCACCCAGTCGGTCTTTTTGTAACACATTTCTAAAGTTTTGCCCAGAGCCTGTGTTTGCAGAGACCCCTTTCCTGCAAATATATGCAAACTTGCATGGACCATGTGCGTTTCTGTGCATCAGATCCTATTTACTAATTTAAACCACGAGTGGAAACATTTTTAAACAACTTTAAGGAGAAGTGCACATGACATCATCTTTTGATATTAGCCCTGTTCAGTGAACACTAAGATATATGTGTGTATTATGAATGAAATCAGTGTTCTGAAGGTGATAGAGTGAATTAGTGAGTATAAGTGTTCTGTTTCCGGATCATATGGTTGACTGAATGAACTTCACATTAAGCGGCTCCATGATGTTGGCGACTTACGTCACTGAAACATATGTCGGGGGATACTAATTAATGACAATAAAGAGGTGCATAAATTGGTACATCAGTATTCTCAGAAGGGTGTTTCGTTTTTAAACATAAAATAGGGTTTCGTCTGTTATGAGTTGAAAGTACGGAAAGTCACAAGGCTTCTGCGGTTCTAAATCACTTTCCAGGATATGAATTTAGATCAGTTTTGCACTTACCGTCAAACACTGGTGACCTTGGTCTCACTTTTCAAGTGCATGGGTGTGGTTTTCAACCTGTATAGACTGACAAGCAACTAATTCTTTCTTATCCATTTCTCATTCCTACCTGGCATCGTGACCATTATGTAAGGTGGAGTTTCTTATGTAAAACTTTTCACCTTGAATTAGTCCAGTAGGTTTTCCAGTTTTGTTTTGTTTTTTTCTTAGAGGAACTGTTACTACTTTTTTCTTTTTCATCTTCTGATGCACCCAGTTTCCTAGACCTTGATATTGGAAATAATTACTAGGCATGTCTATGAAGATGACTATATAAGTCTATATAAGTCAACAGCTGATATTTTGACAGGTGTATTGCGAGGATTGTGCTGAATAGGTGTGAGCGACTTGATTGACAAAGATGATTATCCGAAGCATTCTTTGTAATGGCCTTCGTGAGAAAGGAATTCAAACAACTTGACATTAGAATTCGAACATGTTATACCATAACGACGGCGCTCTGACGTTTCTGAATTCTATTTTGTGTTTAATGTCGCCGTGAGCATTCCAGCCTATGCGTCTACTGAGACGACGTGGAAGAAAGCGGTCCTTGCATAAATTAGGCACTTGCTTGGGGTGTCTGAAGACGTTATTCGGGACAGCCGCTTTCCGAGCTGGAAATGAGACCTTCTGGATATGAAGCACGACTGCAAAACTCTCGACCGTGACCCTCGGTGCATGCTTCTGAAATCTTCTGCTAAGAAAACAGGGATTAAATTTTGCTATTTTTGCTAGCTTTCCCATTTCTTATTCGGGAGGGCGGGATTCGAAAATCGACCCAGAGACTATCCACACAGGGAGACGTTTTCAGAGAATATGATCTGGTATGTGATGCTGTGAATTGAGGTATATAAGGTTTTGGAAGAATTTGCTACCTCCATTTTTCAAGTATCTATTCTGAATATGGAGGATGCAAGGCTTATCCGAAACCAGTAACTTTGTGCTAACCATCGACAGAATTTCAAGACCCTTAGAAATGGTAGCATTTTTGCCAGTCCTTCCCTGCAGTTATCGTCAATAAGCTCCATTAAGTCAACGCCAACAGACGTTGTTCTAAGACAGTGGAATCGAACTTACATTATCTACATCCTGCCCCTGAAATAGGAACGTTGAATTTTATTTTTCCATCCATTCTGAGTACTTATAATCAAACTTTTACCCTTTTGTTGTTCAACCAAAATTTTGTGTAGGCTTCACACTCCCACAATAATGTGCAAGAATTCAGAAAATATTCGCTTAAGAGTTACTCTCTGGTGAAGACATGATGTGCTTATTTCGGGTGTTCTTCAGACATACGTCAAAGGCAGGAGAGGGGACAGTTTTGTCAGTATTGCGACTAGGCTACGGGCTAGACAGGGTTCGATTCTCCAAAGAGGTAAGGGAATTTCTCTTCTTTCTACCACCAGACCAGAGAAAGTTACGGGTTCAGTAGTACCATACCTTTCTCCTGGTACCTTAGTGGTGATTGTACCAAGAAGGGTAAGTTGGACGGAGTAGGTGACTTACATAGAGTAAACAAGAATTCCATTCAAAACCTTTAGTTCAGAAACGTGATTAATATGGACATAGCTAGGAGGCTGGTATTAAAACAGTTCCTACGAAAGCATCGGGATAGCAAGACGCAGTACTTCTTGGCAAGGAAATTGAAATAAGACCACCAGGAATTGCTTGCGACCTGAAGTAACTAACAGTACTATGAAAGCATCTCTATGTTTAGCATCGCTCGATGCGTCGTCAGATTGTTGTATGGACGGTGACGGTTACTTTTTAGATACGCATTTACACACAAGTGACAAGGGGCGGTCCTTCAGCATGTAGCAAAATGACAATGCTAAGGCGGCGCATGTATCAAAATTTGGGCTGGAAACCTGGAAGGATGCGACAGCATGGAAGATCTACACGTATGTGGGAGGAAATGTGAAATTGCCTTCAAAGAGATACGGCAGGAGAATGCAGACTGATTTGTCTGGCTTATGGGAAGGATCCTTTCTAGTAAGGAGGTTGGTCTAGAAGAAAATGCTGAGAAAACTAAGTAGGGCCTATTAAATTTATTAAGTATTAAGTACTCAGCTGTCCACCGAGCTGTACAGTGCACGACCAGAGGGCTACGACATATAACAGTGAGCAGATACGCTGTCTTTAAGCAGAAACATTACAGTAGGGTGCAAGCTCCTATACGAAAATCTACTCTGTTATTTGTAATATCCTCACGAGGTCGTGCAACCTAACAGGACCCTTCAACTTCTACTGTCTAATATAGCTCGAGACATATAGAACTGAATGATTCTACGATCCCCGATTCTTCCACATATCTCGGACTTCTGCATCATCCTTCGCGACGATATAACTGGATACATTAGAAGAATACAAAAATGAAGATGAACTAGGCATACTCTATAGTATCTTCAAGTTAATCCATAATAACTTATGCTGCAATAATGAACCTTGGGATGCGTAACTGAATATATTAGATAAACGTTTAAGTTTGGCAGTAATATTAACTTGGGACGTTTTATAATTTTATAGTCTTACATAGTATATTAGTGAGATCGCACTAGCAGTTTTGACATTGTATAGATACTTGAGGATCTGTGTTTTATTGATTTGTGCATTACCTGATGATGGTTCAGCTGAACCGAAACATGTCGTATAGCACGCGTATACAAAGCAATGTTGTAGTGTGCTAACGTGGAAAATATATATATATATATATATATATATATATATAACGTTGTGTGTGACTGTGTTTTGTTTTACAATTTTATCTGAAAACTAAGTATGTTTTCCGCTGTCAGTTTCATTCCACCGTGCTCCATTACTTGGAAAACGACAAAAAATAATCATCATCTTCATCTTCGTAATAGGGTTGCACAAGAAGCCTTAAGGCTGCGTTTGGTTCGTAGCGTCTGCTGCGGGGCCCTTCACCACCACCACAAAGTATATGATCTTGCCTCGAGACCAGAATGCAGGACAAAATCACAACTTTAAGATAGGTAATAAATTCTTTGAAAGGGTGGAACAGTTCGCTTATTTGGGAACAGCGCTCACAAATCAAAATTCCATTCATGATTAAGAGCAGATTGAAGTCAGGGAATGCCTGCTATCATTCGGTGCAGAATATTTTGTCTTCCAGTTTGCTATCCAAAACTATAAAGTTTAAAGAATGCAGAAAGGTAATTTTGCCTGCTGTTTTGTATGGGTGTGAAAATTTCCCTCTCACACTGAGGGAGGAGCGAAGGCTAAGGGTGTTCGAGAATAGGGTGCTGAGGAAGATATTTGGGCCTAAGAGGTATGAGGTAACAGGGGAGTGGAGAAGACTACATGACGAGGAGCTTTATGATCTGTACTGCTCATCAAATAGTATATTACTGGGGCGATCAAATCAAGAAAAATGAGATGGGCAGGGTATGTGTTACGTACGGGAGATAGAAGAGGTGCATACAGGATTTTGGTGTGGAAACCTGAAGGAAAGAGGCCACGTAGCAGATCTAGGCAGAGATTGGGGGATAATATTAAAATGGATCTTCAAGAAGTGGGTTTGGGCAAGGACTGGATTGATCTAGCTCAGGATAGGGAAAAGGGGGGGCTCTGGTGAATGCAATGATGAACCGTCGGGTTCCATAAAATGTAAGAAATTTCTTGGCCAGATGAGGAGCTCTTAGCTTCCCAGGAAGGACTGTGCCCCATGGAGTTAGTTGGTTATGACAAGGGTCCTTAAACGGCTTTTATGGTTACGATGAATGAATGACGCAAATCCGTATTTGCAGACATTACTAAGGGATTCATACTACGTTCTGCATTTCCGGTGTCGAAGTTATGCGCATTGTAAAAAAAAACTGGAACTCTAAACAGGAATTTCCCGTTGGCTCGGAGACAAAACCTGTGTGACAAGCTAGCAGCTGATCAAGGCCATGGCTTGCTGTCAATTTGCATTATAATTCGCATCGTGGTATTCAAGCAAAAGCACCTTCTTTGCTATGCAAACCTGACTCTAAATACCTTATTCGCTCTATTATAGAGCGTCAGTCATTGTAAGATATACCATTGATTTAGTAATGGGTTTTCAGGGAGAAAAATATATATATTAAAGTAGGAATTGCCAGTATTCAAAAGTAAGACTTGTCTGTATTAAAAAACACAAATCAACGTAAAACTGAAAACTTATACAAGCTTATACAAATTTATATTTTCACCACCTTCTTTACTTTAGCGTATGATCTGACACTTCGATTCTGCTGATCCATGTGGCAGTCGAGATCAGAATCGTCCAGTAACATATCATTTTCTGTGTCTTCAAGTGCACTTTTAATGCAGCGTTTAGTAAAATACGGTAATCGAATCGTCAACAGTGCAACGAACCTTTCTTACAATGAAAAATCGGCACAGGGAGTCCATTACCGAGCGTTGATTGTAAGGAAGGTTTCAGGGAGGAACAATGGGCTCATGTGCAACAATGGGCTCATGTGCAACAATGGGCTCATGTGTAACAATGGGCTCATGTGTAACAATGGGCTCATGTGTAACAATGGGCTCGTGTGTAACAATGGGCTCATGTGTAACAATGGGCTCATGTGTAACAATGGGCTCATGTGTAACAATGGGCTCGTGTGTAACAATGGGCTCGTGTGTAACAATGGGCTCATGTGTAACAATGGGCTCGTGTGTAACAATGAGGGATAGCTAACTGAAACTGCTTGGCATTTTCAGCCTCGGAACCCCATCTGGTTCTTTATACATTTTCTCGCGTAACAAAACTTAAAAAAACGGCAGTATACACTCGTAGAAAAGAGTTTGGAAACTCCTTTATTGCTAACTTTTTGTTTGTTGCGCCGTGACTAGTGTTACAAACACGAAGACTTTCCTTGCATTCTTTTCTTTACAATACAATATACACATCATTTTCGACGTAGATTGTCAGACGTTACGAAATGTGAAACGTGCTCCGATTTCAAGCATTTCAAAACGTGTAAAAAGGTGCTTATGATAGTCGAAAAAATGCTATGTTTATATCGTAACTCGGCGTTTGGCTGTGATGATTATATTTGTTGTTGGGCTACCATGATAGGTTTTATAGTAAAGTGATCACATTTAGGCCCTATTGCAAAAAGTGATAGAAAAATGTTTCCAAGGAATACGTTTAGAATTTGCGATGGCATTAGTTCAGCTTTTTGGATTAGGAACGGTAGAATTTGCGATTCCAATTACAGGCCTATCCTTATTTCTTTTGGGGTTTATTCCTGCGCAGGCCTGTCTTTAGGTTGATACTTCCCCGGGTTCAGGTATGGGAGACAGCTTCCATATACACAGGTTACTGCCATTAAATTGAACAAGGAGCAGGAATCTTTAACCTTGAAGATGGGAGAGATAAGTTGTTCGAAACGTCAGTAACTAACTACCAATCTACGTTGCGTAACATCCCAGAAGAGCGAAGATCTCATTTACACAGCGGCGGAAGCCTGAGATCACGCAGGGACAGGAAACTAGAAGTCATGTCTTAATTATGGCTCTAACTTTGGATATGGTCGATCTGTAAATCTCTGGTCGTCCACACTGAAGCATAGTCACTATGCTCACTGAGCTACTACGGTTCCACTGTTTGTGTTGTTGATTTAAACCTATTCGCTTATTTTTAGTCCGCCCGCAGTAACCCACATGGTGGTCGGCGTTATGTAATCCGTTATATGTCCGGCTTTTCCGCACCCGAGGCTCAATATGGATGCGAACACGCCCAGACCCTGTCCCTGTGTTAGCGATGATGTCACTGGCGCAGGGTGCCGCCATACCGCGCAACGAGGCCGCACGTCATACAACCCTCGTAGTCAGGTTCCGTTTATTTAATTATTGTTTTGAGAAGTATCGCACACGAGGGACGTACTTCAGCCTGTGTACAGTGCATACTCATGAACTCAGGGACGCAAAGAACTTTGCTCGAGAAGTCGATTTTTGTTCAACTGTGGAGAAATTGTCCTATTATGTGAAAGTAAAGCTTCATGACCGACTTCACAAAATCCTTCCATTGCACCCATCCTGAAGCAAATCATAGCAGATACAGCTTCACACATTATTTCTATAAAATATGCTTTATGCCGTCCCCCCTTCTGTAACTATGTCTCTCTGGAAGTTCCTTGCCATAATGCATAATGCATTTCTCATACGAGTATTTTATGTGTGCTACGTGTAATTTTATATTCCACGCGTCCTCTCATATTCTGTGTGCTACGCGTCATGTTGTATTCTATGTGTGCCCACGTATTCCGTCATATTCTATGAGATACATCTCCTCTCATATTCTACGTGTGCCTATGTGTTCTCTAATATTTGTCCACCGCAGGAAATCAGTCCTTAGGACAAGTCGTCTCACATATCAGACTAATGGGTGCAATGTAACATTGGTCTGTTCTAGCAGTTTTCCAGTTTTCTTGAAGGATGTGTGTCTTCATCAGCAACAGGAATGATGGGGTAGAACTTCATTTTCTCCACATTGTTAGACGGCATCTGAACCAGCCTTTCGGTGGACAGTGGACAGGACATACAGGCCCAGTTAAGAGGCCTGTACAGTCCTTTCAACTTCATCCTCTGGATTCTTGGCTGTGCGGCATATAAAGCCTTTGGTTTATTCACAGCCTATCAGTGACGTACAGGTACAGGTACTTACAAGCATTTTCCACCCATTGTCAGATGAGTGAAAAATGCTTTTCAGGAGATTTAAGTGAAACCAGGGATTTTTTAAATAGTACGAATTTCGTATGAGAAGAAGAGTTGGAAGTTGTGCTGACATGCAGGGGAACCACTCAGAGCGTCTGTTGTAGAGATAACGCGAACATCACACATGTCTCAGCGGGCATTGGTGTTTGGATGTCACGTTGACTGGGTCTGTTTCCTCATTGGAGCCGGTACTTCACATCCTTGAAGTCTGTGATACCTATTTCAACACGCTGTATAAATATATTTATTTGTTAATGTGCTAATTTTTTCCCTTTATACAAGGCTCAAGATAATTTTGTATCATATGCTCTTCTGGGATGTCACGCAGCGTAGATTGGTAGTTAGCTACCGACGTTTCGGGACAACCTATCGGTCCCGTCTTCAAAGGTCAAGCAGTTCAAGGCTATGTGGACTGCTTGACCCTTAAACATGTGACAGATAGGTTGTCCCGAAACGTCGGCAACTAACTACCAATATATTCTGCGTAGCATCCCAGAAGAGCGATTATCTCATCTACACTGTGGCGGAAGCCTGAAATCACGCAATTTTGTACCAGTTTTGACCTTCTACAATTTCCCGAAAATCACTGAGTATTGACAGAAAGTTTGCAAAACTTTAGTATTCTATATTACGTAAAATCACAGTTGGAGTGTTCTAAACAGTGTGAGAAGTATTAACCATCGTAATGCCTGTCACGTTGCCAAAATCAGCTGTGTTCAGAAGGCTGTGTAAGCAACCGGTATAAAAATGTCTAATTATTAAAGCTGCTTTGCTCTGCCTTCCAGTGGCCTTCAACAAAAATTCTGTATCTCATAAAGAAAAAATGTCTAACAATATGTAAATAATTTGTAAAACTGCGAGCATTTCACATTCCTCTACTATGTTATTACGTATTTTAAAATTTATAACCGAAGTATGAATAACCTTGGCCTTGTTTTTTCCCCGGTTGACCTTGAAATAATCAAGATCAGAAGCAAGGTTTGGAAGGGCGTGTCTAGTTCCTACAACATAAGGCTACCTTTGTTTTAATTTCGCAATGTTGTCACTACCTGATTGATGTTGTTCTTTGTCTTCGAATAGTGACTTAAAAATTGTGTGTTGTAATAACTTGAGATTAATATAATATCATACACATTTCAGTCTCATTGGACGGGACATAAAAAAACTTTATGGGTATTTTAAACTCTCGCGAGGATTTTTTCAGTACTGAATACTTATACTAGGATTATATGATTTTCACTGACTGGACGTAAAAGCCATAAATATGAGCGTTCAGAAATGGGGGTATTTCCTTTTCTTTTTTGACGTAGTTGAGATGTGAAACATTCAAAACCACAATTATTTAACCTTTTCTTAATAATTTGAAGTTATATTGACAGTAAATGAAATTTAAAGTAACACGAGATTTGGTTATGCCAACTAGGATCCGTATGAGACTGTCACTGACAGTTTTGTTTGACAGCTTGACACTCCAGGTGTTCCAAGCTGTCAAATAAATCATATAGAAGCAGGGTAGCGAGCAGGAGTGCTATCCCTACCTTTTTATCTGCAGCTTCCTTGTTTATAACTTGAAGTAATTTTTGTCTTCGGACTCTACGGGCAGTTACTGCCGTAATACCTTAAATAGGCCTCGACAAACTTATTTATGTTATTTCAAATGTATAATTTCTATGCAGGTTGAATGTACCTTATCCGAAATTCCGAAATTCGAAAACCTCCAAGATCCGAATCTTTTTGCGCGCCGACATGAACACAATGCTGTACAGATATAGATACTTTTAAATAAATTCGGCGCTCAGTTTGAGGCTGTAATTAAATTCAATGCTCAGTTTGTTGTTATACCCTAAATAAAGCCTATATATTCATAAGCTGTACATGAAACGTAAGTGGATTTCGCGTTTAGATTTGGCCCCCGTCCCCAAGCCATCTGATGATAATATGCAAGTATTCGAAATCCTAAAAAATTCGAAATCCGAGACACTTCCGATTCCAAGCATTTCGCATAAGGGATGCTCAACCTGTATCATTTCGTGCCCGGTCAGACACGCAGTTAAAAATTTATCGTTAAGTGACTGAGTCAGTCGTTAAGTCCAAGCAGTTTTTGCAAGCAGGATTATGTCGTCCGCTTCCTTCTCTTTCTCCTTTTACCCTGCTTTCGTTATTGACTCAACAAAAGGAAAATTTAGCTCAGTAGTAATGTGTTTTACTTCACACGCACGTATGAAAAATATGTTGTTGTTTAAGAAACATTTTCGTTTGCAAGATTTCAAGTTCTGACGTCAGTGACTGTGTGTATTAACATACGTCATATCCCACATGACTATGGTCCTCAAACACGTCTCTGTTTGTTCCGATAACAAGCAAAACATGCTGCAGACAGTTTGTCCATAGAATGATAGCTAAACTGTTCGGTATACTGTACTGTAAGAGATCAATCCGGGATTAATTTTTATTCCGTAACTGAACTTCAGTTAGACCCAGTTGAGCAAGATTCTGCAGAACAGTAGCGGACCCCACCTAGAAGGAATGTCATTGGTCCTTGTACCCGGATATGGCCCACTGCTTATGACGTACAAGAGACTGAAATTCGTGGACTCTGAATCATCGGCCTTAAGGTCACTTAATAAACTGTTTGCAAATAAAATTAACTCTCCGTCAATAGAACACATATCGTACCGCTAAAACCAAAGGCCAATTTCATCCACCTGCTGCTACCATAGCCGTTTCCCCTAAAGATATGGTACTGTCATCTTTCCGTGTCTTTCCTAATCTTCCAATTGGCAGTTTTTTAAAAGGTTTCACCCGAAATTCTGTGCACAGGAAATGCATTAAGTTGATTCAAGATAGCGCGCAATGGATGACGTTCATTTCATTTTAGTGTTTATTTTCCGAGATGTAGAAAATAGTGCATTGCTGTATTAGCATACAATATACTAGTGGAGCCTTGAGGTTTCACAGCGGCGTGTTTAAAAATCATAGAGGCCCAAGACTAATCTTTTCGATGTGTCGATGTGTCTTCGAAATATCGGTAAAGATTTTCCCAGTGACGAGGCTTAATACCCCGAAAAACAGATTCCTCGAATTATAAAATATCTTTAAAGAGTAAAAATTCTGGCGCCTTCGCTCAGTTATAATTCCAGATTTCTAAGTCTTGAAAAATTCAAAGAAAAACACGGAAAATGTTCGTTAACTTAATCTCTCGTGACATTATGCGCTTACTTACGGCCTGAGCTTGGGATTCGAAGAGACGCGTAGGTTTCGTATTTTATATATTTGTACTTACATCCAACATTGAAACATAAAGTTTATATGAGCTGAGAACCCATTTTAAACATGTTTTGACGTGGGTAAGGCCGCACTGATGCCAGACTAGTTCCTACTATCAGGATTCTGCGGTATCAATTTCATATACGGTAATATATCGGAGGCGACTCCTAACACCGTGCGGTAATGTTACCACTTCTGGCTTCCAGAGGTATCGAATATGACACCAGACGGTCGAAAGGCATAACGTACAGATGACAGTGAGAATTTTAATTTTCATATTACACTAAGTTGTGACTGGGGGGCTAGCATGGTAACATGCGTGCTTCTTATTCAAGTGGCCTCCATTTCGAATATCGGCCCGAGAGCGGCCATCTTGAGTGAAAATTTCTGTAGATTTCCTTAGTTCCTCCAGGCAGGCAGGGCGAAATACTATCTGAAACTGCGCACCTTTTACAATTTATTCCTTTACTTATGTTATGAAGATTGCGGTCTTTGGTATGTGACGCAAGATAACTTATTGGATCCCACTACGTCCGTCTTTTGATACAAAATTTTTCCGGAAAAACTAAAAAGTCTGTAACTCTGTACAAGCCATAAGGGATGAATGTCGTTCAACACCCAGCGCTGTGTGTCGAATAGCTTAATATTTGGTGGTGTAAGTGATAATTAAGTCCTCTGTTAACCTTTCCCATTCAAGCCAAAATATTAGTGGCAATTCTAATACGAAATGGAAATAAACTCACTCCAGAAGGCGTTCATTTTCTAATGGAAATTCAAGCCGGAAGGTGTACTCTCATATTAGGGTTAAAAACTGTCTGTAATAGCCATCAAAACGCAGGCATATTTCACAAATTCTCATTCAGTTTGATGACAAAATATTCCGTGGTCTTTATGTATACCGGTATTTTCCCGCCACTCATAACACAAGTCGATTTTGGTGGTCTGAATTCGTGATTAGTTCTAACCATAAATGATTAGGCCTGTTACTCAAATGACATCGCCTATCTGGGATATGTAGTACCTGGATTTTAATACGATGATTTATAACTACGTGTCGGCCGGGATCGCATAGTCGGTATAGGGACTCGCTACTGGCTGAAGGGTCCGGGGATGGAATCCCGTTGGGGGTACAATGGGTAACTGGTCTCTTTCTCGGGGGTGAAAGGGACGGGCATGGCGTTGACCACCCACCCTTTCCAGCTTCGAAGTTAAAGAAAGGGTACAGCTCTACTTGTACTCCCTCTCTGCCTTCGTGGCAGATTAAAGTGTGAAATTTACCTTTACCTTTACCTTTACCTTACACCTATGCTATAAACATGAAACTACGCTTGTACCTAAGCACCCCACGCCATAAAGGCATATAAGAGGCAGAGGCATATAGACGCACCCCTAGCTGAATGCATGTCAGCAGTTGGTTTTAGATTACGGGATTTTAACCCTCGTAAGAAGGACCGCACTTTCACACTCGTTTCGGTTGCAGTTGTGAATGTGGTCACGACACGAAAAAAACTCTTAATATCCCTGCTGGGGCTAATATAATAGCCGTCCTGTTCGTATGCAGTTTTCTTTTTGAACTGGCGTATTTTTAATTCGCAAATGATGCGTTTGCAGGCGATTGACTTTTTACAGCGAATTATAATTTTGGCTTAGAGAATGTAACTTGCCTTATGTCAAAAAAAACAAGTGATTTTTTCTGTGACGTAACAGCTCACACACAATTAGACGCACGCAACACACACACACACACACACACACACACACACACACACACACACACACGCACACGCACACGCACACACCGTGTATTACTCCTCTCAAGGAGTGGTCAGTCCGTCGCAGAGGCCGCTAACTACACAACAAAACACAAACACAAGAGAAAAGCATCCGTGCCCTCAGCGGGATTCGAACCCGCTATCCCAGCAATCAAGCGGCCGCAGACCTGTACCTTAGACCGCACGGCCACCATGTTCGGCATAACAAGTGACTACAGTCCTTAAATTTCAAAGAATATATCAAAAAACATATTTGTATATTGTGTAATATTACAAAATAATTTCTTTGTGTATTGGATATCTGCAAAAAAGGATATGTTATAGACAGTAAATTATAAATAACCTTGAAAAATAAAACGCGTGACGGTGCACGAATAAAACTGCGTCTTGTCTGTTATTTCATAAGGGCAGGAGATACATAAATTTTTATAGACTTTCTGAAGCCGCCAAAACGCCTCTCTCTGAGACAATTTCGGACTGTAGAAACAAAATGTGTGAATATTTTGAAAGAATGGAACGAAATCTTATCAAAAAGCAGAGATGTAAACTATAATGCACGAAGTAAAGGGAATTTAGGAAGCGATGTATTATTTAATTAAACTAGATGGAATAGGGATCTTGTTGGCTACCGGGTGTACTTTCTGAAGTTCTTTGCGATGAATTTTAAAGCCTCGGTACTGGATAGCGATCTTGTGGTTTATAACACCCTGTAGTATGACGGATGTATCCTAAGGTTTCGCAGGAAAGAACTGTCTCCATCTTCAAGGGTAGTCTGGTTTTCCACAGTTGTTCGACAGAAAATGAGAAAAGTCAGGGAAAGCCGACGTTTCTCTTGTGAAAGCGCCTTATTTCCGTTGCAGTCAGACTTTTCTGTTCTGTTTCGTCTTTCTGAAATTAACTAATAAGAATCACGGCATCTGTCTTTTGTTTAAACACTCGAGAAATTTAGTCGAATTTTTGCTGCATTGTGGTTATGAGTTCAGGCTGGCATGAGAGTTGAGGTAGGTTTAACTTTACCAAATGTCTGTATGGGCTGAATAAAAAAATTCAAGATTTGGGAAAATTTCTCGTCCCAAAAGGCTTTGCAGGCTGTACGATTCAAACCTCTAACTTGTGACGAAAATTCCACACATCTGTTTAACATCAGTAACTTCTATGTTATAAAATAGAATGAAATTAAACCCTTAAAGACGAAGTTTAAATGCTTTATATAAGGACTCAGTGCGTACCGCGCAGTAAACACTCTCCATATCGGTTATAAAAACCAGTGTGTTAATGCTGTATAAGGCGAAAGTTGCTATTTGTTCTGAGATCCACAAAAAACACATGAATGCCATGTGAGCACCAAGTAGAAGTCTTCAGTGTTACACCTGGTGGTATGTAAAGTTATCGCTAGGCTTTAAAATGCTAATGTGTAGTTACCAAAGGAAATCTTGCACCATCTTGTGGGCGATTCTAAAATGAAGTGTATGGAGAGCCACTCTGCGTGGATGCGTGTTCTGACATCTAGTGTCTGCTATGGAATTAAAGCCAAATTCTTACAATAGAACTGGATGTACTGGGCGGAAATTCCTGATGACATTGAAGTAGTTTGTGCTTGTCTTCAAGAGATCTGTAGGTACTGTAGGAAGCTTCGTTGTTGACTGATTTCTAAGCCAGCTTCTTCATGCTAATACGTTGGCCATTCTTTAGTATCCTGGAACACAGATGAAAACTGTAGTTAGAAATCAAAATCTGTTGTATAGAGTTTGTCAATTAGAGGCCAGAAATATATAGTATTTGTTTCTGTTATCAGAATTTCTGAACATGAGTTCTGTCTGGCATCTTGTCGAATTTCACGCAGTACGCAGTCGTATGACTAAATTAGTGTCAGTCAATATCTAGTAACCTATGCCTTTATCACGGTATTATTATTATTATTATTATTATTATGTAATGGCCCGTCGAGGAGTCAGTAGAGCGACCAAGTTACATCCTGGACTATCGGAGCACTGAGGTTCATTTCCCGGCCGTGCAAACACTTCCACTTCTCCACAGCTTCCAGACCTACCCTGCCGCCACCCCCACCCCATCTTCCATATTTGAAGATGTATTGGGTATATTTTTCCGGAACACCGTGTAGTTTAATAGAGAGATGCTGACCACCCTGTAGTGGGAGGCGGCAAGTGTCTAAGTCAACATCGATATACTTGTACATATCAACCTGCACGGCTTCACATCCTGGAAGAAAGCAATGTTTGCATTTAGAATAACTTTTTGTATTTATTCTGAGAACAAAACTAAAAGCATACAGACAACATACATTATAAGCGGAATGCGTAAACATTGATGATTGAAGGAACCGTGTACACCACACCAGTGTCTTCCGAAGGGTCTAATAAAGAGAGCAGACGTCTTGGTTTTATGCTGCGACTGTGTGTCTTGTTACATTAAGCAGTGCCCTGATTTGAATATTGCCGTATCCTGTAATGATCTGTGTGCGGACGTTTCAGGGAATCCTGCTGCCTTCACCAACATGTTCATTCAGCCATCATGAAGAACAAGGGTGCAGCTTTCCCTGAAACATCGATACTGAACAAGTCTCCTAGACCCAGGGGCGCGCCCAACGGGGGGAGGGGCGCTGCAGCCCCGCAGCCCCTTCAAACCGAATTTAAAAAACAAAAATTTTGTAGACACCATCCTATTCAATATTTTACGTAATTTGCCCTCCAGCCGAAATCAACCACTGGAATCGCCTGATGACTAGCACATTAGAATTTTGAAAAAAAAAGAAAAGAAAAGAAAAGAAAAGAAAACTGGGGATGTCTTAGATGAAATTACAAGAACCAAAAAGGTTACACATTGTGATTTAAATTAGGTCAGTGAGTCTTGGAAGGTGTAGTAATATTTGTAAGGATATAAATGCAGGCCGATCCCAGTGGCCGCGCGGTCTAAGGCGTAGGTCTGCGGCCGAGAGCTTGCTGGGATCGTGGGTTCGAATCCCACCGGGGGGCATGGATGTTTGTCTCCTGTGCAGTGTTTGTGTTGTCAGGTAGAGGTCTCTACGACGGGCCGATCCCTCGTCCAGAGGAATCCTAGGGACAGTGGTGTGTGTCTGAGTGTGATCAAGTGAAAATAAACAATCTCGACACCTACTGTGAGTAGGTAGAAGACGGAAGGATTACGAACGACATAAATGCAGTTGCAAACAGTATCATGTTACAATTATAATTACGGTACGACTTTAAAATATAAATTTTTAAATCAAAGAAGAACTACATATAGATTCAGGGTCAGCCGCCCTATTGAAGAATCTGGGTACGCACCTGACCGGACTGCAAAGCGTCACATTGTAGAAGAGACCAGTTGTGATGGTCGTCAGCGTGACAGCCTGAAACCCTACCCAGTAGCCTACTCTGTACTACTTGAATGCTCTTGCCTCGGGGTGTCAGACGTCTGGCATCTTGCGCCGCAAGCATAACCTTGAGAAGGCTGGTCTCAAGACTGCGCCGTATAAAATTACAGTTCAAGCTAGTGGTGCGCTGCAATACGCAGCTCAGTCGTGGTACATCTCGTTTCTTTGAATCGCATTCACAACAATGTCTATGGGGCTGATGTTACTAAAATACCATCAACGTCAGTGATTGTATTTATAGTAAAACTGGAGTGGGAAGAAGGTTAATGTCTTTTGGAATTTAAGCAGCAGCGGCTGGTCCAGGAAATTTGTAAGGCGGCAGGTGGGGAGGGAGTGCATGTCTTTAATGACACAATATGAAATTTGGTAGAACAAAATACAATCAGTGTGAAATAGTGCTTTATTCTGAGAAAAAAAGTTCATGCAAACAAGAAAAAAAATCAAACCTTCGTATTAATATAAAATAATGTCAGTTTTATTACTGTGTCTACATATGAGGTAAATTAAGAGTTTAAATAAAATGGGCATTACAGGTAATTGCGTATATAATAAAGCAGAAGCCGATGACTCGAAGTGGGATGCACCTCATGGGCATTCCACCCTGCATCCTTCCCTGTGACGTGGTGTGTAGTCTGGTGTGAAAAGTTAGTGTTAGCCTTCAAAATTACACGTCGTCATATACTGAAAGACTAATATTTTTAGTTGCTGGCTTGAGAACCTGAACTATTTCAAGAGAAGAAACCTATACTATGTTTGTAGCAAGCCTTCTGTGAGGTTTCAGATGCGGTTTTGTGCGTTCGTAAACAAAAATATTTAAAATTGTGTCTGTTGGCTTTGCCTGTGCATATGCCTTTTGGACATCCGACACTTTACATTCGTTTGACGTTTCGGGAGGTGCTGAAGGATTTTCCACGTAATTTAACATTGCAGATCTGTCTTTCCGTTCAAATTGTGGTTAGTGTCGGAAATACTAGAGGACATTTCACATAAAGACGACTTCGCGCACACGTCTCGCTAAATGCATCAGAGCGAAAACAGTCCGAAACGGAAGTTATGGAGAACAAGGCAATGTACGTACCTATATTGTAACACTGAGACGCGTTCTCATAGCCATTGTTGCCGTGGAAAAGCAATAGTTATTACACATTCTGCGTGTGTGTCTGTAGCCTTAGTTACTCAACACAATGCGCATGCGCCATATTATACTGTCATCTGTGGTCTGTCCGGCTGTACCATATTTTCCACGTTATCTCATAAATGGCGCGATTATCGGGGAAAGGTTATTGAACATAAAATGTTCCTTTCGATTTTCTGTACAAATTTTGCCTGAAAATTTCTCCTTTTAAGAATTAATCAGCGAGACATTATTACAAATGTGCACAGGTCTTCATGTAAAGTACCTGTTATTCTTGTCAGGTTTTAATGCAACTTGAAATTTCTCTACAGGTATTAGGAAAACCCTCAAACATCAAATTTCATGAAAATTTCCGAGTTGGGAGCCAAGTTGTTCCATGCGGACGGACAGACAGACATGACGAAGCTAGTAGTTGCTTTTCGCAGTGTTCCGAAGCGCCACAGCTTTTGTGCGCATTGGACTAGTGCCATTATTCTTTTAGGTTTCGTGATAATTAGGCCTAAACGGAAGGCGCGACAGTGCCATAATTGCAGCGCTGTGTGCAACGCGTGGGAGTGTCGGCTTTCTCACGGCCATGAACCCTTACAATGAAAGCATCAGGTCATTATAAATCATCTAAACCTTTCCACCTCTATACAGCCTCATACGCCAGAAGGCAGTAATCTTCGTTTCTTCAGTTTTTGAAACTTTACACACCTCACCGATACGAATAACCTCACAGAATTCTAGTTTCTTCCTTTCCTTAAATTTTTGGACTCACATTTCTATTGATTTCTCATCCTTCCATTCGCGCCACATGATTTACCTACCTGAGTTCTTATGAATATATAGAGATATATATATATATATATAATTTGTTTGGATTCGTAAACAATATTTCTTTTTTATGCGATGCCGACTAAGACCATGTTTAATGTTACAAACAATAATTTTGCTGACATCTCGTCACCGTATATTACTTCCGTTCTCGTACTAAAAGTTTACTGCTATTATTTGCTACGAGTACCTTAGAGTCACCGCAATCGCTATGAGAATGACTGTTTCATCCTACGTGATGCCGTGTAATTATTGGACAGGTGCTTTTGCCACCTGCCTTGAAGGAGAAGGTAGCGGGTTCCTCCGAAATAGTAGTACATGTCTACCACATTGCATGTCACCAGAGCCCGTACGGTAGAACAACTTCAGGCGGAACGTTGACCGAATTTAAGATAATGTGATGAATCATAGTCAATTTATTAAACCAACTAAATGCACACAACTATTCACATATAAATATTACATATATCACTCCGACATGTTTCGGCGTTCAAAACACCATCTTTAGGGAATGATATATGTAATATTTATATGTGAGTAGTTGTATGCATTTAGTTGGTCTAATAAATTGACTATAATTCATCAGAAAAATTCACACAGTTAGCAACCTTAAGGTAATATAGTGTGTCTGTGTATTTGAAAAATTTAGGCAGTTGCGTGCTCGAGAAACGTGTCTTGTTAATCTGAATGACTTAGAACAAGGTCTTCAGGCACTGGCCACTGTAGGACTTCCGATAATTCATTATTCATCGCAGTGATGAGCATATTTTCTTTTGTTTACATCATCACTTTGCTGGTGCACTGCCCCTCTTTCTGTCCTTGGATTGATCTTACAAGTCACATTCTCTTACGCAAGAATACGTACACAAACTCAGAGCCTGTAAATCCCCCAGATTTATGTTTATGTTTTTAAGTAGGCGTATTCATAATGCAATTAGTTTTCAAAGTCGACTGACGAAATGTGTGATTTCTTCGCCTTATAGCTTCTTCAGAGTGGTTCGTATCCTCTTCGCTGTTCTCTATTCGCCTGTCCCTCAGAAGCATGCGTATGGATATTCAGCTTCGAACATATTGTCGGATCTGTCTGGACTAGATGTAATCACACTCTCAGTATTTGTTCCCGAAGCACCCGGTTCGAATCCTAGTGGAATTACCAGTTGTCCTCTCAGGTTATCTGCTGTTTTTCAGGCGAATGTTGTGTTAGAAAGTGATTGGAAACTCGACTTCGAGACAGGCTGTTCTGAGGTTTTCCGTCTGTCCGTTTCTCCGTCCGTCTTTCACACAGTAGACCCATCAAAAAATAAACCGTTTCAAGGATTTTTGTAAAATTCGACATAGGAATGAGTTTTAAGTAAACAGACGCAGGGAAAGTTATACTTTTCTCATGGGCGTAAATGCAATTAACTCTGCGCATGTGCAGTGAAACTGTGTTATAATCTAGTTAGAGGGTAAAGAAGGCCTTTCTTATTCCGTGTGGTACACCACGGAACACACCATTTGCAGTCCTGCTATTGTTACTTCCTCTAAGAAAATTCTGAAACATCGTATTCAAAGACTTATCTTACTTCCAAGAAAACATCCTGAATCCCTACAACTAGAATAAATCGGATGGCAATATTTCAGGAAACTGTCCGTATTTATGGTGAGAAACAGAAGAGCCTTCAAATAAGTTGTATGAAGAGACCGTCGCATTTTTAACTTTCAAGTAAGCAGTGCACGTGTCTTTCTTTCCTCTAAACAGAAAATTCCAGTTTCCGGCCAGCTGTCGCCAAATATAATGCTTGCAGTCGTGTACCAACAGATCTGTGATCTTCTGCCTATTCCGTATTACCGTTTCTACTGCTTCGGACAGGTCTGTATCTTCTCTCCACATCTAACTCTCTCCTTACTCTATCTTCACCGACCGAAACCGTGTGTTATCGAGTGATGTGAAAATGCAGAATAAGCATTTCGTGACCCAGTAGGAGGTAATATCGGGCTCGCGTGGAGGCACTGGGGGAAGTTTCGCCGAAACAAGATAGTCAGTGTCTGGCCCCTAATTCGGACCCGAAATCTCTCGAATACAAGTCAGAACTATGATTACTTGTGTCATCTCGCTCATTCATGTCACTTTGGCTGTCTAACCTGACCGCATCCTCGCCCTGATCACTTCCGTCCAAAAATAAAGGCAGATTTTTCTTCCGACACGATGGTGTTATTGACATTAACAGGTTTTTAATATTTAGGTAACGACTGAATAAAAAACAGATTGCGCATTTTAATTGGCGTTCCCATTATCTGCGTGGTAATTAATGTGAGTTTTCAATTAGTAAGCCTGGAAAATTATGTTACTAGCCTCTGTGGGAAGGTAAAATTAAAAAGAACAAACCACATGGCGTCAGAACCGAAATAACACATTTTGTATAAGTTTTCCTTTCAGGTAACATTTCCTTTTGAAACCGCGGGAAATGCCAGGAGGCTATTCAACTCCTACTTGTTTCGTCACATTTTGTTTCGTATTACGATTTGTTTGTTATATCCTGGGAATGAAGTCACTGCTGTAGGCTTAGTGCAAAGACGGATGACTGAATTTGCTGACAGAAAGACCTCAACTGTCCCGATTCACTCCCGCTCTCGTCGCTTTTTTACGCAAACCGAATAGTTGTTACAGACTGCGTGTATTTAGAGCTCCATGACGGCCCTCACTCTGCAGTAATAGTAATGGTTTAAGATCGAGGTGGTTGTGAAATTATTTATTTCTTTCATGACGAATGCAGGATGAATATACAAAAGACAGAAATTTGGGAGTTTAATGACGAAACAAATTTTATTTTTGACAGTCATTACTCCCATTGTTAGGTTAACACGTAAGTGACGAGGTGTGTTAAAGTGGTAACATTTCGAAAATATCATTTATACTTATTCAGGCAGAGTCACATGCTGTAATTCGTAAGGAAGGATAATTTAAGTAGAGTAAAGGTAAAGCTCTTCCCTTACAGAACTGCACAAGCCCTTAGGGCTGCAGGAGTTTGAGGCTCCTCGGCACATGAAGGTAGTAAGTTTGTCAGCCCTGAACACCGGCCACCTTTACCGTCAGGAGACATCCCTCGTACTCATTTCTGTGAGGCCGAGTAGCCACTGGGCCGTAGTGTGGCCGGCAGTATTAATTCAAAGAAAAATCCCAAAGATCCCATCGGGAATCGAACCCGCGACCTTCTGGCTAGTAGCGCAGTGCCTCAACCAATTGCGCCACCGCGTATCCCTGTTTAAGTAGTGTAATATGATATAATGTTTAAGATGAAACATTTTGCACAACCATGATTAAAAAAATATATACATTTAAAGATGAAATAAGGTGAATTACCCAGTGTCATTACCTGCTGTATTTTGTAAGGGAGCCGCGAAACTCCGTCGGTATAGTGAGCAGGCTACTGGCTGCAGAACTGAAGAATGGAGATTCGACTTCGAGCAGGAGCAAGGACTTTATTTTTCGCCAGCTTGTCGGGAGCTACTCTGGCATTTACCCGTCCCACCTTGGTAATCGGGGAAAGGTTTCTTCGGGAGAAAAGTGGGAGAGATACACCTGACAAGTGAACATTGTATAGTGCGGACTTTAATGCGTGGAGGATATCTGCACTTCACCATATGCCTTAGTAGGGTGATTCCTAACTAAGTACGGAAAAAAACTGGCCTTTTGTTTGTAAATTAACTCTCATTATCTTAACTATAATATTGTGTAAAGCAGTAATAAATATGCACAAAATCTGTTAAATTGTACTTTCACTGTTTAGTAACACTTCGCAGGTTTGTTTTTTCAAGCCTTTTTTTGGCCCATAAAAATATATTGTTTTACCCAAAGGGTCAAATATATGGAAGTTAATTTGATATTTGTAATTGAGACTCCCTGAGGATGTCGCGTCTGTGCCGACATATGTACAGAAATTTTTTAAACTTTTGTACGGTTTGTAAACCTGCTACATACATTTGTTGATATGGATGATTGACTGTAGGAAAGTTAGTATAGATTTTTTAACTCTAATTTTCTCTAAAGCCCGGACCTTTCTGTCATTCGAAACATTTGTGTTAGAGGAAAGCACCACTTCAAGAAAAAAGAGTAAATTTAAAGGCAGGTTTGAATAACACCACGATGTCTACTTCGTCCTCAGATACTAACACAGGCTTTACGCTATCCACCTTAGATTATGTGGTGTCACAACCCAGAATACCAAAATCTGAATAATTTCGGTCGCGGGAGTCTAGATTGTTACTCACATTTCCTTGGGCTATTTCTTGAAGTCCTTGCTGTATTCAAACGCAAGTGAACATTCGGCAGGTAAACATGTGTGTGCTTCCCAGTTGCGTACGTGACCGGCTTAGGCAACATGTTGACTTCTCGGAAGGTCATCCAGTTTGACTCATGTCACCGGTCCGTTTCAACAGACACCACGCATATCCCCCCGCCACGCACACACATCTAACCGAATGACATTTCCTGAACGTTCGCACGTGAGTGCAAGGTTATAGCTTACATCCTTCTTCGCGTCACTTCACATAGTCGAACCTCCTCTACCGGTAGGTGTAGCGCGTTTACAAAAATCTTTCCATCTGTCACAGTCTCGAGCTATAGCTCGTACTCCTGGTCATTCAGTTCAGCTTTGCTTCAAAATATTCTTTGTCCTTTCTTACCAACTCTGTCACGGTCTTCCTTTGGGTCTCTTCCTCTGTGTACTAGCTATTCTGGGGCATCTGTCATTCTCCATTCTTACAACGTGCCCACACCGTTTCAAGTATGCTATTTCTATCATCTCTTTGTGGGAAATCATTCCTAATCTCCTTCTTCGCCTTTGATTTTTGATACTGTCTGTTTTGGTCTTTCTTCCCTATTTTCCTAAAACATCCCATTTCAGTAGCCGATCCCGGTGGCCGCGCGGTCGAAGGATTGGGTCTACGGCCGCTCGCTTGCTGGGATTGCGGGTTCGAATCCCGCCGGGGGCGTGGAAGTCTGTCTCTTAGGAGTGTTGTTTGTTGTCACGTAGCGTTCTCTGCGATGGACCGATCACTTGTCCAGAGGAGTCCTACTGAGTGTGGTATGTCTGAATATGATAGCGGAAAGTCGTAGAGGAGGCCTAGGCCACTAGGGCTGTCGAGCCGTGAGAAGAAAACCTCATTTCAGTGGCTTGTAGTTGATTATTGTGTTTGGAAGACAGGGGCCATGGTTCACGTCGATATGTTACTATTGGCATATATGTTGTTAGCTTACATCCCAGTGTTATAATTGTGCATGGCTTCCTATGGGCACAAGCAAGTGATTATGGATACAAGCAGGGTATTGTCGTGCACGTTAATACAGATCAATATCGACGTCTGGGAGAAAACTGCTGCAGAAAGTTTTCCAATACTTTGGTATCTATCTCCCGAGATACACGTTATAATATTCCAGAAAACAGTAAATTCTGTTTAGCAGTTTGCTCCTTTTCTACTTCGTATTAGTATTTATGTGTATTTGCCTTGTGAAAACACACCGATGTGAAGACTTATAGGAGGTGTGGAAGTAAATATGGACACATGCTTAAAACCGACGCTAGACGAAGATGTGTGATCAGCGTCAACTCCGTTCGCTTTATGCCTCGCGGTAAGATCTGCTGATACATATGAGTAGCAGGCTGGGTGAATCTGAGGTCCTTTGTGCATATGGAGAAGTTGAGGAAAATATAGGCATCTCGCCGGGAATCAGCGCCCCCCCCCCCCCAGTCACCCAGCCCATGTACACACACTTAGCCAGATTTTCTGTTTCCACTCTTAAGTATAAAAATAACCGATCTGAATGACCGCTCGTTTCCGGACTATATAAACACCGATATTTCAAGGTCGATTCTTGTTCGAAGTATTGACGTATTGCAAAATTGATATATATCGATGCATATTGATATATTGATACATATACGAATACCAGTCCGCGGTTTTGTGTGTGGTCCTCTGACAATAGAGTTCTTACAATGCATTTTGAAGCGTTATAAATCCTCTGTTGTCATGTGATTTTTTGTGTGGTACTCCGTCAGTATAGGCCTAACGACACATTGTAATGTACTGTGAGGTCTTCACTGATATAGGTCTATGGCCTTTGTGTTCGGTTTTATCGATAAAAATTTGTGGTATTTTATCTTTTTCTGTGTCGACACTATAATGCACTGCAAGGCTCTATCAATAAAAGTATATTGTGTTTTTACGCGTTGCTGTGTCGAAAGAGCCTTAGCATGCATTGTGAAGCATTATAAGGCTCTACCCATAAAAGTCTGTGGTGTTTCCACGCGTTATTTGTCAATAGAGCCTTATATGCATTGTGAAGCGTTATAGGGCTCCACCGATAAAAGTGTGTGGTTTTTCTTGTGCGTTTCTATGTCGATAGAGCCGTACAATGCATTTAATGCATTGTAGTCAACTCTGATTCCTAAAACAAACGAAAAAATTCTTATACTGCTGCTGATTAAAGCAACTACCAACATTTCTAGGCGCGTTTCCAAAATAGCGCAAGCAATTATTAGTTTTGCCATGTCTGTCCTTTAGTCCATCTGTTCATCTGTCTGTCTGTCCGTCTGCCTGGAACAACTCGCCTTCCACTTGTCAGATTTCCATACAATTTCATACTTGAAGATTTTTTTGAAAATCTGTCAAGAAGATTCAAGTTTTGTTCAAATGTGACAAGAATAACGGGTTGTTTACATGAAGACCTGTGTACATTTATGATAACACTTCAGGCAGAAGTTGTAGAGAAAATCAAAACACACTTTTTATGTTCAAGAATATTTTCGAAACTCGCAAGATAATGTGGAAAAATATTTTAAAGCTAGGAAGGCCACAGATGGCAATACAATGCTGCGCATAAAATATGCGTTTTTCGTGCAGGATCACTAAAGCAAGAATACAGACACACACTCAGAATATATAATACTTACTGCTTTCATGTAGCGTCAATGCTTAACGCGAACGAACCTCCATGTTACATTATACGTACATTGACTCCCTTGTTTCAAAATATTTGCTTCAAATATATAAAACTTTCTACCGGTTCAGTACCGGTACGTCCTACTTTTCAGTAAATTAAGTACAGAATTTCAATAGTACATTCACCACACTATGCAGTTTGGTAAAAATATGTGTAAATTACTTAAAATTCGTTTGCTTGCATTTCCACCAATCTAGATTGAATGCATTGTAGTGATAGAATAGTTGACACGGATTTACGCATGTATGAAGATCAGATATATAAAGAAGTGACAATTACTTCAGGACACTAAAAGCTTTTAGAGGATTCTGTGGACCAAACAGATATTTACACATCACGCGCGCACGTTTGTGTTCAACAAAATTGGAGACCGTTCCTTTTTACGGCCATGTACACCCAGTATCACGGATGCTGAGCGATCAGCAGCAATCTGTATGTGTGACGACGGATTTGTCAGAGTTGGGAAGAAGAATAAGGAAGCATTATTAAACAACCTCACATGTTTCACGGGTTCTGACGTCGTTTGATAATTCAAGGACGTGCATAAAGCATGTCAGCCTACTTACAGTAATAACGTGGTAGCTGTAATTGAGCAATACCTGTTCTAAGCAGTGTCAAGTTTCAGCCACCTTCCTTTTTCAGTGACGGAAATTCTGTCCGTGTGGTGTGCGTCTTCTTCAGCACCTTCTGAACGAATGGAATGATCTTCTTGAAACTCGGCACGCTAATCATGACATTCGTAGAAAACCTAATGTTCTTTCTTGCAATTTACTTTTCTAATAGCCAAAATGTGACGTGTCGAATTCTGAGGTGGGAAAACGTAATGCGGGTTTTATTTCAACACATACGGCCAAAGTCATCACTTTATGTAGTCCCGACATCTTTTAGTCATAAAGCTCACTAGAAAAGGTGGCGTCATATGCAGACAACTGGACGATGGGAAATCTCAAAATAGGTGTGAGACCGTGAAAGTTTGTTTCTTTTTTAGTCTGGCGTATTTTTTAGTACTGCACAGTGGTTATACTCTAGAGTTTCTTATCATATTAACCCTTTAAAGACGAAGCGTATCTGTTTTATAGAAGGACTCAGTGCGTACCGCGCTGTAAACACTCTCCACTTCGGTTATAAAAACCAAGCTCTTAATGTTTTATAAGGCAAAAGCTGCTGTTTGTTCTGAGATCCGTACAAAACACATAAACGCAATGTGGGCACCACGTAGAATTTTTTAATGTTAAACCTAGTGGTACGTAAAGTTACCGCTAGGCTTTAAAAGGTTAATCACAGATAGGCGCAGCTATATTAACTGATATGAAAACGCATTTTCCCTTTGGCTAGCATCATTCATAGCAGATATATGTGGGACACTTCAGTAAAGCGTCATATATTATCTGGTGGATATATCTAATGAAAACTCTTCAGCAAAGCTATGAATTTCAGCGGTTGTTTCATATCTAATTTTACCCATGAGTTGATCTGGTCCGATAACATTGAAAGGTTGGGGAAGTAAAATGACAAGGCCTATTTAAGGCAGTCTTCAGGCATTTGGTTGGAAATACGGGGAAAACTTGCGCAAAAGTCAATCAGAGTAGGAGTCCCAGCGTTGAACTGAAAAGGAAATTTCCGCAACACAATTCAGAATATTTACCTTTCGAGCCAACTTGGTCTATTTACATGCTGCATTATTCCGCTGTGTGTGGAAGGAAGTAGTCATGCTGATGCTCTTGACGCCAGCAAGAGAGTGCAGGCATATATTGGATGCGTCGCAAGATAAGAAGCAAGGCGCCTTTGGTTATGATTTTATAGAGAATAGTCCTTGCGTCTGTCGAGAATAAATCTGACGCCATACATCCCGTAGCGAGTCAATTTAAAGCCGAACATTATTTTCAGGATTTAAAACTTAATGCTTTGGGCAAAATAACTGAAATATATTTCTCAATATTTCCTAGAACGAGTTTGTTTGCATGTTTTTATGATTTTGTCACGACACTGTCGAACGGTAGGTTCACTAATGAGCAAATAAACCGGTGATGACGCAGGATGTGGCCGTCGTTTCCTTATTCTAGGCCCCTTATGTGTACTAACAGAAAGGGAATGCACACTAACGTCTGAAGAGAACTGCAAAATAAGTTTACTCAACATATCGATCATGCGGAAAGTAAAGGGCTTAACTATAAAGATATTTAAAAATAACGAGGAAAATAAACTGACGTCAGCACAGCTACTAAGTGTGACAACTTTAATTTGGCAAAATGTTTTGACCTCAGAGTACCATCTTCAGACCAGTAGCTTTAAATACTTGCACGGTTTATTGTGTACAATTGTATTAAGTTCTGAACTGAGATCTCAGTTTTGAAATTTTATAAAATACACGTTCCTCTGTCAAATCAATTTTATACAAGAAAAGGTTGAGAGGTTAAAATGGTTAAGCGATTGTTAAAACCTTCTCGATTTTTATTGTCGTATCTTGACGTAGTAGGTGAATGTGAAGCGTAGGGGTCGTGGAGATTTGTTTGCAGGTTTCTTTATGTTGTGGGTTAGTTGCCCGAATTCGTTTTTCTTCTTGTTACAGAGAGATGGTTGTAGATATTGATATGGGGATGGTTCTGGTGTTCGTGCATATTGCCCGTCCAACTCTTCGGGAGTGGCTAACGTAAAATTATTTAGAATATTTAGAAAGCCTACAACCACAGGCATGGCCTTACAGTTCACATCAAGCGGCCGTCTTAAACATAAGCTCGCTGCCTATGTATACTTCATACATAGAATGCATACACTACCATATCGAAAAAAAATATTGCTATACTAAAAATAACTAAAAACAGCGGTTTTCCATCATAGTTAATCCTGCAGGTAAAAAAAATTTCATACACAAGTTACATCGTGACAAACAAAACAACAGCACAATTATAATAAGCAGTGATATTGTTATGACATCTTATCTTGCTTGTATGCACGTGAACTGGCTTCATTAGGTTTTAAATCATACATGTGTTGTTGCTCCCTGAAGATGGCAGTCGACAGCGCAAATATGTAGGAGGGAAGACTGTATATTTATTTATATACTTTGTATGTGCAAGTTGTTGGTTTTAATATGAGAAACATATTATATTGCACGGAATTAACAATATAAGAATAATAACCTGAAGGAATTCAAAAATCACGAAAATTTTCAATGACGATAACCGGTCTGTGAACTGAGATTTGAACTCAGGAGCTCCCGAATGGAAAGCAAGAATGCTAGCCACTACACAGCGACGTTTATTACTTGATGTACAGCTTCAGTCAAAATGAATTACGCAAAAAATTTTTGCTTGTTATCTGTTATTGCGTCGCAATATACTTGATGTTATTGTGTAATTTACATTTTTCACGGCCACGTCGTAGTGGCACGCCGTGAGACTAAGATCTGCATCTCTACAAGTTGAACTTTAAGACCAATGAGGCAGATACAAGATTGCTATGTTTGTTATTGCGTCCAAAGAAATGCGACGCCCTTATGTGTTTATATTCTTCAGGGCCGTGTCTTACTTGCAGAAGAAAAATTCAGGTTTGTGTCTGTAAAGGTGAAGGTGAAGTTGTCCCTGTGATTTATGTACCTGGGCATGAAAGAGTGTTGGTGTTCAGGTATGGCTTCACGAATTTTTAAGCTCTGCAATAAAATTGGGGTTATTACGTTTTAGGAGAATGTATCCTGTCTCTCCCACTCACGAAATTACAACATGATGTGACAGGCCGCATGTACTAACGACAACTGGCTTTAATGATTTTCAGTGCTGAACCACCGAGCAAGAGGGATCAAGTAGCTACTGACTGAGTGAAATCTCGGCCGATACGTCTCCTATCCTGAGGAGATTCTCGTGGCTTTTCTCGGTATTAACGGCAAATGCTGCGACGGTATTTTTCAGACCTCGGTTGCGTAACCGTAGGATCTGTGGCCACGTACGGGAGGATAAGCGTGTGTCGCTTCTGTTGCAGAATCGCAAAGCCGAGGTCCAAATTTAGCTCGACATTAACCCATTGGTGCTACCTTCCAAATACTTCCTTTTCTTCACTAATTGTCCTAAAATTCGAAGCCAAGTTGTCTGAGATTAGGAACACGCAAACTGCAGGCACTATGGAGCATGCAAACGGAATTGTAATACTCTTTACCCATTTTGTGTTTGGGGCTTTGTAAGGAATGTGCACAGTAGTTCTTGCTCTGACGAAGTGATGTCTGGTTTTGTTGCGTAAGTCGAATACTTTCCCATGCGTTACAGGCGATCTCTTCCACCGACTTGAATTTATGACCATGACCTCAAGTTTTATGCTTTACATGCAGCAAACTGGATTTATTCCCATAGTTTGTAAACAAACGGCGTGGCAGACGCCGCATGTCGTGTACTGTAAATTCCGCAGACGTTCGAGGATTGTTTTTAAAAGTAAATTTATCAAGATATGTGGAACTGCTCGCCAAATGGTGTTTGTTAGGAGAAGTTTTTCTCCAATAAATTTAGTAAGGCTTGTACAGCTTGAAGAATTATTGTAATGCTTCGCACCTACCGGGCTGTTATCCTTGAGATTATGTCGCCTATTGCTGAAGAATGGAGATGTTGAAGAAGGACGCGCGTACTTAATTATTCGTATTATGGTCATCTGAGTTGCAGTAACATGCTAGGCTGCTAGATATGTAAGAAAGCTCCGAATAAAGCTAGTGCACCCATCTTCATGGGTTCTATCCTGAAAAGTGAGACGGAAGATTCATCCGAAACATTGGTACCCACAGCACCAGATCGCCGGCGCTGTAATTACATGACCTTTAACGCCGCACAAACATCAACTCTCAAACTTTGAGCATTATAGCTGTGTTTAAAATCTATAGGCCTACTAGGAAAGAGGCGTCGAAGTGAATCGCCACCAGGGTATTATGTAGGTTTTTATGTTTCAGCGGGTTTCCTGCTGGAAATTGTCCCCTAAGACCAATTGGACGGGAGGTTGGATAGGTTCCTCCAGCCTGTACAGAAAATGGCTTGTAAATCGTATTATATTTACGGCACTTGTGGCAGAAGAGTGCTTCATGCAGACTCTATAAGGTAAGAAACTTTGGGATTGTAAGTCGTGCCATTTAATGTTCCGAGTATGAGTGTATATCTTCGATAGTTCCAATGCGCTTAGTTCAAAAATAAACCAAGTGGCGGCGCTTTTGTAGTATTTCTCTAGGCTCTTATCTGACCCATGTCTTCGGTCATTTTCCGCGTCTATTCAAATTCGCAAGAAATCTGATTCCACGCTTTTAGTTCAGTGTATTTCAGTTAACAGTAGGTTTTCAGTCACCATATCTAAAAATTTATTAGTGTGTTGGATTTAATGTTAGGTTCCTACTCGCGTCGCTTGAAGAAGGTGCGGTAAGTGGTTTTCTGAAGCTAGAAGACAATGCGTCAGACCACACAAACACATTGTTCATCGGACGTGATGCTGAAGGCACTATATTCTAAACTAATTTCTTTTTTTTAATTTTCTTCAATTCCTAAGTTAGTACTATAAACTTTTTTCTTTCACATATTTCACAAGTAAAAACCGTTGATAAGGGCTCAGCTCTGGCGAACGAGGAAGCCAAAATCCTCTCCCTGTTACTCTGTTACCAAAAGAATCTCTTTATACAGCACCTAGCATTGTATTTTGAGTTGCTGCATTGCCTTACTGAAAAATCTGTAGGTTTTGTCTTAATCAGACAGGTTTTAAAAAATGGTATCAAAATATGTGTAATGTACACCTACCGGCATGAATTTATGGTCTCAGGAGAAATAGGTTCGGTGATCCTAGTCGCACTTATAGCACACCACACACCAAACTCAGTGTCATTTAGTGGCAGTTCGTGGAAGCATAGAACATGCTGGCCAGTAACTGTTGTCTTAAGAATTCAGTTATCCACGGAGATGAAAATAAGCTTCACAGGTAAACAGAAGAGGTGTGGGGATTTCCTCATCATGCAATGCATGAGGGTACAGCTTACGAAATTCAGTCTTTATTTCAGCGAATTTCGTAGAGTTTCTGGAATATAGTTCTGTTACACGAATGTAACTGTAACAGTTTCGTTTGCAGTTTTTACTGGTGATGCAGACACGACGGTTTGCAGTGCGAATCGAGGCAACGATTTTCTTGGACATACCTCCATCCTCTTAATAATTTTGTCTAGATTTTCCCCGAGACATATCCTGAGTGTTTTCTTGCTTTCCGGAATGGAACCTCTTGCTTAGTACTTGAAAATTGGTTTCGTGTTTTGAACAGGTACATAAGAAAAGTGTTCTAAATTCATGACAAATCTTGTAAGATCTAAATGTAGCATATATATATATATATGCTACAGAAACACGCGATGCTCTGATGGCTGACTGTTGACGCCTTCAGATCTAACACGCGCTCTTCGATAACGCGCGTGCGAACGGGCTGCTGAATCCGCTAAGATTTAAGCAACAAGGGAGCTGACAGGGAGGGAAGGAGGGTATGGGCTTAATAAAATAAATACCCCGTATTTGTCAGCCATTTAAAACTCTGTAGTTACTAACATATCATATGTTTCAATATTAAGGGAGCTGTGTATGTTTCATAATGTATTCAAGTGCTTTGTGTGATTTACCGAACAAGCAGCTATTTGTTCTTCTGTGGCATAAACCGATCGGTGTTTGTAATTCAGGCGTTGAGGCAGGACTTCAGTTTTCATGAAACTCAAACGAAGTACCACACATTAAACAAGCGTTTGTCAAGAAGCGTATATTACGTTTTTAATATAAAACAAATTCTTGTGTAAGAACTGCCCCTAAGGTTTAACTTCTTGAATGCCCGACAGATAGCTAGGAGTCAGCATGCATCCGAAAAATCCTTTAACCAGCCAAATAAATGAAGACTTTCCTTCTCTTTTTTCGGGTATAGGAAAAATGCTATGTCCATACCAAAGTTTACGTAGGACTTTACACTTCTTATGCAGCTTGTTGGTTTTAGTGTAATAATTCTGCCCTAAATAATTTATCCAATATCATAATCAAATCTGCCGTTAAAATGCAGCCCTTTCCATTACAATATAACAATTCATATTCATTGCTCTGCTGCGTACTCAAAACAGACCAAATTCCTCTCTTTACCTAGTCATTTTCCAAACTTTGCCTTGCCTCCTACGTACATCTTCCAGAGAGACCAGCGGGTTTGGCTGGGAACCTTCAGCTGTGTTAAATGTTTTTTCCATAATAAAGTAAATCCAGGATTGCCATGTCAAAAGCAGCATTCAACACGAAGAAGGCTCTTTTAACCAGCTAACTGGACTTGAATGTAAGGACGAACTAGTAAAGTGATACACTTGGAGCAGAGCTTCTTACGGTGCTGGAACTTGGACACTTTCGGAAAATAGAACATATATACCTGGAAAGTGTTGAAATGTGATGATGGAGAAGACGAATTGCACGGATCGTGTGAAAAATGGAGAAGTATTACACGGAGTCAATGAGGAAAGTAATATCCTCCATAAAATAAACTGAAGGAAGGCTGATTTGACTGGTCACATCTTGCTTACGAACTGCCTTTTCAAGCACGTTATTGAGGGAAAGATAGAAGGAAGGATAACAGTGGCGGGAAGATGAGGAAGAAGAAGTAAGCAGCTAGTGGATGACCTTAAGGAAACAAGAGGATACTGTAAATTGAAAGAGGAAGCACTATATTGTGCTCTGTTGAGAATTCGCTTTGTAAGAAGTAATGGACCTGTCGTAGGACAGACTACGGAATGAGTGAGCGAATGAATGAATGAATGAATGAATGAATGGATGGATAAACGAATGAACGAATGGATAAACGGATGAACGAATGGATAAATAAAATAGTTTTAATAACCACCCCACCAGTTTTTCGTCTTCTGTCCTTTGTTTTTCTCTCTCCTTATTCTCATGCTTCGCAGGGTTTACTGAAAAACAGTAAAAAACATTATGTTTGAACTTTACTCTTAACTTAACTTACAAAATTTTATTTTATCTTATTTTGCAAGCATTTATTAATTGCAGACATAAAAGTGTAACCAATTTTTGCGTTTTTATTTTCGTCATAATGATGTTTTACGTTTCCATAAAATTGACTTTCAGATGTTTATGCTCTAAAGAATTTGTGCCTGGTGCACTAATAGTAATACTAAATTTGTGGTAAACGTCATTTATACTTCATACAGGAACGATCAAGACGTCGTCTCGGAAATTGAATCGGGTATTTTCAACAAGCAAATCGACCGCCATTCATATTTACTATGTTCGGAAATACCAGTTCTGTTCTTTTTATTTTGCTTTTCAGCAAGAAGAAAATGGCATTTCCTAACAACATCTCTTAAAACAAAAAGAAAATTGCCTTTAGTTGTAATTGGTTACGTTCAGGAACCATCAATTTATTCTTCACGAGATTACAGGCAAAAGCGTCATTAGCATACAAGTATATTAAATCACATGAGCAGCTCACGATCCTCTCCGTCACAACTTAAACGCTTAACCACAGTGGTTAATCTGTGTACCGCCAGCATTACCATTTAAAAATTATGCACGTTGCGCACACATTGTATTTACGTCTTTCGTAAGATTCTCACAATAAACAATTTTTTTTCCTTAAACAGCATTGCCCCTTCCGTTTTTTGTAACGAAGACACGGTATGCTTTTTGTGAAGTACGAACTTACTCTGTGACTATAATTGAACTTAATTCTGTGTTTTAAAGTGTTAAGCACTTCCACTGGTTCTGACATATGCAGTTCACGTTACTTCACCGCGCGCTGATGTACTTAAAACCATTAAATTTCTGCGTATGTAATTGAACTAAGAGTTCAACTCTCAGACGGAACTGGCTCTTCTGAGCGCTTTTAACATTATTCGTTCCGTGCATTGTGACTAAATTTCTCATTTATAAAACCACCATATGCACATCTAACATACACAACAATACAATCTCGTGTTTACTGCTACATGTTTCGGCGGAACTGCGCTCTCTTCAGCGAGTCTGTGCGCTAATGCTTAAAACTCGATAGAGTGTCATACACCACAATAGTAATGCATATTATATTATTTCTCATTTTTGAATTCAGCTGCAGAAATCACTGTGATGTTATATGTATTACTGTTGTAATGTACTATGTATAGGCCTACTGTAGTGAATTTTAAACGTTGGTGCATAGACTACCCTGAAAATGGCGAAGTTCCGCCAAAATATGGAGGAGTAAACAAGGCATTGTATTGTTGTTTATGTTAGATGTGTGTATGTTGGTTTTAAAAATGAGAGACCTTCTGAAGAACTTTATCATTTACTTGTTACAGAAAGACAATTCTTCGATTATATTTCGGGGAGGGATGTATTCTTGTGAAAAAGATATATCTAAAATTGCATTAAAGACACAAGTTCTTAGATCAGATTCTAATCCTTAAAGAAGCAGCGCTCCTAAATACAGGTTTTCTGAATATAAACAAGTTATTTCAGATATTACATAATTAGTTTTATTTATGAATGGCCTGTTGACAAGTGAGAAAGTCTGATCATTTATGATCAGATGTAAGGTAATTCAAGTACAGATTTTTCTGTATTTAATTGCCACGCCATGAAGCCGAGCCCAGTGGCCGCGCGGTCTAAGGCCTGGGTCTGCGGCCGTTCGCGTGCTGGGTACTGGAATTGTGGGTTCGAATCCCTCCGCAGGCATGGATGGCTATCTCTTGTGAGCGTTGTGTGTTGTCACGCAGAGGTCTGTGCTTCGGGCTGGTCGCTCGTCCAGAGGAGCCCTACTGATTGTGGTGAACCTGAGTGTGATCGTGAAGCCTCGATAATGAGGAGGCCTTGGCCCAACAGGGGCTGTAGCGCCATTAAAAGAATCACGCCATGAAGACGTGACGAGAAGTGGAGGCATAGCCCCAATCTTCTTAATTTCGGCATTAAATGGAGTTTCACGTTCCGAAAGTTTCACTTCCATGGAAAGAGCACACGTAAACAAAGGGAGAGGAAAATGGATGAGGCCCCGAAGCCGGTCTGCAAGATGTGCAAGAGAAATAGCTCTGACTCTATCGGGTATCGCACCCCGATACTCCGAGCGTCCAGCACGTTTGCTAGTCACTACAGCAGGCCTGCTTAACCTTCTGTGTGATGCCGGCAACTTCGGCAAATATGCCCTGCCTTCTGGCAACTCGGAATTCAGTACACAGAATAAAGAAGAAGTGTGTGCGTAATTTTACCCGCGTATTTTCTGTTCCTCGTGTATGATAAAAAGTGTACTGGAAATAAGGGGACCAAGACGTATAACGTAACAATGAGGCGGGTTCGCCTAACCATTTTTGCCGTAGAAAAGTAATATACATAATACATTCTGAGTGTGTGATGGTAGTCTTAATTATCCGGCATGCAAAGCGCATGCGCCCTGTTACATTCTCATCTGTGGCTTGTCCGACTCTACCACATTTTGCCACATTTTCTCATAAACGGTACGATTTTCGGAAAACGTTATTGACATAAAAAGTGTGTTTTGATTTTGGCTACAAATTTTGTCTGCAAAATTTCTCATTCTAAAAAAAAATCAGCGAAATATTATCATACATGTGCTTAGGTCTTCATGTAAAGTACCCGTTATTCTTGTCACATTTTACTGAAACTTTAATTTTCTCTATAGATTTTCGAAAAAATACTCAAATATGAAATTTGATGAAATCCTTCCAGTGGGAGTCGAGTTGTGCCATGTGAACGGGCAGATATGACGAAGCTAACAGCCACTTTTCGCATTTTTGCGAGCGCACCTAAAAATTTATTAAAAATGCAATTCGCAATTAGGTTAGATTGCTGCTATTTTTAGCACATTTTTACACAGTGACTTTGTAACGTAACATATGTTTCCGTAAGTAATAGCTCATAATTTTTCAAAATTGCTTCCGCATTTTATTTCGTTGTTTGTAGGGACATGCTTAAAAGACCTGTTCTGATTTTAAATATCGCCGCGGTCAACGCGTTGCCCGTGAGCTGCGGGTTCTGCAGGCATGTACTGCAATAGCCGAGTTCTTTAGACTTTACTTTAAAGTGCGAAACGAACATTTATTCGTGTGTATTACGAGAAGTAGAGAAATCCTAATTCGGGATTGCATACTTTCTGCCAAAATTCGAACCAACTACGTTCGAAATATCCTTCAGAATTCTGCACTCTGGACCTGCTTACAGCAAGAACTTTGAATTGACAGCTTTAGACACAAATGGAAATTAAAAATCGCAGTACGTATGAGATGGCTGGGGTTCTGGGCTTTGTCTGTCGTCTGTTGTCCAAACAGCAACATTGTCCAAAACTGAGTCTGTTTTCGTCGTCAGGTTAAATGTGACCAAAAATATGGATTTTATGTGAGTCTTCTGGTTTGTGGCACCGTGCAGTCGGTGTATCATACTGCCTTCATCTTCAGGATATAATTCTACCCTGATTAGAGAGGTACTATTTTTTCTCATTGGTCACCACCTAACACACCTAATGTTGCTATATTTTGCAAGAGAAGAATATGAATTTTCGCCACCGTGAAAATCCCAACACTCTGACAAAAATTGCGTTACTCAGTCGCTGCCATCCTCACTGTTACACAGCGTGTTCAGTTTGATACTTTCAGAGTAGTAAGGCACATCGCAACGGCGCAGCTGACCGCAAGTTATCCCTGCCAACGCAGGTAGATTTGTCGTGTTAAGTGGGTCCTTGTCACCACGGCATGGCGCGTCCTTAGGTTGCGGATGGAGGAAGGCCTCCAGTTATGGAGGGTAGCTGCGAATACATTGAATAAGCAGTCGCGGACAGCCGACAGGGGGTGGTCCTCCAGGTTGGGGGTTGGGCGAGATGGTAACAACTCCTCACCGTAAAAAATTATTATATTACGAATCAGACAAAGAAGCCTCGGACCTGGACCGATTCTTTGGTACGACCCCAGCTACGGAAAAGGGACATGAGTTTTGGAACATGGAATGTAGGGAGCATGTATAGGTCAGGGTCACTTATGAGAGTGGCCACGGAATTAGCTAAGTATAATTTAGATTTAGTGGCTCTACAGGAGGTTAGGTGGGACAAAGAAGGGACTGTCAGAGCCGGGGAGTGTACTTTTTTCTATGGCAAAGGGCAGGAAAATCATCAATTGGGAGCAGGTTTTTCTTACACCAGAGAATATTATCAGCAATCAGGAGAGTGGAGTTTGTTAGTGAGAGGATGTCATACATAGCAGTGAGAGGCCGCTCGTGTAATATCATTGATCTGAATGCATATGCGCCAACGGAAGAGAAAGGTGGTGATTCAAAGGACAGTTTCTATGAGGAATTAGAAGGGGTTTTTGATAATTTTCCTAAGTACCATATGAAAATTCTGTTAGGAGATTTTAATGCAAATGTGGGGAGAGAGGATACTTTCAAACCGACTACTGGGAATGAGAGTTTACATCAGGATAGCAACGATAATGGTGTTAGAGTAGTAAACTTTGCCACATCAAAGAATCTGGTTGTTAAGAGCACGATGTTCCCGCACCGAAACATTCACAAATACACCTGGACCTCTCCTGATGGGAAGACTCATAATCAGATCGATCACATATTGATAGACAGGAGATGGCATTCGAGTATACTCGACGTGAGATCTTTCAGGGGAGCTGACTGTGATACTGGTCACTATCCGGTGGTGGCAGGAGTTAGGGAAAGTAAACAAGAAGTTTGATGCAGAGAGATTTAATCTCAAGAAACTAAGTGAACTAGAGGTTAGGAAAGAATATCAGCTTAAGATCTCAAACAGATTTGCAGCTTTGGAAAACTTAAATGTTAGTGAGGACATAAATAGGGCCTGGGAAAACATTAAAGAGAATATCAAAATCTCAGCTCACGAGAGTTTAGGTCTGCATGAACGGAAGCAGCATAAATCATGGTTTGATGCAGAATGTGCACAATTTTTGGATAACAGGAAGCAGGCTAAAATTCAGTGGTTACAGAATCCAAACCAAAGTAATGGAGGTAATCTGAACAGCGTAAGACTGGAAGCTAATAGACATTTCAGGAACAAAAAGAAGGAATATCTGAAACCTAAAATGAATGAACTTGAGACAAGCAGTAAGAACAAGAATATCAGAGACTAGTATAGGGGTATCAATGACTTTCAGAGGGGCTACCAGCCTAGAACTAATGTAGTAAAGGATGAGAAGGGTGACCTGGTTGCAGACTCCCACAGTATTTTGGCTAGGTGGAGGAATCATTTCTCCCAGCTCTTCAATATACAAGGGGTTAATGATGTTAGGCAGACTGAAGTACATACGGCAGAGCCATTAGTGCCTGAGCACAGTGCCTTTGAGGTTGAGATGGCTATTGAAAAACTAAAAAGCCACAAATCACCAGGTATTGATCAGATTCCAGGAGAATTGTTTAAAGCAGGGAATAGGATAATTCGGTCTGAGATCCATAACCTTATTATTTCTATTTGGAATAAGGAGGAATTGCCTGAGGAATGGAAGGAGTCAGTCATTGTGCCTATTTATAAGAAGGGAGATAAAACAGATTGTAGTAACTATCGAGGCGTATCACTTTTGTCAACTATGTACAAAATTCTATCCAACATTCTTTTGTCAAGGTTAACTCCATATGCAGAGGAAATTATTGGGGATCATCAGTGTGGATTTCGACGTAACAGGTCAACTACTGATCATATATTCAGCATTCATCAAATACTTGAGAAAAAATGGGAATACAATGAGGCAGTGCATCAGCTATTTATAGACTTCAAGAAACCCTATGATTCAGTTAGGAGGGAGGTCTTGTAGAATATTCTCATTGATTTCGGTATCCCCATGAAACTAGTAAGGTTAATAAAAATGTGTCTAAGTGACATCTATAGCAGAGCTCGGGTAGGCAAACATCTGTCTGACACGTTTCCTATTAAGAATGGCTTGAAACAAGGATATGCTCTGTCGCCATTGCTTTTCAACTTTGCTTTAAAATATGCCATTAGGAGGGTTCAGGCAAACCAGGAGGGCTTGAAATTGGATGGTACACATCAGCTTCTGGTTTATGCTGATGATGTTAATATATTGGGCGGAAGCACACATACTGTAAAGAAAAACGCAGAAGATTAATGATTGCTAGTAAGGAGACTGGTCTAGAAGTAAATGCTGAGAAAACTAAGTACATGGTCATGTCTCGAAATTAGAATGCAGGACACAATTACAGCATAAAGATAGATAATGAATCCTTTGAAATGGTGGAAGAATTCAAATATTTGGGA
Organism: Coptotermes formosanus; assembly: GCA_013340265.1. Classification (NCBI taxonomy): domain Eukaryota; kingdom Metazoa; phylum Arthropoda; class Insecta; order Blattodea; family Rhinotermitidae; genus Coptotermes; species Coptotermes formosanus. The sequence goes on along the minus strand of BLKM01010448.1, from coordinate 38,357 downwards.
GCAACCCTAACGAATCGAAACTCCATTCATGAAGAAATTAAGAGCAGATTGAAGTCGGGGAATGCTTGCTATCATTCGGTGCAGAATCTTTTCTCTCCCAGGTTGCTATCCAAAAACACACAGATTAGGGTATACAGAACCATAATTTTACCTGTTGTTTTGTATGGGTGTGAAACTTGGTCTCTCACACTGAGGGAGGAACAAAGACTGAGGATGTTTGAGAATAGGGTGCTGAGGGGGATATTTGGGCCTAAGAGGGACGAGGCGACAGGGAAGTGGATAAGACTACGTAACGAGGATCTTAATGACCTGTAATCACCACCAAATATTATTCGGGTAATCAAATCGAGAAGAATTAGACGGGCGGAGCATGTAGCACGTATGGGGGAAAAAAGGGGTGCATGCAGGATTTTGGTGGGGAGACCTGAGGAAAAGCGACCACTTGGGAGACCCAGGCGTAGATGGGAGGATAATATTAAAATGAATCTTCTAAAAGTGGGATGGGGTCATGGACTGGATTGAGCTGGCTCAGGATAGGGACAGGTGGCGGAGTCTTGTGAATGCGGTAATGAACCTTCGGGTTCCATAAAATGCGGGGAATTTCTTGACTAAATGAGAAACTGTTAGATTCTCAAGAAGGCCTCTGCTCCATGCAGTTAGTTAGTTAGTTAGTTAGTTAGTTAGTTAGTTAGTTAGTTAGTAGGTAGATTTGGGTGTGTAACGGATCAAAAATTATGTACCACGTGGCTTGATTCAGGGTGTCGAAATACATAATGCTGCAAAAGCCCCTATAGGCGGTGACCGGGGGGGGGGAGAAATGGTTGTGTATAAGATTTTTCTAAAAGTTGTCTTCTTATATGCTTCATCTTCTGGGATGCTACGCCCTGTCGATTTGCAGGCGTGTTTGAAAAATGGCGAATAGCGACTTTTAGCTTTGTCATTTCGTCCGCATGTAGCAATTCGACTTCTAATGGAGATATTTCCATAACATTTTATATTTGAGTATTTTTCGAAAATTTGTCAAGGGAATTCAAGTTTCGTTAAAACCTGATATTAGTAACAGGTACTTTACATGAAGACATACGTACGTTTATGTTAATATGTCTCTGAAATCCCCTTATAACGAGAGACATTTCAGACAGAAGTTATACGGAAAATCGAAATACATTTTATGTTCAACAATTTTTTCAGAAATTTGCGCCATTTATGAGATAATGCGGAAAAATGTGGTGGAACCGGACAGGCTACAGATGACAATGAAATGCAGCGCATGCGCTTTGCATGCTGCATAACTAAGACTACAATCAGACACTCAGAATTTATAATACATATTAAATTTTTCCACAGCAACAATGGTTACGTGAAAGCGCCTCAGCTTTACGCTGTAGTACATTGCCTCTTTTTTTAAACACTTATGTTGTTGTTACTAGCTGTTTCCTTTCTACACAGCCCAACATCCTACAGCACTTCATTCTTCAGCCACACCGCTGTGAGAGCTTCACATCTTGCGTGCTGTATCCGCATTGTCAGTTCAGGCCTGCGAGTAGGTGGGGGCCATATTTAATTTTTCATCACACCAATAAATATCCTAAACAGGTTCCGCGTCCATAAAGATATAAGTTACCTCATTATCTCGGTTATGTAAAACGGCAGTCTCATTAATATCCTTACGCATGTGCACCTGTAGGAAATACTTTATTCTGTAAACAGCGGCGTAGTTTTTAGAACAAGCTGCAAAATCATACCTTAATGTTACCTGACTGAGGATTTTGTTCAGTGTGGAGTGCGAAGTACAAAATTTCAGAGACTTTGTACCAGGCGTAGTTTGCATGTTTTTAATAACGTAGCATAATCGTAGGTGGCTGAATGTCGCAATTTTGTGTTTCACAAGTCTGGTTCGTACTTTGGAGGTCTCGGGTTCATATCTCAGCTTGGCACCCGGCTAATCTGACGATTGGCATCGCTTTCCTTGGTCGTTCCAGTCAAATTTTTTAATAGTACCGTACATAGACAAACGTTGTTTTCTTCTGTATCTTTTTCACTTCATTATTTATTAATCGTCCTATCATTCTGTATAATATATGCTGAGAGTACATTTAAATAAACCATAAATAAATACGCAACAAATGCAAGTAAACTCAGGCAGTGAAGACATCTATACAGATTTTTCTCCCATTGAATATTTGATTTGTATGTTTGTATAACACGCCACTTGTAAAAGTGACACACATTTGCAACAGAGAATGAAGAGGCATCGTGTATTATAAAAACGGCCCGATTCGACGGGATTGGCCTCCAACTTTCCGCCTGAGTTTACGTCTGCAACAAAGTTCCTTGTGTAGCACGCGCGGTTAAGGCCACATCCGCCATCATTCCTGTAGGAACATAAAACTTTTCACTCCCAAATTTGGACTAGTGTATTAACATATTGACACTTAGAATATTAATGTTATTTTACAAAGAAACTACGTAAGGTAATTCATGTACATTTCACATAAATTTATCATTAAACCAGTTCTCAGGGCCATGTGCAGAGTGACTCAAGTTTTGGAATTGCTCTCATATATGCGTTACTGGGGGTAGGACATTAAAACACAGAGAGATACCCTTAAAAGTCACGAAGTTAGTTACAAGTCTGACACAAACTGCGGATTATTTTCGAGCTATGGTGAGTTGAATAAGATTCGAACCAGTTCATTGTGATATAAAGAAATGAAATTCCTTATAAAATAACAACTTAGGAAATGTAGGCATAGCGCAACAATTCTGGCTGTTTTGCGCTGCTTTTTTTAATTATCTCAAAAGGTGCAAAACTCGTGGGAAACTGCATTGGACTTGTAATGCGTGTTTCGTTCTTATATGCAAGTGTGACATTTCGAAACATTTTCGTTCTGTTAAGTATTTAGGCTGTTACCGTTAATGTGGGAACAGAAACGCATGCAAGTTTTCATATAGGTATCTGTTATTCTTGTTAAGATTTTTACGAAATTTGGCATATCTGAACAAGTTTATCAAAATTCCCACGTAATATATTTCACGAAAATTCCTTTAATATTTGCCGAGTTTTGACATGTTCATGGACAGACATGGCGATGTCAATGGAAAAATTTTTGAAACTTTCTATTTTACCATTGTGCAAAAAAACAATAGCTACGAATACTGAAGAGTACTGGAATCTATTCAAATGGCTCCAGAATTACACTCGCCAACTCGCCACAGGAAACTTAACAGAGAAAGATGTGTATAAAGCGAACAGAAAGATGTGTGTAAAGCGAACTGTAGAAATGAAGATAGAGGCAGCAGATGGCTTCAAAGCGTTGGTAACTTTCCACCGAAGAGCACGTTGTTATACTGTAAAATACACTACGCTGTATAGCTATAGGAACCTCATATACCACACACTCATTATAACAGTACTTGATTTCAATTGTTAGGCAGTTTTAGCCTACTTTCAACCCTAAAAAGTAAATATGATTGTCTTAAAAGATCATCACGTAGTCTGCCTACATTTACCTCCCCACCTTAAACTTTTAACCAGTTGGCAGGTTTTCGCAAACCGTGACATGAATTTTTTGTCATTAGCGGCCGCACCAATGCCATAGTTGTAAAGTTCTTGCAATCAGCAACAACGGTATGGAGGACGTGCGAACTTACGAGTCAAGGACAATGGTTACCCCACGTGCGGATCCTGTAATGAAGTACAAAAACAGATCTTGCTAGATATAAAAATTTGTTCAGGGAATGTTTTTAGACGTGTTCGCGAAAAGTGACTGTTAGCTTTGTCAGGTCTGTCCGTTTGACCGTCCGTCCGTCTGTCCGCATGGAATAACTCAGCACCTACTGGACGTATTCTCATGAAATTTGATATTTGATTATTTTTTCAAAATCCATCGAGAAAATTCAAGTTTCATTAAAATCTGACAAAAATGACAGGTACTTTACATGAAGATATAGTACATTGATGGCAGTATGTCGCTGAATTATTCTCAGAATGAAAAATCTTTCAGGCAAAATTTGTAGAGAAAATCAAAACTCATTTTATGTTCAATAATGTTTGCTCTAAAATCGTGCCGTTTGTGACAAAATGTGATAAAGCTGGACAGGCCACAGATTAAAAGGTTATACGGCGCATGCGCTTTGCATGCTGGATGACCATGGCTACAAACACACGCTCAGAATATGTCACATTTACTGCTTTTCCACAGCAGCATAGGTTACGCGAACGCGCCTCCATGTTACGTTTATACGTACATTGCCTGTTTCATTAAGAATATGAAGTAAGGACATTGTCGAAGTGCGAAACTTATCTTTAGCTTTCAGCTTAATGGCGATGCCAAATGCAGCGCCCGAGCTAAGAACGCGAAATTTGGATGGCGCTAGATCATAACCAATGCTTGTGAGGTGCATAGAAAATTATTTGTCATCCCACAACTGCAATCATGGCGACGATGCAGAAGTTTATTTTTATGTCGGACAAATTAAATTTACTTATATGGAATCGAATGTGTAAGTAATAAGGTTTTTCAAAAGTACTGTGCAATAAAATATCAAGGATAATAGAGTAGGTAAACATGTAAAGCTGTAAGTCTGTGTAACAGGAAATTAGGCTTGCTGAGCTTTGGCCGGAACTCCTTGTAATATGAATGTGTTAGAATCATTCATTCAATTATTCATTCCGTAGTCTCACTCACAACGGGTCCATAGTCGCTGCCAAAGCGAGTTCTCCACATAGTGCGATATAGGGCTCCCCCTTTCGATTTCCAGTACCCTGTCGTTTCCTTAAGGTCATAACATAGCTGCTTCCGCCTTCTTCCTCGTCTTCTCGTGACTTCTATCATTTCTTCTATCTTACGTAATCAAGTTTCCAATTGTAAGTATCATTATAAGCCAAATTTTGAGTGTATTCAGAATGGTAACTTCGGCTGTAAAATCTTACACCATGACTCCGTGCGTCCTTGTGGTCAGATGACGTATCCTTTAGGACTGAAAAGTCTCTAAGTTGATGACTCATGGTTTGGAAGTCAGATACCTACGTGAGAAATCATTAATCTTTTCTCTCACAATACTTTGTGTGCTCATACCAGTAACATATGAACTGCTCATAACAGTAACTTGGTGTAGCGACTAGGCCATGATTTGACAATCCCGGGATCGATTCATGACAGGGGCAAAACCTGTTTTCGCCCACAGCATCCAGATCGTCTCTGGGGTTCTCCAAACCAACTACTCAGTTGGTACAGGGCTTTTTTCCCGCGGGGCTAGAGCAGCCGTGGCGTAAAGTTGACCACCCGTTTTCATCCAGTAGAAGGTAAATGTAAATTCACCTTAGAACAGGCCATGAAGACCCAGAGGGCTTGAAGAGGCACAGACCTAGGCTTGCTGTAACCTCGACACTTGATGAGGGCGGGTGGTTAACGCGGCCCTTTTGCCCCGGTACCCATCGCACAGGCGGCTGCGTCAGCCCCAGCGCTGGTCTGGACAGGTACAGAAAATCTCGCCGCTACCGGAATTCGGTTCCCTGACCTCCGAGTTCCTAGCGAGTCGCTATACCCACTACACTATCCCCGCCCCATTTTCATCCATTGGCGAGGCTGAGAATGAGTAGAGCTTCAGTAAGTTTATTACGGCGAGGACTATGAAGGTGACCTCCTGTGGAAAATTACATCTTGTAGTTTCGTAGGAAAGAGACCTACCAACTTTCGGGAGAAACCTGCTGCTTGCATATTCAAAGTGTTACATAAAATATCTGGTGACATAAAACTCTTTAAACATTTTGGTCTTTCCGAAGAAATTTATCTTTAAGTAACGTCAACAACTAAGATGTGATCTCTTCTATTCATAATATGCAATAAAATATATCGGTAATAAAACGAAAACAACCTAGGGTAGCGTGTCACTATTCTTAGGAAGTTAAAGAAAAATTAATTATTAATTTTATATGTGTCCATAAATAAACGGCTCACAGGTTTTCTAAATTTCTTTGGCGTTCTAACTGGGACTCACGTTTCAAATGTCTACACGGGCTACATAATGCTGTGTCGCAGGCGACATTTTGTCCGCGAGCTGCGGGTTGGGCGGGCCTTGCCTAGAACTTCAAAGTGTTTTGTTTTCTTCAAGTCGTCCTAACAAACTTTGCACTACGCACTTCTCTTTTCTTTCATCGTACAGAATGCATCGCCTGTCTTTTCCTCGTTGACTTGATGATGCTTATTTTAGGCTGCTTGGAAGAGAAGTGGAAATCAAGCAGCTCCTATTTTTCTTCAGCCTCCTATTACTTCTTCCCTCTTAGGTCGAAATATTTTCGCTAACGCCTTGTTCTAGAACAACTCCACTCTATGTTATTTCCTTAACCTGTGAGACCAAGTTCCACACTAGTACTGAATAAGGGGCGTAATTAGTTTCTTTTTTGTGTTTTCGACTTTAGCTTTTAGACAGCAGAAGGGCGAGACGAAGTGAATGGGAGAAACATTCCCTGCATTTAATCCGCTCTCAATTTTATCGTGAACGTAATTTTAACTTCTTCGGTCAGTTCGCAAATACTACATTTAACTTTGCAGTATGTTCAAGGACTTATTTTCTTTCATTAATTTCTGATTTTGCCTTGCGTTGCGACGATGAATTGTCACAATAATGTATTGTGAAAGTGAGTCAAATGATGCAATCCAGTTTCTCTGCCACCTTTTTTTAAGACGAATTACGTGCAAGAATTCGAGGTGACCGCGAACAAAGAAACGAAGAAAAAATTAGAAATATCGGAATTTAACGCAAAAAATGGAAGAAAGAAAGAGTGGAGAAATATAGAAAATTAATTTAAAAAATATTTAAAAAATTGAGAATAATGGATGCGCTACACACGGACCGTCGTCAGGAAGACGTCGCTGTGTATTTCCGTAGATATGTTCCAACGTTTTGGGAAGATTGCAGCTCCCTGTATTTATATCCCGAAGACGGAGGCAACAGTTTTCATCGAAACGTTCGTGTCATACCTACAAGGCTACACTGCACCATATCTCACAAGACCGCGTAATGAAGTACACAGTTGATCGTGTCTTGCTTCATACGGTGTGTGGGTAAAGCAGTGACTGCAACAGTGAGTTACTGAAGGGAACTGGTGTTCATAAAAGCTTTGACTTTTTGTTGGTAACCTTGAATAAAGTAACAGAATGAGAACCGAAGGAAGGCTTTGAACACATGGACAGCCGAAATAGTTGACTTATTGAAGGTCACGAACGTACAAGTAATGAAAAATTTTTGTATATTATATTTAAAGTATAATATTCGTGCTCTGGGAACGGAAAGAGCAAGCGGACAAAGCGGTGACTCACACGGTTGACATCCCAACCCGTCATGTGCTACGCCTTCGTTTCCTCCGTCTCTCCATACGCATAACAGTCCACTATCCAAAGGTAAAGCTATACAGGAGACATCCCTGGTACTCATTTCTGTTAGTGCTGGAATCAATCCCAGGCCCCTAGTGCAGCCGGAGGGATTCGCTCAATGAAAAATCCCAATGACCCCTTGGGAAGCGAATCCGCAACCTTCCCGCTTGCAGCGGTGCCTCAACCAATGCGTCACAGCGTACGTATCTACTGTGACACATTCATTACTCGTCGCTTTACTCCTGCGAGCCGACGTCAGGTGACCTTATCACTTGCTGCGATGTTGTAAAGTGTTCGGAAAATAAACGCGCTCCCTGGGAAGCGAGATGCATACGCGCGTGTAAAATAGTGAAGCGTTGTTTTATTGGTATTACACTGGAGACGAGCTCCCTTTGTGACATCTGAGGTTCTCAGATCAGTGGGCATGAAGAATACTGAATTCTGGGACCTCACGCCGTGAAGCCTGCTGAAAATTTACCGACGTGCTTCCGGCAGGCCAGTACATTTCTACCAGACTATGGGGAGGACCACATTCTTACCAAACCACCTTTACCTGGTAGCTTCTTGTAGTTGCTGTGTAAACGAAATGTTCTAGTTCATCTCCCAGTTCAAGGTCTTGACTGCACCCAACCTGTACGACTCTTTTATTTTTGTTCTTTAAATTCTTCGTCCAGCGGTTTTTAGAGAGATGTAAGACAGAAAGGGAAAGTGGAAGAAGAAGGGTTGAGTGGGTACATATGTTGAGAGTGGTAGGAGGGGCGAGGAGAAATAAAATAAAGGCTTTAACGTGTCGTAGTATCTTCCTGCTCATCCTTTTATTACCTACGCGCTTCATCCCCACTTCCTAATCGTCGACTTCCTTTCGAGTATCGTTTCTTCTCGTAACGAAAGCGTGAGTGAGTGGGCTGAAGGAGGAGAAGTCGAACGAAATGCACCAATCATTTCCAAGGCAAAGGCTACAATGACCGCTGTGAATTCCCAGGGACAATATACGGTGAAGTCAATGGTATGCGCCATCAGCCCCGTTTCTATATAAAAGACTGAATTTTGAGATAGAAGCCAAGAAGCTGTTGTCAGAAGCAGTGGATCAACGGTTGCTGGCTCCAGTTGATTATACAGGCTCAGTTATTGGCCTACCTTCAGTCTTCAAGATGAATCATTTTCTGGTAAGTTATAATTATTTATTTTACTTCATATAATAATTATGCATTAAAATGAACTTTGAGTATATTCACATGCTAATATGAATATTTTAATCAGTCATCACAATTTTTGTTCCTCGCGTGTTGTGTTACAGACAGGCAGTGTGTCTGTCCATAAGCATTAACTATGCAAATACTGAACATATTTCGATTAAATTTGGTATAACAACCAACCTTTATGAGGTGTTCCGCGATTTCTCTCAGTTTCTCCAGACAAAGTTTGGAGTGGTCCCACAAATTATGCTACGGCTGTTCCTTTCACACACTTTCAAACTGAGGTTTCGGTAATCATTGCAGCAGAGCGATATACCGAAAAGTCATTAAATATAAATAAACCGTAGAAAGAACTGGTAGTTTACATAGAGTGCCTATATACATGTCATTCTTGTTTACAACTTTCCTTTAAATAATTTTAATTTATTAAATATTGAACTAAATAAAACGAATAATGTTTATGCATTTATGCAGTATGATATCTTCAGTGTGGCTAGTGTTGAATTAGGGAGATACCTAGTCAAACTTCAGCCGAATCCTGAGGATCCTAACTGAACTTTTCGTTCACCCTCACTTGAGGAAAATCTTGGAAATAGTACCTCGAATTAGGTCACGACAGTTTCCTTTCACTGAGATCATAAGCCCCTGTTATCTAAAAATGCCTCGCTGTAGAGTATGTTTTTCGACTCCTTTGTTAAACAAATACAAATGAGTAATTTTTTCCATATTTTAGTGCAAAAATATTGTGAATATCACACAGCAACACAGTTCCGTAAGTAATTTGTATTTAGGCTGTATTAAGACAATCCAAATTTGCCAGTTCACTTAAGAGACTATTTGTTGTGTTATTAGGCTTAGTATATTACTATTAGTTTAATGTAATTTCGATATACAACACTCACCGATTTAGCTTTCTAATAAAGTCATGTTGTGTTTTTCTGAGACACGAATTTAACCTTCACAAGTAACAGATTCCTTTTAATTCTACTAGTTTCAAAGTTTTCTGACGGTTATCTCAGCTCTTCAACACTTACGAACCGGAAATTGGCTATATACTCGTGTTTTTGTGTTGACTCTGCGTCTGGACTTTACAAAGCAGATCTTGCTAACCTGATGAAGGAAATGGAGCCAGTTTTCTAAAACGTGCAATTGTCAGCCAAGTCGCAAATAATGGACTTAATCACGTACGTTTTATTTTTACCGCCTTCACGCAGTCAGCATATTTCAAAACGTTCGTGGAATTTATATTCCTACAAAATTTTCTGTACTCAGCAAAAGTCTGCATGAAGACAAGTCTTTTTGATGTTTTTGTTGTTGATAAAGGAGCAGTTATTTATTGTGAAATTCCGAGTCTTTTGCCGAAAATGCAAGTTTCTTTCGAAAAGATTATGGTTGAAGGTACTTGAGAATCACTAATCTTGTGCAATGGTTTGTCACCGAAATTTAGGACAGCAAAGAAAAAGTACAGTTTTCATTACATCAGGAATATGTACCGAACAGATTTACAGAACAAAATCTGTCTTGATAAGTTAACATTCGCTCAGTTAGACAGTAATTTTCCCTTTATGGCCTGTATTATTTCTATTACTGTGTTTAATAAAGAGTCCTCCATTGCATTAGATCCATTTAATGTTATCATATCATTTACACCTTCTTCGAGTTGCCGTCTTTTCCTCAGCCATTCTAACTAGAATAATATATTTCCTTCTGTTGTTTCTCAAAATCTTTACCTTACCCTTCAGTGTAATAAATTTTCTTTCCGTTCTTTGTAACATAATATCTGTACTACATAAACAAGAGAAATTTAAACTCCGTGACACATTGTGCAGGCTTACCCCTGCGGTCAACAGAATTCACGTGCGTCATAGAGCACTCTTGCATTCCAGAGCCTGTTGCGATTATGTTACTAGTCCACCGCAGTGACACCTCAGTCAGTCTGGCGACTAGGCTACTCATTAGACGACTGAGGAATATGGGTTCGGTTTTTCCATATTTGTCACGTCCCAAAGCGTCGGGACTGGCTATGGGATCCAACCTCTCACTCAATAGTCACAAAGGGCTCTTTCCTGGGAAATAAAGCAGCCGGGGTTTGAAGTTGACTGTTTCACTTCATCAATTATAATTTTGCCTGTTGTTTTGTATGAGACGGGAGAGGTGCATAAGGGTTTTGCTGGTGCAGCCTGAGAGGGCACAACTTGGAAGACATAGGCGTATATGGGACGATAATATTAAAGTAGATCGCCAAGAAGTGGGATGGGAAGGCATGGACTGGACTGGTCTGGATCAGGATAAGGGACAGGGGGCGGGTGCTTGAGTGAATATTCGGGTCCCATAAAATGCGGGGAATTTCTTGTCTAGCTGAGCACCTGTTAGCTTTCAAGAAGGACTCTGCTCCATGTAGTTGGTTTCGCTTCGTCTAGTGCTAGGGGTGAGAAATGTGTGCAGATATACCCCCACATCCTCATATACCTTTATGACATGATGTTAAGTCAAGTACAAATACAGCTTTACAAGCAATTTTTATTTAACTTGTTAATATAATTTACACTGTACAAGTTCTAGATAAGCAAGTTATTGAACAATGTGTAGCAGATGTCATTCGTTAGACCGTATTTGCTGGAAAATACAGCAAACACGGTTTTTTGTATTTCTTTCAGGAAGAATGAATTTGTATTCCAAACTCATTAAGCGTTAAAAGTAGAGTACTAAGTTTGATACTAAGCTAGAGAAAATGTTGCTATGCATTAAACTAATTTACATAACTTCGCTTTTTAGTCCTTGTATTCTGGTAGTTTAAACCTCCGTATATGAGTCAGCAAGTGCATTCTCATTTATTTATACACGTGTGCGTAATGCAACGCGTGGTTCTACCAGCAACTTGCTGTGTGTGCGTGGGTGCGTGTGTGTGTATGTGTGTGTGTGCGTGTGTGTGTGCGTGTGTGTGTTTGTGTTGGCGCGCGCGCGTGTGTATGTGTGCGTGTGTGTGTATGTGTGTGCGTGTGTCTGTGTGCGTGTGTGTGTATGTGTGTGTTTCTGTGTGCTTGTGTGTGTGCGTGTATGTGTGTGCGTGTGTGTGTGTCTGTGTGTGCGTGTGTGTCTATGTGTGTGTGCGCGTGTGTGTATGTGCGTGCGTGCGCGCGCGTGTGTGTGCGTGTGTGTGTGTGCATGAGTTTATTTAAAGAAGCTGTCAGTAAGACAGTGTACATATCGTTGAATGACAAGGCTAGGAGTGCCTCATAAACAACTAAGAAAAATGGAAGGACTCTGGCGTGGCCAAATTTGAAGTTCTAGCCGACTTGCCGTAAGATACGATAATCATGAGTCAGGATAGCTGGTATCTGGGCAGAGATTTGAAAAAAATTAATTCCAAACGAAAACAAGAATTTTACCACTCAACAGCAACTTTCGTGATGCAGAAACATTTACATCTCTTTAGTTCGACGGTGACGTAGGCCACTTTTCCCCTAACTACTTACTCTGTATATGTGTGTGTGTGTGTGTGCGCGCTCGCGTGCGCGCGCGTGCGTCTTGTCTCCTTTAATTAAATATTTTGTCCTCATTATTTTCATCCTTTAGGCCTATATGAAACATTTTTAATTCCTCTAGGCTGTTTTTCCAAAGTTACAGTTATTTATTAAAATAACATATGTTGTGGGAATCAAATGACATACCTTTTCCAATGTGATCTTAATTTATTAAAATAATAATATATTTTTTTGGAATCAAAATAACATTATTTGTGTTTATTCTAGTATGGCCCCAAACACGATACATTAAGAAACATCCAGCGCAGGTTGCTCTGTTAAAAAAGTTTCGAGACAGCGTAGCGGTCTCATAGTTAAGGGTCAGTGTAAAATAATAAAATGTAGGGCTGCGTTTGCAAAATCCGAACATGGTGTACCTTTGTCGTCATTGTTCTGAAGACCCGAATCTAAGAAAAATCTGTTTCATAGTCAGAGATCCCTTCTCGGCCTGAAAATTGGTTATCCTTAGTAAGTGATTTGATTTTCCTCAGCCCTCGCGGGCAACTGGAATGATAGTACCATAAAATATTCTAATCCTCTTTAATTTTATTTCCCTCCACTGTGATCAGGCTCACTGAATATTCTGGTGACATGAGAGCTGTGAGATTTTTTTTAGTAAGAACCTTTTTTTACAGGAACTTTACGTGGGATTTAGAAAACGTGACAGCGAAATGTATATTGGTTGCTAGTCGAGCAGCAATGACTAATGAAAATCGTCATTAACTGTGTGAAAATTTATGTATACGCACCTACATACAAATTCTGTGCAAAGTCAGCCCTGTTGTTGAAATTGAAGTATACGTTGTGTTAAAATTATACACAAATATGGGTAGACAAATTGTGTATTGATATTTATGTATTTAATTGTGTCTTTGCTGTGTATATTGAAACATTGGAAGAAAATTACATGTTTAAATATTTTTCCAGACGTAGGCCCACTTGTTAAATGAAAGGAACTCACAAGGCATGAATTAGCACCAAAGTGTTTTATGGAGAGTGTTAATTTCTTTGCTTGTGTCACAGGGAGTGCTCCTGCTGGCCTTGGTGGCTATAATCGCCGGCTTAAATGCCCACCCAACGGGCGAAGTAGAAACTGCTCCACTTGCCGCTGCCGACGTACCCCAACCTGAGACTCTTGGGACAGCGGAGTCGGCTTGGGGCTGGGGAGGTTACGGCAGACATTATGGTGGTTGGGGAGGAGGTTACGGAGGCTGGGGCGGTTACGGAAGGGGTTATGGTGGGTGGGGAGGTTACGGAAGGGGCTATGGTGGGTGGGGAAGAGGCTGGGGATATTATGGTTGAGCTGGACGTTACCTGCAGACGATAAATGGACTAAGAGATGGTTCTCGCAACTTCTTGTTTTTCTTGCGATAAAAGATACACAGACACTTGTTACAGTGTGATTAACTTTTGTCAGAGGCTACAGCAATCTGTACAAGATTATTTGAAGCTGGGAATATTTTCTAAGAATATCCCCAACAGTATTCTTCTTGCTGTTTTTATACGTCCTTTTATACAAAGCAAACTTTGTCATCAGATGTTTTGTCATATGTGTGTGGAAAAAGAATAAAAGTTTATAAATTTGTGTGTTTTTCCTTATTGTTATCCTTTATAAACCAAGCCATAAAAAACATCCTTACGCAAATCGTGAAACATTCACTTTACACTGAAGACCTAATAGTCCATAAATTGCAGTACAGTGGTTACAATGTGTACCATCTGGTTTAATGTCAAGTTCTTTTCTTTTTTTGCCCACAGAGGGTCCTGACGTTTTGTATGGCTTTCGCAATAAACAACAGTTACTGTCTTCAGCAACATTAAACGACTGGTCTTTGAAGTAGAGACACATTAATTTCCCTATAATACATAAGCTGAATTTTTATAAACCAGCATCTAGTAGTACACCCGAAGAATGAAACACGATTACCCACGATTCTCAATCACATGCGTACATTTATCATTATTATAAATTAATTTCCTAATATACATTTTAATAGTATTGCCGCATATGCTTCCTATCAACACATCCCTATTCAGCAGGTTTGTCTGCGAGCATGTGTAAGCACTTTTCGCCTCCTCTTTTTCAACTACACGGCTACCTTCCCTGCCCTTCCTCTCGGCTGTAAGCCTAGCGACACTGTAGCTTGTGGCCTTCTTCGATACGTCCATGTTAATTCCTACATACAGGTATTTAGGAGGTAAAAATGCAATTGAATCTGGTATGCACTTAATAACATGTATATGACAATGGACTAACAGTAGACTTCATAAAAATGTGTCCGCATTTCTGTAGATTTCACAAATATTTTCCTTTTCGTTTTCAACGCTGTTTCTTTTTAAGAACGGCAATTTATATCCTCACACAAAGTAAAACATGGAAAAATGGTGTTGTCATTTTGCTTAAGAGATGCACTGAGGATGTAGTTCAATCTGACCGGAGATTTTGACAGTCCTTTCTCTAGAATGCTACGAAATGCTTACGTCGTTACAGACACAGATCCTTAGCGCCTAAGGAGGGAGGTACTATGCTACACTACGCTGCACTATATTGTACATATTAATAAACAGCAGTTTTTGCTGCAGTATACTTTGTGATACCAGGGAGTAATGTCAGTATGAGAGATAAGTTTGTTACGGCGAGGAATATGAAGATGATGTCCTCTGGAAAATTACAGCGTGCAGTTTCGCAATAAAGAGACTTAGCAACGCTTGGCAGAAACCTGCTGCTTTCATACTCAGAGTGTTACTTTAGAGTATATTATGACATTTCGGATTTCCGGAAGAAATTTATCGTTAAGTAGCGTTAAAAGCAAATATGTTTTAATTTAATGGTGCAAATCTAAATTTTAAAGTAACTACGGTAACTTGTGTCTACATTTCCAATTCCTTTTATTTTTAATTTTATTTTACTTTATACGTGAACTGGATGTGTGGAAAGGAGACAAGATTGGGATTGCGAGCTTTAAGATTCTTTCAGCGGTGCTGATGGAGATTTGTATACAAGCTGGGATGTGACGTTGTGCCGTTGGACACAGAGTTCCCACGATTTTCAGGAAACTGTTTGCTCTAACGACACAAACTAACGTCTTAAAAGACCTGCATTTTCATGATTGGGATTTTACAGAATCGTGGAAGCAATTCGAAGGCGTGTCTGAGAAGAAAATGAAAAATTGGCATGAACTGTTTAATAGATCCGTGTTAAGTGGGTCCCTGTCACCACGGCACGACGCATCCTCAGGTTGCGGATGTAGGAGCGGCCTCCATATGGAGGGTAGATGCGAATACATTGACTAAGCACTCACGGACAGCTGACAAGGGGTAGTCCTCTAGCATGGGGGTTGGGCGAGGTGCTAACAACGCCTCACCCTAGAAACTTAAGATGTTACGAAACAGCCTACAAAGCCTCGGACGTGGACTGATTCTTTGGTAGCGGGCTTTTGTAAATGTGGTAATGAACCTTCGGGTTCCATAACATGCGAGGAATTTCTTGACTAGCTGAGGACCTGTTAGCTTCTCAAGAAGGATTCTGTTCCATGGAGTTCGTTGGTGTCATTTAATAGATCTTACATGTCGTTCACAGAAACCAGCATAGCTCAGTTAATGTGGGCTAGTGAATAGGCTGTGGGTTGAAAGAAGGGGAATCGGGATTCAGTTCCTGGGAAGGATAGAAAATGTTTTCTGCTGCATAGCGCCCTACTGACACTGCCCCCGGTCAGGGCTTCTAGAATGGGCACCGGAGTTTCTCAGTTTGAAGCTCACCAGTCCTCATTATATAATGCAGGGATTAATAATGCGTGGATTTACGCTTCCATTCCGTCATACACCTTCATGACATGGCACTTAGGTAAGCACAAGGGTAACATTATTTCAATTATGTAAGCCTATCGGAATTACACGACAGTTACTTATATAACTAAATTATAAGGAGGAAAATTCCAGTATGTTCCTGTGAGTCAAGCAACTTTCTTCCTTCACCCCTGGCAATGTTCCAGTAATTACGAAAATTAAACTTCTTCTTCTCTGCCCATGCGTCACATTTTACGTCACTTACCTGTAAAATCCTTCTTTCTTGGTGTATGAGAATGGTGTGTAGTGTCAAAGGAGGGGATAGAAAATCACGTAAGCAGACTTGTAAATACGTATAAGGAGTTCCAGGCATGCGTAATCTCCGCATTTAGTGCAATTCCTTGTGGTGGCTACCTGAAGTACAGTCTGTGCCACAAGTCCGCTGTTATGTTTAGCTTCGGGGATAAAATCGTTCTGACAATTTTCTCCCGGTATAACTTTTTTACTTCGGTTTCTGTTAAACTCCAACAAAGTCTAGTTAAGGATTCGGATTTAAGGCATTTTTACTCAAGTTTTAACGGATGGATTGACAAGAATTACTTATACTATCTCTCACTGAATACTCGATATGTCGCAAAATGTTTCAAATAAAAGTCGTGGACCTCTCAGGGAAATATATTTCGGAATATATGCCAATGTTTTCAGTAAAACCCGTCTTTGTACGGCGCAGTGGATTTTGTTTTGAGATACGTTTAAAGCAGAAATTGTATCAGAACGATAAGAACTGATAGAAAATTCGGTTCCTAAATTCGCTGCTCAGTCCAGCAACTTTAATTACATTCTGTTCGCTAATTTTGGGTAAGAAAAGACGGAAGCATTCAGATAGGGTATTCCCATTTTGAGAGAAGACCATTCTACGCATTTTCAGTACGGAACACTAGTAATAGAGTTGAAACTTGCAATTCAAGAAAATTTAATTTCGTAAAGTTTCAATTTGTTGCATATTCTGATACTGTTCAACTGTTATTTCTATTTTAACTTTTGATGTAATATTCATTGTATGGAATTTCACCGGACTCCTTCGTCTGTACACAGTAGTTCAGATTTCAGATTAAGTTAATAAAATAATACAAAAGACAGACTCCGTGACGCAGTACTCAGAATTTGCCAAGGTGTTCTTTTCTTTCGAAGTGCCATAGGCTTCAAGATATGCGAGCAAAAGTAATCTCATTTATGCCGGCAAGAAAAATATGATCTCCCTGTACCTAGTTTCACGACACTCACCGAAGTTCAACAGCATAGTATTCACATATGCTGTAAGGAATTTTACATAAATCAGACTCTAAATGTGAAAAGTATGGAGAAAATTTCCTTTACGCAGCTAAGAAATATATGACCTTTAGTGCAGCATTTTTCACTACACTTTAATATCACTCAGTAAATTTTGAAAATATATGCTTTACATAAATCTATCTTAATTGGAGTTAAACTGTAGAAAGCATGGGTAAAACATAAGTGACATCCTTAAATGAAATGTTTTCACTGTGTCGATTTACATTAATATCGTTATTACTCACAGGCGATGGAGTTCTCCTGTACTGAATGTTGGGGAAATAGGAGGAAAATATAGAAAATACGTATTTATGTCTTTAAGTAACGCATCGGTCTTTATAAAGCTTATAGTTACTGAAGACGCAATTTGAAGATCTCTCGTATTGAATTTTACGAAATTTGGTCAAGAAATATGGAAATTATGGATAAAAAGTTATTTACGCCCTGAAGTCAAGTACGAGTGTCGCTGCGCGTGCCCATTCAACGAGTTTCTACAAGAACTTTTCCCTGAATTTCATAAAGTCCGACAAACGGTTTATTTGCTGATAGGATACTGTGTCAACAACAGAAAAAGAGACGGACATAAAATTACAGGCTTTTTTTTTTAAACAAACAGGTTGTCGTTGCTGGCTAATCCCGTTCCTTTAAGATCTCTATTTTTCCAGCAGGATAAGGTATTACTGGCTGTAGACTGGCCTCAGTTGATCTAAATCATTGTCAAAAATTTATTTTCTACTTCACGAAAGACTGACGGGCTCCAGAACAAAGATCAATCGCTTAGCGCTGTATGGGCAATTAATTCCTATTAATTCTAGGAATGATGCGAGACATAGAACTACAATATTCTGAGCAACATCAAGAATTTTCCGAGTGAACATAGTCAAGACCATGCATGAAACGCCAACACGTCAACATTGAATAGGTGAAAATTGTGACGCATGAAGGCCGCACATACGTGTCTGACATGGAATTCAGTTACTTGTTGCAGAAGGCCGCTCAGAGAAAGCATCTTATGACTTACAAGATTAGCTATGTTTGTCACACGCTGCGTGTAACCGTGTAGCGCGCGTCAGCATATTTGGTCAGGTGGTTATGTTGTTCTTACAGCAAAGATAAAACAGAGGTTCTTAAACATGGAGAAGAATTCTAGGAATGCAATTTGAACTTGGATTGAGGATTTTGAGTTCTCATATTTCTTAAGTTAGCAAAATAATTGTGCCGTGCAGATGGAGGCACAAATTTCCTCTAAAACATGCCTATCTAGCTGCACGGCGTCACATCCCAGTAGACAACCTATGTAAACATCATCTTGAGAATATTAGATATCACTATCACTAGATATTTGTTTGTGTTTCTCGTGATCTTTGTGTCATATCCATCTCACTCTGCCATATATATTCATGACAACAATGTCACGACAAATGCTTGGCTTCACAAATGTTACTGATTCACTTGACATAACTTTCTTATGTGCGAAAACAACATTTCTGTAAGTAATTCTCTTTATTATAAAAGTTATATGACACAAGCCTAAATTGTTTAAAACTTGGGTATATAAACATAATCTACCCAAGAATGAAGTTACCCTTCTTGTCACAGCTTTACTGAAAATGCGGATTTTAAAGAGTAAAGTACAAACCGTCAGCCACATCTAAATTTATATCATTTTTAAAAATCAGAATTATGGTAAGTCCTGTCAAAACACAAAAATAGATTCTATTATTTTCAACTACTTGTTTCAGCCTAAAACACCGGCATCAGGTTGAACGCAAGAATAAAAGAACATATACATGCAGTATACGAGTATGTACCCTGTGGAAAGGAGACGTCGAACCTTCACAGTTTGTATTGTTTATGTGTATACATAACATCTCTTAAAATTATATCAGTTTTGTTTCTTGCTACATGTCTCGGCGTTCTTGAAAAGTCACCATCATGCAGTTATAAATATATAAAGAAAGATAATTAAATATAAAGCATTAAATTTTTTTTTTCAGATAGCGGAAATCCCCGAATTTGCATAATTGGAGTTGTATAAGCTGAAACTGGATAAAACAATGTGGATTTTGATGGTACAAGCATGGAAGTTCGAATAACATGGCACTAGTTGTTACGGGAAAAGGCTTTTGTAATATACCTTCATAACAACAGCATATCGTAAGCATGTATGTGTGAAGTGAGAACGTGGATTGATTTCACAAACTTCACAGGGCACTGAAGTTAACATATTTTGATAGATGATCACCAGACAATCAAACCGGCTCAGTGGCCAAGATGTTAGTTACCTTAAGAATTTCACCCGTTAAACACCCACAGCGTCAAACCGATGACTCAGCCCACTCTACTGTCTAGGACTAGAATACGTGGAGGTTTTTACAGCTTTCTGCTCCATGCTTGTGGAAAGACCAACTGAAATATAATACGGAATGATTTCTTTCATATATGCATCCTCCACCTCTTACCTTCTTCTCTTTTAATCTATTTGTTTTATCCACCTTCCTTCTTTTATTCCTTCCTTTCTTTCCTCCTTTCTTCCTTCTTTCTTTCGTCCTTCCTTTCTTCCTTCCTTCATTCTTAACCTCCTGTGTAAACTGAGAAGTAAGGACAAACAGTCACCAGTATGTTTGATGGTATCTTGCTGTAATTGATTGCGACGTTATTCGGATTCTTTAAAAAGCCGATCGCGTAAACATACTCCTAATTTCGATTACAGCACTGAATTCAGCTACGCCTGTTTACTTAATATTGTGCAGTTCCGAATATATAGCTACTACCCGTGTAAGGACGTGACAGTTATATAAACATTCTTATTATGCATATTACAAAAATATTCTTATTATGCATACTACAAAAA
Source organism: Coptotermes formosanus (assembly GCA_013340265.1). NCBI lineage: Eukaryota > Metazoa > Arthropoda > Insecta > Blattodea > Rhinotermitidae > Coptotermes > Coptotermes formosanus. The sequence goes on along the minus strand of BLKM01010448.1, from coordinate 18,286 downwards.
CTTTTAAAGTGCCGCGTAGTCGTCAGCTCGTGTAAAAATGTTCTGCTCAGAGCAATAGCAGGTCCGCGCAGCTGCATAAAAATGTTCTGCTCAGAGCAATAGCAGGTCCGCGCAGCTGCATAAAAATAGAAGAAAGGTTGCGTACTACGGAACAACAAAGACCAAAACTCAAAGGACTAACTCAAAGATGAGTTAAAATATTATTGCTTACGAAATGTGTATTTTATTAATGTCTGTAATTTTTATTGTTTTCAGCTTTATTTTCCTAAAAACTTATAGAAGTCGTCCACGGAGTGCAATAAATGGGAGCATGGGCCACATGAGGCCCGCGAGCCTCAGGTTGACAATTCCGTACCTGTCATATTACCTGCGTACCTGGTCAGTTTGTCCCTTTTACCATGAGACTGCAACGTATATAATCCACAATATGATACACGCTTCCCCGAAGTTCCTTAACCTTTTAAAGCCTAGCGGTAACTTTACATACCACCCGGTTTAACATTAAAAAATTCTACGTGGTGCCCACACTGCGTTTATGTGTTTTGTACGGATCTCAGAACAAACAGCAACTTTTGCCTTATAACACATCAAGAGATTGGTTTTTATAACCGAAGTGGAGAGTGTTTACAGTGCGGTACGCACTGAGTCCTTATATAAAACAGATACGGTTCGTCTTTAAAGGGTTAATATGTTTCCTTCTTTTTCTCTGCTGTCGTTGAGGTCACATGTTACGGAGCAAGATGCTCAGCTCCGTCGAAATTAGTAGCAGGAAGCTAAGTAATTTCACATGATTTTAGAGCTTAAAGATTCTCCTGGTTGTATAAAAGTGCAGTGCAAGAGAATTTATTAATCTAGTACCGTAATATAGGCACATATTATCAGGGTGGTGAAAGCAAGGAGGACGAGATGGGCGGAGCATGTGGTACGCATGGGAGAAAAATCATGGCGGATCTTAGGGGGAAAGCCTGGAGAAAATATACTAATTTGAAAACATAGACATAATAGGAGGATAACATTAAAAAGGATTGGGACTGAAGGGTTTTGAATGGATTCGTCGGCTCAGAGAAGGGACCAGTAAGAGGATCTTGTGAACACGGTAATGAACATAAGCATTTATACAAATTCGGGGAAATCCTTGATTAGCTGAGAAACTATTAGCTTCTAATTAAACCCATGTTCATGCTGTCAGCTAAACAGTAGACTAAATAAGGAAGTATTGTAAAATAATAAGAATAAGAATAAGAGTAAGAATAAGAATATTCTTCTTCCTCACTAGCTCTACAGTCCAGGCAGGACCCTTTGTTCCTTCAGGATCGCCTTCAAGGCGTCTCCGTCCTCAGCTATTTTTCTCCAGCTTCTGACACGCCTTTTCTTCAGATCATTTCCAACATCATCCAACCGTCTTTTTCTCGGTTTTCCATCGGACCTTTAACAATATGACTATGGAGACCCTAACTCAAGACTGACGTTGTTAGCAACTCCACGTCCCGTGTTCTTTATTGACAAGCCGAGACCCACTAGCTAAGGAATTCTCTGGTTTAATAAAATCTGAATTTTTTACCCGTCACTGAAGCGTGACCATAGATACTTTAATCCACTCCACAAATCCGAATCATGTGTATCCAAGAAAATATATTCCTAATTTTCAAGCCTGGGTATGCTATATTTTTCCATCACTTGATGTCTTCCTAATAACTCTAATAAGGAGGATACTGTATTCTTGAAGGTGACGCCCTGTAGCCTGGTAGATATATAACAGACTAAAAGGCGTCGCGTCTGGGAAGGCAGCACTCTTTCTGTAAACCGTGGTGAGCACCACAAATTTCACATTTTGTACGCATTTCTCATATGCGTGCTATATGTGTCCTTTATATATTCTTCCTTGATGTGATAACGATGCCGATTATGAAGCTTATCGTGAAATTTTCTCTATCCTCCCATTAATTTCTCCTTCTTATATTCATCAACATTTCGTTCTTAAATAATCTTAAATGTAACATTAATTTTATAACGCAGTACTAGGAAAGTGAAGGTTTACAAAACAACACAAGCCAGGCGTTGTACTTAAAACGTAACTCTGAGGGGCCTTCGCCTAACCATTTTTCAGTGGGAAGGCAGTAAGTACTAAATATTACTAGTGTGAGTCTGTATTTTGCTTTAGTTATGCGGCATGAAAATCGCATTTTTTCTGCGTCGTAATATATTGTCATCTGTGGCCTGTCCGGCTTTAACATATTTTTCCGCATTATCTCATAAAATGCACTACTTTCGAAAGAAGTTATTGTACGTAAAATAGAGTTTTGATTTTCTCTACAACTTATGTATGAAACCTGTCATTCTAAGAAGGACGCAACAAGATGTTATCATAAATGTACACAATTCTTCACATAAAGTACCTTTATTCTTGTCAGATTTTAGCCAAGCCTGAATTTTCTCGACAGATTTTCGAAAAAAATCCTTAATTATCAAATTTCATGAAAATGCGCCCAGTGTGAGCCGAGGTGATCCATGCGGACAGACAGACATGACGAAGCCAATAGTCGCTTTTTGCAATTCTGCGAACGCACTTAACAAACAGATAAATAAGTTTAAACAATTTTATCTTTTCATTAAAAGGAATTCAATCTTTTTAAATAACCGTGCTTGTTTTTTGTTTTGTGTATTTATTGTATAGGGAAAATTTGAGGGCGTTTCCCTACCGATGATTTTATGTCATTCTGTGAACGAATTATGTAATTATTAAAATCATTATAAGCTAAAGGCGAGTTATACAATTAATTTGAAATTGCCTTTGAATTAAATTGAAAGGCGAAACCCAGTATCTAGAGGTTACCGATTTCTTTGCCCTTAAAAACGCCTGCCTTCACTTGTACTGTGTGGCCTTGTCACAACATTGATCTTGCAAAAGAAACAGGTTTAGTCATTTACAGTTCCTACCCGTTCCAGATATGGCAGAAAAAGGGCTTCACATAATGTTGAGTCATTTCCTAAGGCTTTCCGGCACAAGTAGCGGTGTTCAGCGATCCGGACCGGCATGGAACATTGCTTGTTATGGCAAATGATGACTTTACACGCTGTGAAACACAGAATGTGTAATTCGGCACAGTCCCAGCGCGCGTGCGGTCTCTTATCACTTACATACTGGACCCCGGGACGTGTGCGTATGTTACAAAATTATCCTGACAATTACGTTTGCGAGTTGTCTTCTCCCTTACGTATTGTCGACCATAATTTCGTATCAGTTTCTTATGCTCTCATACGTGCTACATATTTTCCTTAATTTTATTTGCCAGTTTCATCTGATGATGAATACAAATTATAAAAAACCTGATTGTGCACTTTTCTCCAGCCTCCTGTTTTCCTCTCTCTTTTGCATGAACGTTCTTCAGAGCACCTTTTTCTCAAACACTTCCTTCTTTATTTTTATGTAGATTTGTATGCCACGTTTTACAGCCGTACAGTAAGTAAATTATATTTGTACTTATTTACGATTTATAAAAACTACGTTTTCGGTATCTCAGATAATGTAGCGTTAAACGTTAAGTTGACAGAAAAAGGTGAATCGGAAAGGATATGAGACAGCGGGTGTTTGTTAATTTAAAATGCTATGTAAGCGTTTGTTTGGAGGATCTGAGGAACAACACTAAAAATATTACGACAGCTGCTGCATGGGCGGGGATTTGAAGCCCAGATCTCTCTCATACCAAACAGCTAGGAAACACGTGATCGCAACATTCGGTGATAGAATTACAGTTGTGTATGTTTTAGATGAGAAACTGAAAGGCAAACTTTCCAGATTGAAGGATTTACTCGATTTAATTCGTCTATTATTTTCATTGCCGATTCCAATGGCCGCGCGGTATAAGGCGTGGGACTGTGGCGGTTCGCTTGTGGGACTGCGGGTTCGAATCCTTCGGGGATATGGATGTCTGTCTCTTGTGATCGTTGTGTGTCAGGTAGAGGTCTCTGCAACGGTCCGATCACCTGTCCATAATGAGGAAGGCCTGGCCCGCTACGGACTGTTGCGCCATTGAGAAAAAAATATTTTCATTTGCAGTAGGCCTATGAATGGGTAGGCAGAGCAGCAGACGTGTCTTACAGGAAATGTGTGTAGTGCATTTGAATCATTTTTTACACAGCCGCATGTATGTGTGTGTATGTATGTACGTATGATGTAATCATGCATGCATGGGTATGTATGTATGTATGTGTATATGTATATATGTGTGTTTATGTATGTATGTATATGTGTATTTATGTATGTATGTTTGCGATCTATTTAGATCCGCTGTCAATATTCAGACAGTATAACGACGATGGTAAATGAATATGGATAGGGAATTTTGCTCGAATGCTATTTGACAGGGAAATACCGAATTACTGGCAGAAATCTTGTCACGGATAGTTTTTACACCGAAGACCCCACATCGCCTGTAATGAGAGTCACTCCTGTGCGGCGATGTTGACGAACAGCCTGATGTATGGCACGGCCACTTCTTCACTGTTTTCTGAAGACACTTTAAGCTACAGGTAGCAGCTGTAAGTCATGCAACATCGGTCAACGTGAATAAGAACGCAGCTTTGCTCTGTCCCCATTTGCCCACTTTCGTGGTCGTGGAGTAACGACAGGCCTTCAAAAAACGAAAGTTGTGGCTTTATCTCGTGTGTGATGCAAATTTATTGCAGCTCTGACACACCGACATTGTCAGTACAGCAAGCGGCTATTTGTCACGTGAATGCGCGTGTCCTCATTCAGCAAGCCACGAATGTTTATCTCAGCCGCGCCACAAATTATTTCTTCCTTGGTAACCTTGAGGTTTTGTTTTGGACAGCACTCCGCGCCACAGCAGTTTAACCACAAATCTTGCTTACTTTTGTTTTATTTTGCTTTTAATAACTGCACGGTTTGTGGAGACGCAGGTTTATATTTTTATGGCATTTTTAATACCAAACCTAAAGTTGCCATCACCCTAGGGACTGCGTCATGAAGACCTGGCGATGAGTGTAATATTTCCGGTGGCTTCTGAGAGGTGACTTTGTAGAGTCTGCTAAGATTTTTTGACGTTTTAGAGACCCCAGTGATTAAGGCATTAGGTTCCTCTGACAGGATATTACAATATTACCCGACCACACAGCATGACGGCACCACGTTGCAATTCTCAAAGCTCATTGAAGAGAACCACATGTATATTTGCTATTAGCACAGCTATAATGTTACCTGATAGGGCAAAGCAATTTTCTCCTTTCAACATTACCTCTACTTAGGTTTTTGTGACAATTTTATGTAGCTACATTCAGAAGTGTTTAGGCTTTTCAGAAAACAGAGCGTGTTGTGATGAGTGTTAAGAGTGGTGGTGGTGTTGGTGGTTTCCCTAACCATCAATTTCGAATGAGGCCATGTTCTGCTATTAGCAGTGTTTTTCAGTAGGGATTACCACGATTGAGAAAGGGTTGGTGTTTATAATAACAAATTATTAATATATAATATTACTTTATGATATGGTGCTGAGGTGTCACCATCATGTTGTTTCACTCAGGTATAAATTTAATTTCCAAAACATTAACAGCAAACATTTAATTAGTATATTGTGTATGTTACTGCAAACCGAACACTTTTCTTTTACTTCTAATCTAAATTGAAACTGAATACAATATCATAGGTAAGATGCTGATTGTTGTGAAGAGTTCCTAATATTGGACAGGTTTTAGAGGATTCATAAGGCGAATTTAACAATTTTTTACTTGCAACCCATCTCAAAAGCACTTCTGGCAATGGGTCTTTTTACATCAACAGTGAAGACACATCACACCACATTTAAAGCCATATTACGTAGCGAAGACATAGGTTAGTTTTTATGAAACTTTTCTTTTTCAACTGCAGAATGTACGAGTTGTTATAAAAACATCACTACACGAACTCGTTCTCAGGGCAATTTATTTTTCATGATCAGATGCAAAATTGGCGGCATTTTGTCCCTTATTTACGCATTTATGGGCTTGGAATTTTTTGTGATAGACCTACTGACAAAGACTAAACAGCTGTCATGAAAAAGAGCATTAAAACCTGGCGTTTCGTTCAAATAAATCGTAGAACCATAGCACTGAATGAAGTATGTACTTATAAAGTAGCACAGAGGGGTATAGAATAATGTTAGTTTTATTGTAAGTAGATGTATTTGTTTAAAAATCGCAAGTTTTTTATTTGTGAAATTTTACACGTATATAGTTGAGAGTTCGTTATTGCTTGTGATTACTTTCCAGAGTGATTTATTTGTAAACTTATTTTTAGTAATTTAACTTTTGATGGCCCTTTGTAACAAAGTTACCACACACACACACACACACACACACACACACACACACACACACACAAGATACATACAAAACGTACAACAACTTCATAAGTGCGTGTAATATATAATATATTCTGTAGTAATAATTGTTAAAATATCTGGTGATTTCGTGTCTTGTTACGCATGTGTATTCTCTACTGATGGCCAAATGTTACTGACATGTATGAAATATCATGTAAAGTAAGTAGTTGTTAGTTTGATATGTGCTGTGACGGGGTACTGCAAGTGACAGTTGCATAACTCGCGGTTGCTTAGAGGAAAGCATCTACATTTAATGAAATAAGTATTAGGAACACAGGGCCCACAACGCCCCATCAGGTAGGTTTAACTAATAAACTGAAAAGTGATGTAGGACTACTGGAAGTGGTTTAGGCCTGTTGTAATCGCCGAACACCCCTTGAGATCAGAGCCATTATTATTTTACATAATGCTACGCCAGTTCGTTGGATGAAAGTTACAGCCTGCAAAACACAAGGGTGTGTCACTCTTTAAACTGCAGACGATTTTTCATTTTACACACACACACACACACACACACAAACACAGATACATGCAAGCCATAACCTGTCTTCGCCAGAACGTGGTGTTGTTGCTTCCCATGTCAATGTTCTGATATACAGCAGCAAAATTTTAAAAATAAGTAAGTCAAAATAAAAAATTCAAATGCATTTATTTGGCTTAAAGGAATTACCATAAATAAGCTGCCAATTGCAGCTATAAACTCTAGCACAATGCTTGCACATCTGTATGAAAAACATGGTTAGCCTACACGCTGGTAAAAATAAGCACACGAGTTTATTATAGGCCTTTTAACTTCTACAGTAAGAGGTTCTCACTTACTTGATGGACAGGTAATTTCAGATGATGTGAGTGATAATAACTTAAGTTCGCAAAATACGATTATAAAAGTTTCATTGTTTATAAACTGATGCCAAAGTCATGGTTAAGCTCTGGTTTGAAGTTCTTTTAGTAGTGAATCTCTGTGAACTAGATGCGTTCCTTATTAGTTTCGTGCGCCGGAGGCAGCCTTACTTCCAGGAGGAGTGTTTCCGTTTTTATTATTGTAAAACACGATAGCTCTTGTAGGGCATCCTCCCAGGGGGTAGCCAATTGAAGGGTCTCTTAGATTAAACTCTCGTCCGTAGACATCGGGATAAACTCCGGGGTAGGCTTCAGGGTAGGCTCTGGGGTATGCCGCTGGAAAACCTCCAGGGTACATCCCGGGATAGAATCCTGAGTATCCTGCTCCAGGGAAGAATCGTGTACCAACTTTTTCCTCATTATTATTTTTGTTGTTTAATTCCACAGGAGCTGCAAGTGTGAGCAGCAAGCACGTTGCGAAAGCAGAGAGAGTCAGTGCTATGTTCTGAAACACAGAAATTTTATTGGCCATTATATGTCCTGATGTTACTCTTAGGTTATGTGAAGGGCGAAATTTATACAAATAATATTTAATGCACATGAAACAAGATAGACAGCCACTCGATTACAAATACCAAATGGTTAATGATTTTTATGGAATTATTCTTCAGTTGATTGTCTTGATGATGAAAAGTCGTAAATTCTCCGTGCGGGCAAAGCCTGCAGCTTCCATCGTCATTGGATTTGGTGGCACATACAGCAAACGCTGCGTCTTAAGGCTAAGTGACTGAAGCCAGGATAAATGTTGTTATTTTGGAAATGGTATTTTGCAGTCAATGAAGGCTGTGTGAGACCTACATAAAAATACTCTTTTTCCTGTTACAAAATAACACAGTTTGATACTATGCGATCCAATCCCGCCTTAAAAATATATATGTTGCAAAAATTCCTTTCTCTATCTCTTTATATTTTGATTCAGCCCTAAAAGCACTTATTGTAGCCGACAATTTTCGTGACTCTATACACAGTCTTCATGTACAGTGTGGCAACCTGCTATAGATTCTTTTTCTTGCTTGTTCTTACAAACTGGTCATTAAGAACGTTCTCCATTTGACGCCGTGCAACCTAAATACGGATACACTGTCATTTTTTGACAAGCATAGTCACCTGATCCCGGTGGCCGGGCAGTCTAAGGTGTAGGTCTGCGGCCACTCGATTGTTGGGGTCACGGGTTCGAAACCCTCTGAGGGCATGAATATTCTCCCCTTGTGTTTGTTGTATATTGTGTAGAAAGCAACCTTTGCAACGAAATGATCATTTGTTCAGAGGGGTCCTACAGTGTGTGTGTGTGTGTGTGTGTGATCTAGAATCCTCAACAATGAGGCAGCCTAGGCCCTATTTGGATGTTGCGCCGTACAAAAACCCTAAATATTGAGACACTGGCATTTTTTTATCTAAGTAACAATCACATTTTACCGAAAATTATGATAATTTGTATTAAGTGTTGGTACTTAAAGCGGAAATGAAAAACCGAGTTTTATTATTAAGAATTATAAAGCAGCGTTAAAATGTCTAACTCGATCATAGTGAAGTAACACTCTATCTTAAGGATGTCTGTGATTTTCAGAGCAGGTAAATTCATATTATCTTATTCTGGGTTGGTATGTGCTGTAGTTTTGTATGTAATTATTAACATCGTAGGCGCTAGGTTGCGCGAGAAACTTCGTGAATATCTACGTCTATAAATTATGTCATAAGACAACAGGGCACTATCTCAAGTACAGCCAGTTGTGGCCCTTCCGCTTGTAAACTTGCCTATTACATTACGATGCTGGGCCTGAAAAAATCTCTATTTCTTTAGAGGCTACAGGATACCTAACCAGTATCGAGATGTCGGCCAGGCGCGAGTTGAACACCAGATTCTCAAATAAAGTATTTTCTGAAATGTGTTTAATAAACTGGCATCTGATCAGGCCTTTAAAGCTAAAATGTTGCTGATTTTGTTAGGGTGTTCTTGGAGGTGGCGCTGTGTAGCTCCTTAGGCAACCACGTAATAGCCCAGAAGTGAGTAATTTTGCTATTTAAAAATTTTTACTATGCACTTCTTTGTTATTATTGTTCAACAAGAGGTTAAAAGTGGCATTTTCTCCATCAAAATTTGGTGCTAATTTCTCGCTTTAGAGTGTATTTCCTGGAGAGTTTTGAAATGTGATGCTGGTGAAGGATGGAGATCAGTTGCGCCGATCGTGTGAGTGATGGAGGAGTATTACAAAGAGTCAAGGAGGACAGGAATACCACACCTACCACAGAAACATGGAAGGCTAACTGGATTTGTCGCGTCTTGCGCAGGACCTGCCTTCTAAAATACGTCATTGAAGGGACGACAGAAGGAAGAAGTGACGGGAAGACAAGGAAGAAGGCTTAAGCAGCTACTGAATGATATTAAGGGAACGAGAAGATACCGGAAATTGAAAGAAGAAACATTAAATCGCACTCAGTGGAGATCTTGCTTTTGAAGAAGCTATGGACCTGTCGTAAGACAGGCTAGAGAATGAAATGAGTGAATGTTTCATAAGTAGTCATCATACTCGATCAGTTAAGGACCTTAAATGTAAACAATGAATTATATTATATTATATTATATTTATTATATTATATTGTATTGTATTGTATTATATTATATTGTTATTTGTTAAAAGTCTCAATTCCCGTCCTTTCATTCAGGTTAGTCTAGTCTAAAAATTTCTTGTTGTAATAAAACAAGGGGGCCCGCCATTCCTGTAACAGTAATACGTCACCAGGATTTTCTGTTTTTTGACACCGTGTAGTTCTGTAAGGGGAATACGACTTTTCGGAGACACATTATACCAACATGTTTATGGTTGAAGAATTAGGTCCAATTCCGACACTCACCATCGTGTACACAGCAACACTTACCTGCTGTGTACCTTAACAAATTGCTCCTTCTTGGACAACCAACTGCTTACACGTCTCTATCGGACGTAGCTTAAAAAATCTTAAAGCATGACACCACATACAGTTCTTATATAAATTCTTATATTCCTTTAACTCTTGATGTTATGGCATTATATATGTCAACAAGCAGTTACGCCTGGGAACGGAAAGTGACAACAGTGTACTTGCATCTGTATTGCAGTCTCGAATTTACCGACAAACCCTACTGTAAAGTCTCATATCTTGGTTTGCGTGTTTTTTGTGGCACGTTCAGTATCTTTTGCACTAGTAAATACAGGTACTTTCTCATAAATTTATAAGATGACGAATTTGATTATTTTTCACAGAGCCTCTTTAAGGAAATTTCTTTTGAGATTCAAAAAGAGTATATACTAGTACATGAATAAAACAATAATATTTTAGGCCACTCAAATTTAAAATATAATTTAAAATGTTTATTGCGGTTTGTTACAGAGGGCAATAGAGCGTGGTTTCCGTAAAATAATAAAAATTGCTTTAGAAGCTGTGCAATTAGCGGCTTCTCAAAAAGAAAGTTTCTGCGTGAATTTAGTTAATAATGACGCATATTGTCCTTTAACGTGTAATGAGTAAAGGGATGTCTAAAATTTTAAGGCCATACTCAATTTAAAGGAGCAAAGCTTATTGAAGTAAGTAAATATTAACAATATCAAAAATATATATTATTGACTGGTTTTGAAAGAAATTAATACGCAAGTAGCTTGATGTGGAGAATTAGCCCTTATCCGTCCAATGTCTAGTTAATCTCGGGAGCGCCTTCCACTCTACCAGATCCGATGTCGAGCTAAAATCGACAGGTTGTTGTACAGTGTTTTGGTCGTCCGTAAGGTCCTGTTGTCTAGTGGCCGATTATTAACTATGAAAATTAGAGATATTCTGGAAAATTTATCTGGAACGTACTCACGGAACTAACAAGATTAATTTGGACTCTAAATGGTTAACTCAAACAAGTGTTTTGTACGCGTTACAGAGAACTCTCCGGTTAGCTTACATATTCCTATACAATGTACCTACGTTCAAGTTTTACGCTTACCGAATGTTGAACCATGGCTAGTAACTTGAATAGCTCGTACGTCTGCTTGCACCTGCGGCGGACAAACGATTCATATTGTGCGCCCAATGAAGCCCTTTATATACTCATCCGATCACACAAGTTACTCAGGAATTGCACACAGGAAGATAAAGCCAGTGATATGAAAGTTGGTGACGTGAGTGCCGTATAAGAAAACTGATTCATTTTCAACCTTTGTATGAACATGTTTCTTGTAATGCTGGGGTTTTGACCTCTTCCGGTCACAGGAAGTAGCGAATGTGACTAATTGACAAAGTTGGACGAGCCAAGTGTTCAGCAGGTAAGTCCACGGCAGATAACGTGTCCAAGCGTTTGACAAAATGGTAATCGTGTGCGGGACTTACCGAAGTTACGAATGTTTTTTAATTTAGACTTTGTATGTAATGGGCAATTCAGAATTCCTTACATGAGTCAGCGTGTGCGTGTGAGTGTGGTCGTTTATAATGCGTAACTTGTGTGTGCACCGGGTGGTCACATCACTGTTTGAATTTCGCCGCTAATTTTGCTTTAAACAATGAAGAAACTAAATAAAGGCCCATAGGGCTGGTAATTTCCTTTCCTTTCCTGTGGGTCAACAGCCCAAGTCTGGCCTAGGCCGCCTCCTTTTGGAAGTTTCTAGATCACACTCAGCCACACCACACTGGGTAGGACTCCTCTGGACGGGTGATCAGTCCGTCGCAGAGACTTCTTCCTGACAACACAACAACACTCACAAGAGACAAGCATCCATGCCGCCGGTGGGATTCGAACCCACGATCCCATCAAGCGCTCGCCCGAAGGCCCATGCCTTAGACCGCGCGGCCTCTGGGATCGGCCGGGATGGTAATTTACTGCCTACATAAATACCATTTATGTAGCTAGTAAGTTAACTAACCAATTAATCAGGAAAGGAACCAACAAAAATTTAATCAAATAACTGATTAAAATGTAGGTGTTGTCAAATACGTAAAAAACAGGTTGATCCACTAATCATCCATCTAAGTCATTAACAGATAATTAAGGCAACCAATCTAACAACTAATCAACGAACCAGTCATGCACAGTAACTTCTCAAACAATCAATCAGCCAAAGAGCTGAATACGTTGCTAACAAAACAATGAGTAAATATTAAGTAAGGTGTTAAAGTAAAACGTAGCTAATTAACGTAATTAATATTCATATTTAACTGAGTAACAAAACAACAATTCCAATAATACGTAAGAAATAATTTAATGTCGGGGTAAAATCTGGCCTTTTCACATGTGTTTTTAGATGGTACCAGCGCTCCTTCAAATGAATGTCACAACAAAGTCAATATATTTCGTTTTGTAGTTACACTATACGTAGTAATCTAAAACAGGTTTCACGGGAAATAACGTAGTATAAATTACGTCGTAGGACGGTGACATTCAAACTTACTTCACGGCCTACTCGTGGTTTTACTGGTAAACTCTGTGTCTCTCTGTCTGTTGTTATTATTGTTGTTGTTGTTTGCGCCTCATGCATTTCCTTTACCATTTTGTACAGCAATTGTAACGACACTCCAATCAATAATTAGTTCAGAAGTATTCACATTTGGCCTGAAGTTTTAAACGGTTACCAGTGTCCCTTGGGGAACTGATTATTCTGTCTCTGGAAGGGGAGGTCACGTCTATCCACCTGTCAGTATATTTTAGCTCCAAATTTACTCCAAATATTTCGAACATCATTAGAATTTTTCGGATCCGCACTAATAAACTTGTACTTGAAGAGTCTCTTACAGGATGAATATTCGTCACATATTTGGGAAAATATTTTCTGGCTCCTTTCAGTTTTATATCAAAATGTACTATTATTTTGGTTAACTTCAGAGCGACTGGGTTGTATTTACAATGAATGCACGTCAGGGTCAATGTGATGTGCAGGTGACACGGAATACCCGTGCATTGCACATACCTCTGTGTTTCTTAAAACTTCTTGTTGACAGTTTTGTTGCTTTTGTCAAAAGTGTTTTCTGCAGTTATATGTGGCCTTTAAAAACAGGTGTTTTCCTGTACGTCTATGAGTAATGATTACAAGATGTTATTTAATTTAAGCATTGCGTAATTATTGTACTACGTTCGGTCATGTGCAAGAAGCAGAAACAGCGCTAGAGTTGATGCGCACTTAATATTACGCTTGATTGTGCGCTGTTGTTAGGATACGAGTAAAGAAAACTATCTGCAGAACTAGATTTAAATTTTTGGAACTTAGGTTTCAAAAATTGATTTTATTTTCTCCAATTTCATACACGTTCCAAGTGTGATAGGACTGAGCATGCGCAGAGAATATATGCGGAAGTATAAGTACTGCGTAACTACTATGAAAATACCCTTAAATTTTAAGTCGAAATGGAAGATAATCCTCTCTGTATTTACGGTTTCACAACAGTTTTCCATTGAACTGCTCTTGTAGTACGCTTGTCATACGCCTTAAAATGAGAATTTCACTGAATATGTGCGCTGTGACCTTGAAAAGTTCTGGGAGGGAATCTTCACAGAATAAGCATAAAATAATAACAATAATGTAAATGCATCACTTTTTCAAAGAAACGGTGCCACTCGGCTTAATTCTATTGGATTTTGTCCTCCCAACGAAATCTGAAACGTCAGAGCTCTGAACACATTCTTTGTCAGATTGTTTAAGAACATGAATACTGTTGTCTTCTAGGACACTACATCCTCCAGTGTGACAAAGTTCTAAAGTTTTGGCTGTATGGAGGGACCGAGCAAAATAGGTTTCATGCCTCATTCTGCACACTTGAAAAAGAAAATTGGACCGACTCCCGAAAATAGTGGCTTTCAGCAAACTATGGCGATGTACAAAACGATATCCTCAATCATATTAGGCCGTACTCATTATAATAGCCATGGGGTCGCATTCAAGTAATGACACGTGTGTACAAAGCTTCTTTTGTTTTAAAGTACAGAACACGGCTGGGAGTTTTGAAACTATAAGCTTTGACGTTCGCATGAAGACAGCAGCTCAGATTTTGGTATTTTGTGTTTTACATCATGTAATCTTTGGTATGGATAGCAACATTTCTTACAAACACAAAGCTGGAGGCAGCATTGTCCTTCTAAGGAGTTGTGTGCACTTACGTGTGTACACGGTGTAATAAATTAGAAGACCACAATCTGAAACCCCACGAACTCTTTTCGCCTTTCTATTACAAGCCTTAGTATCAGTTTCTGAATCCAACACTGAATAGGCCAAGAAATGGCTCATCGTGTAGTAATGGATTTGGAAAGAAAGGTTTTAGGAAATTCGTGATTATAATACCTGCCATTCTGAGTGTAGCTTGAAACACGTTTAAAGAGATCTCTCTCCTTTAAGTTTCGACACAATTGAGCCCCGAATATAAGAAATAAATTTTTGAAATTTTGCAGAAAGAATGCGGTGGACCGAGTAGATTGGTGTGGCAGTAACCCTCTAGACTTGTATCCAGAACTTCGCATATTCGTATTAGGCCGAGACTTCTGCGTTGTTTCTGTCAGTATGTTTGAAGCAGACGCCAGTGTAATGCCACCATTGTGTCACGGCCGCTTTCAGATCCTTTACATTTCGTGTATGAATCCAACACTCAGCGCTGTGTTGTCTGGGTTACAAACCACATCGTTCAGTCAACCACAAATGAGGTGATAAGGGCACACCGAAAGAATGATGCACAAGAACTGTGCCAGTGAATGACGTGAAGGCAATAGGCCGCACATGGAGCTGGAGGAAATCGGAAGAAAACAATCTGAATTGTGACTAATAGAATATTGCACGTAGAAGCTTGGGTTAATAAAGATATTTAAAAAGAGAAATTGAGGTACTAGGTTTAAGTGAGATTTAGGGTTTTCACGGAGGCGACTATGAAGTCTACATTTTTTGGAATATCTTGTAATCTGGTAGAATCTACCGACGTATCAGGGTAAATCTTTCGCCTACCTTTGCAGGGTAAAAGAATCGCTTGAAACCCGTTCTGGTAATAAAGCCAGCAGTGTGATCAGAAACGTCGGCAAGTTTCTGCGATACTAAATGGAGTTATATCCCAGAAAACAGTATTCTTCCTTGGATTTTGTTTTGTGAACTACATAAGAGTAGAGTGAATGAGGTTTATTTTTTCGACTTAAAGGTCGTGATGGAGCTTCACGCGTTCATTTCGGGGCTTTTTAAAAGGGAAAAAGCCTTCAGGCATTATTAGAACACCATTCTCTGTGGCCCACTTTGTCTTATGGAAATAGTTTAAAGTCATGGCTGGGGAAACACATTTCATTAGTCAGCTCATTACGTTACCTTGAACTTCATCCCTTTTTGCGCCTACGGCTCTAATCCCCTCTTCTTCAGACAGTATTTCAGTGTGTTGCGTAACAGCCAAAAATATTAGAATAAACATACCTATAATGCAGTTGTACCTGCACAAAGATTTGGAATTACGCAGCAAACACTCAAACGAAATGTCAAGAGCTTCTGAGATTTCAGTTTTTTACTGCGGTGAGAACCAACGTTACGGTCTAGTGGGGTAAGGTGCTTTGTTGCTGGGTGGATAGATACAAATGTCTTGGATGCCCCTTCTGCCCCTATTTTCATGGTATAATGCAGCGGGGGCAGATTTCTAATGAAATTTTACACTTACCTGCCAAATTACACGGCGTCACATCTCAGAAAACGCTATTCAGTCATCCGTCGCTTTCTGCGGCTCCGCACTTCGCGGTTTCATAAATTCTCAGGGTCGTCCCAAGAAAAAAAAATTCTGTGAACTTTTCAAAAATCACCATAAAAGAACGTGAAAAGTAAATTAGGATGTATTTATTTTTTATAATCATCATTTTGTGGTTGAAAGAATAAAAGGGACTTAAGCATAAAAACGAACACTAAAATATCTTATTACAAAGAAAAATTTGAAATGTAACAAAATATTGCTTTTTGGGGGAAGCGCTCAATTATTCTCCAAGTTTCGCTTTTTGCAGAAAGGGCGGGTTCTTGGAACCTAACCCCTGCGAAAAGCGAGGGATACCTCACATTTATCACATCCTTAAATTTTGCTCACAACATGAATCAAGGTACTATGTGTGTTAGTACATATATTACAAGATTTCAGTTTCAAAAGAATGCAACGTAACACTACCAAAGAAAGGAAATCTCAGTCCTTAATTAGGCTTCGTGCCTTAAAGACGTATGCGGGAGGGAGATATAGAGCCACGCATTCTTAATCTAGGCATTGGGGTTTCTAATCAGCTTCTTATACCTGCAGCCTTACTGCTTTGTAATTAGCCAACTGTACCATATCGGCATTATGCTGGATGGATCATAGTGTCGGTCTCAACTCTGTGCAGAAGAAAAAGGCCCTTGTCTCCGCCAAAAATTGAACCCCAATCCCACGATCATCCATCATAAAAACTGATCTCTATACTGATCTCAAATTCATTTGTAATCGCACGTACACCTTAGTATATGCAAGACACCCAACTGAACGTAATGGAAATCCCCCCTCACCAATTAGTAAGACAGACTATTTCCATTTTACGTAAGTGCTTACCCGTGTTGGCTGTAGGCGCTTTCGTGTTTTACAGCCAGGTGAATGCTGGAGCAATAACTATTAATCAGATTCTTTGCTTCTGTTCCCTGTTATGAGCCAAGAGGTCGCAAACAGCAAGAAAATCAATCCCTGTATTTTCCGCCACAATTATCACACAGTCTGCCCTCAAATCTAACCCCGATCTCCATGGTGAGAAGCAGGCAACTAGCGCCTGAGTTATTGCAAGGACCGTGCTGACGTTTCTCAAAAATCAGCACTTTTGTTCATTTAATGCCTCTATAGAACAAGAAATTTGATTCTCATATCTATAAATCTTCGTCATAGGACCGGGTCTCGAGTGAGGTATTTCCGGTATACTGATCGTCACATGTCTCCCTATAAAATTGATCTCAACGTTATTTCCGTACCAACGTCTTAAATTTCTTAAAAGACCTCTTCCATTGTGGTTCTACTATCACACATTTGTACGTATTTGTTATTGATCTCGTATGTACTGTGTTTTGCCAAATTTATGGTTGCTTTAATAACGCCAACACCGTTATCTGAAGAGCCTAAATTATGATATGCTACACAAAAATCTGTTGTTTTACTTGAATTAATTATTGTGATGCTATATAATTATATACTTAGCATTTTCACATTTATGATACAAAGACCAAAATTCAATACACTGAATCAATGTTAGGTATAAGGGTTGGATGATGATAACAATAATCAGTTAATGAAAGTAAAGACTTCCTACTTATTAACTTATTACTGCACAATTTTCTCCTTCTTGCTGTTATTCCGTTTTCCTCAGGTTTGAATTTCTCTTCGGCACTTAATGGATCCCTGACAAAAGTGGAAATCCATGCACTAGAGGAGATGACGTAGATGTCAGGATAGGAAATGCAGGATGAGTTTTATGATAGAAGGTTAATATTCAGTACTATCAAACTCATTCTTGAAACCACGTGTAATGTTGCTAGAACGGCTGCCTGCAATTCCTCTGTACTGTGATGGTAATTTACTTCTTATCAACAACTTAATCAATGTTACCATCCAAAATATCCAGTTACCCTAGGGAAGTGAGGCCAGAAAGCTAAATATCCTGGGAAATGTGGCCTGAAAACAAGATATCATGGGAAATGGGGCCTCAAACCAATAACTCCTGGGAAATGGGGCCTGAAACCATGTCCACCAAAACCATAGACTCCGCCCAAACCACTCCATCCACCATACATTCACCCGCATGGGAAGTGTAGTTTAACCGGCTGTCATTCTTCTCGATGCTTACTAGCGTTGCTGCTATCAGTACTGCCACCTAAAAACAAAAAGAATTTGACAGATTATGTTTCATTAAAGGACACACACTATCAAAGAAATGCAAATAAGCCTCCGGATAATGACTGGCTAATTGATTTTCCACCTTTGCTTCTTAAAATTTCAAAAATGCAGAAAGAAAATTTTGTTCGAAATGGGTTTCCTTTAGAATTATGAGGTTT
>BLKM01010445.1:0-10293 GCA_013340265.1 Coptotermes formosanus | reverse complement strand
CGTACCGCGCAGTAAACACACTCCGTCTCGGTTATAAAAACCAGTCAGTTAATGCTGTATAGGGAAATAATCGCTGTTTGTTCTGAGATCCACACAAACACACAAATACACTGCGTGGGCAGAACGTAGAATTTGTGAATGTTAAACTTGGCGGTACGTACAGTAACCACTGGGCTTACATTTGGTTTAGATTTGGTATTTTAGTGAAATCGTTAATTTCTTACATAGCATTCGTGGTTAAGTAACTGAAACTAAGAAGCATTTGTTAGAAGTATAAAAGACAGGAACACAAGAACATTTGTCTGCGAATTGTTTCTTTTTTGTGACTGTAGGAAGAATCACATGCCGGATACGTAAACAATGTGCAAACATATCAAAATGGCACACACTCAGACGACAATCAGTAAGTAAAATTGCATATTAGAACCAAAAGTGTTCTCTAGAATTCGGAAAACGAAATTAGGGCGGTGGTTCAAACACTAAAATTCAACTAAGTAAAGGTAAAGGTAAAGGTGTCTCTGTAGAGGCCTGGACAGGGGGTTAAGGCTCCAGGAGGTTGAGGCTCCCAGAATTTCTTGACATGAAGGTGCTAACGTTGTCACCGGCCGTCTTTACCTCCCAGGATATATTCATGGTTCTCATGTCTGTCAGAAGTCGAGTCGACCCCAATGAAATATCCTAGTTACCCCACTGGGAATCGAACCCACAGCCTTCCGGTTTGTAGCGCAGTGCCTCAACCAACTGCGCCACTGCGTACCCCATTCAACCAAGTAGCCTGCTCAATATTACCCAGAACAAGCCGCTGATCTGAGTTCGGCCTATCCTACTTAACTCTTAACGCATCAGAGCCTCCTAACGTTTTTGTCAGAAAGCAGGCCGTGCCATGGTTCAGGTGGTTAATCCCAGGCCTCGCACCGCAGAGGTTCGCGTTCAATCCCAGGTCAGTCCAAATGAGATTAGTGTGGACAAAGCAGTACTTGGAAAAGTTTCTCTCCCAGTACTTCGGTTTTCCACTGTTCAGTATCATTCAACCATTGCTCAGTACTCATTCACTCGTCTACCACCGACGCTACATAAAACTAACACTTAACAGCACTGTTAAACAACGAAGTTGAATCACACAGATTCGTGAATTTCAAATGTTGGTATTAACCCTTTAAAGACAAAGCGTATCTGTTTTATACAAGGACTCAGTGCGTACCGCGCTGTAAACACTCTCCACTTCTGTTATAAAAACCAGTTTCTTAATGTTTTATAAGGCAAAAGTTGCTGTTTGTTCTGAGATCCGTACAAAACACATAAACGCAATGTGGGCACCACGTAGAATTTTTTAATGTTAAACCTGGTGGTATGTAAAGTTACCGCTAGGCTTTAAAAGGTTAAGTTTGCCCGAAGTACTGAAGAAGTTTTTAGCATGTGGACAATGAGTCAACAGACGTCACATCTACAGCGCACAAGTGTGTATTTGCACATCGCCCGACATCTGATTGGGAGGTGTTTAAATCAGGGCTGTGCAGTCGGTACATAAAACTTCCGACTCCGACTCCTTCACAAAAGCTCAATATGTATTAATAACGGTAAACCTATAAGACATTTCCTCACCACCGCGTGAATCATCAGGCTACTGTTTAGACTTATAACCTATATTTAAGTGTAAGTCTAATGGTTACTGTAGCTATCAGGGCTCTGGATTTGGAGTATCTAGTTAAGATTTTAAATTGAGGTCGGAGTCGGAGTCGGTACATTTTTACCGACTCCGACCACGACTGCACCTAAAATTCTTTCCGACTCCGCCTCAGCAGCCCTGGTTCACATCCGTCCAAATCTCTTTTAATGCAATGTCACACACTTTACTCAGGCACTACTATGTAGTTTGGAATTCTCTGCACTCGCAGTATCAGCCTGTGAACACCTGTGTACCGGGCCAGTAGCCAGACCATGAACACACTGGGTACAGTGGCTTCCAGTGCGGATGCATAATCTATATACGTAGCTGTATAACGCTCTAGTACACGTGCACTGTGTGTATACTTAAGAGTCGAACTCGGTTATAACGTCATGAAGGGGACTGAATATTTTGTGTCGTTATAAACGAGGAGGATAATGTTATGGTTAACAGTGCGGAATTAATTGGTACCGCAGAATTTCTAACTCTACAGACGAGGTGTGCATTAACCGATGTCGTCATAACCGGGTTCATGTATTCATAAGCGAATAAAGCGTGTATATCAGAACCACAAAATCATAATTTCATTACATAATGCCCTCTACAACATTGCACAAAGCATTTTGCATATACATACATTTTTGAAAGTCAATAGTTTCCAACCACGGCTGTTCAATAGAGGCAACACGTGGATGCGGTACGGTGTCGCACGTTTTTAGTGGCTGATCAGCGTGTTTGTCTTCGATATTTTGCGAATTTCTAGTTGGTGTAGACATATTTGTAGTGCGGACATTGCACCCCCACACATCCCCCCCCCACCCCACCCAGCTGCCCTACTGTGTACTCAAAGGGCTAATGCTACAGTGCAGTTAACTTTATTGGGTCAGGTGGCCCACATCACAGACAGTTGGAAGGCGTGCCTTGTATAAACGAAGAGTCAACATCGTGACGCGGACTGTTGTAAAGTTCGTTGGCATAGCTGAAGCAAGGCTCTGCGACGTTTCGTATCGTATGTCGTGGAGACCGCAGAATTACTTGCTGAAGAAATGACAACCTGCTGATGACGGCCAAGAAGCTGAGATACTCACAGGCACTGGGATGCACTGAATACCAACCCAAACATTTAACGTATTGCACTTTCAGACAAAACTGTCGCTTTTTTTTTAGTGGGGAAGGGCCCCGCAGCAGACGCTACGGACGCACTGCAGCCATGAGGCTTATTATGCAACCCTGTGATGAAGACGATGATGATTTTTTGTCCTTTCCCTAGCAATGGAGCACCGGTGGAATGAAACTGACAGGGGAAGACCGAAGAACTCGGGGAAAAACCTGTCCCAATGCCACTTTGTCCACCACAAATCCCACATGGACTGACCCGGGATCGAACCGCGGTGGGAGGCCGGCGGCTAACCGCCTGAGCCATGGCACGGCCAAATTGTCACATACAAGCAACAGTTTTGTGACTAGGAGGGGGGTAAGGGGGGGGAATGCTCCCCTCAATATTTCTTCAAGCTAGGCATAGTTGAGTTGGTTACTGAATTGAATAATGGCAAATAAAAAATAGAAAAAATTAAATGAGAAACTTGCGTCTTATGAGACCAATTCCCCCTCTTTAAAATTTGACTCCTTTGTAAAATAACGTTCTTAATACCATGGTCAGTTTTGACCAGTGTTATCAGCCAAGTTAAACTTATGCTTGTATGACTTAATTCGTTTGGATAACACACCTTTCACCCCCCCCCCCTCCCCGACCCCGAACTGTCAAAAGACGTGTCAACAATACAGACGAATATCGGTCGGTATGTCACAGGCGCTAACACGACTCAAGGCGTGGCACTACACAGCAGCGCTCGGAACATCGGATATAATGTGAATACGTTAAACCGACTGTAAATCTTACGTTACGAATACCGTGTATATTCTTACAGTTAATACATCAACCAACACATGAGCTTAATAAAATACAATTCATGACAAGTACAAAATTTCTACATGTTTCGGCACCGGGTGCCTTCATCAGGGATTTATTCTGAACAAAGGAGTATAAAGTCAACAGCTAATTAGGTATCGTGTCTGCTTTCTTAAAATGATTACAATATTCTTTCTTTCTTTCTTTCTTTCTTTCTTTCTTCGTCCCTCCCTCTTCTACACACTTGTTCACTGTAGGTGTCGACGGTTTTTATAATTTCATTTGATCACACTCAGACACACACCACAGTCGGTAGGACTCCTCTGGACGAGGGATCGGCCCGTCGCAGAGACCTCTACCTGACAACACAAACACTGTAGAAGAGAAAAAAATCCATGCCCTCGGTGGGATTCGAACCCACGATCCCAGCAAGCGCTCGGCCGCAGACCTACGCCTTAGACCGCGCGGCCACTGGGGTCAACTAAAATATTAAAATTCTAAGATATACAAAGTTAATAATCATAGAATTACAACGTTGTAAAATCTTCAGAACGAGCTGTGCCAGGTACAAAGGTCGAAAAAGCAAAGTTCAAAATAAGCTATCCATCTATATACACTGCATAGATGGACTTAGGTCGAAGCCCAACAGTACTGCAGATTTTACCGAAACGTCCGTTACTTCCAAAATGTCATGCTGTTTGAAAGTACACACGTTATTTTAATTCCATGTACGTGCTTACCTACAGCAAGGCTTTTATTGCACTGATTTTCATGAAAATCAAAATTAATCATCACATTTTTGTGGACATACTTTGTCCCGAATTCTACCCGAATCGCGCAAAATTTCATTTACGCCCTCAAAGCAGGATTTCACTCCACCAATTTTCATGAAATTCACAAAAGGAATTATATGGAGATCTTCTACAGCGAATTTCACCCAAATCGGCCAAGGAATATGGAGAAGGACGGGTATAAACTATTTACGCCTTTAAGAACCACTGTCAATGAGCCTGTTTCCACGAAACTCGCCCTTCTCAACGACATTTTGTAAATAACTCCTACATCGATTTTCATGAAAATCCGACGAAAGGTTTAGTCGTTGATGTTACGTCACACACAGAAGGAAGACCAGACTGGTGGACGTGGTCTTACATAAAGGGTTTTGTCTTTGTACAGAACGCCTACGAAACCGGTTTGCTGCAGTTTTTTCGAAAGCACACTTATGGATAAACTTGCTCCCTGACGAAGCTAAATACGTGAATTTGCAAAACGGAAGCGCAGCCAGGCGAAAACCTGAGCCGAAACTTTCGACTGACCACAACAGGCATTACATCTGCTTTGACTCGGTTGGTAGAAGTAGTGCAACTGCAACGGCACATTGCGTTGTTGTTGTTGTTGTTGTTGTTGTTGTTGTTGTTGTTGTTGTTGTTGTTGTTGTTGTCGTCGTCGTCGTCGCCGTCGTCTTCGTCGTTGTCGTCGTCGCAGCTGTCATCGTCGTTGTTGTCGTCGCCGTGGTCTTCGTCGTTGTTGTCGTCGTCGTTGTTGTCGTCGCCGTCGTCGTCTTCGTCGTTGTCGTCGTCGTTGTCGTCCCCGTCGTCTTCTTCGTTGTCGTCGTCGTCGTTCTTGTCGTCGCCGTCGCCGTCGTCTTCTTCGTTGTCGTCGTCGTTGTTGTCGTCGCCGTCGTCTTCGTCGTTGTCGTCGCCGTCGTCTTCGTCGTTGTCGTCGCCGTCGTCTTCGTCGTTGTCGCCGTCGTCGTCGCAGCTGTCATCGTCTTCGTCGTCGTCGTCGTTGTTGTCGTCGCCGTCGTCTTCGTCGTTGTCGTCGCCGTCGTCTTCGTCGTTGTCGTCCCCGACGTCTTCGTCGTTGTCGTCGTCGTTGTTGTCGTCGCCGTCGTCTTCGTCGTCGTCGTCGTCGTCGTCGTTGCTGCTGCTGCTTATGATGATCATGTTATGATCTTATAGACATACTACAGCCGCGGCCACAGCAATTGACGCCTGAGATAAAACATGCGCGATATGAGATACACGTGTTACACGTGGTATGAGACAAGACATATGTCGCAAATGGGCATGAGGCTCAGCCTCCTCCGCCCACCAAATGGCAACAACAAACACCCACACTGATTACCTCTTCGAGTTCCTTTGCAAGGTTTTGATTACTACACGAGGTGCGAGCAAAAAGTTTCCGGAATAGGGCACTATAAAAATTTTAGTTTACCTCAGTTACAAATTAGTACTGTCCCTTCGAAGAAATCTGAGTGCATATACCGGGTCCAGCGCCTCTCCAACTGCTGCAAGCATCTCTCGAACTGTCGTTCCTTGATGCTGTCCATTACCGCCTGCGATCCAATCTCAACGATATCCTGAATTTTCATCCTTGGGAAAGGAAAGAAACCACAAGGACCTTTTTTTCGGGGGAATAAGTGGTAGAAGGTCACCGCCATGTTGTTTTTGGTTAAAAACTCCTGAACCGTCAATGCAGTGTGTGTTGGCGCGCCGTCATGATGTAGTAGCCAGTCATGAGTGAGCCACATATCTGGGTGTTTTCTCCCCACACCCTCCTTCCAATGCCTTACGACCCCCATGCAGAACTATGGATTCACATGACCCTGACGAACGAACGCCATGTGAAGAATCCCCCCTCCACTATCAAACAAAACGCTCGTAATCTGCATGTTCTTACCTGCCCAGCCTTTTCTGCACGTCGAGATGACCCGCTATTCCACTGGAACAATTGCTGTATCGTTTCTGGGTCACTACTATAAACCCACTTTCATCTTTTGTTACGGCCTTAGAAAGAAAGTTTCCTTTTTTTAGCTTTATCTTGCACGTACTTTCATACAGAAAGTTGGTTTTGTTTCTGGTTATCATTCAGCAGACAAGGCATAAATTTTGGACCAAACTACCTCACGTTTAAACTTTCTGTTAACCTTTTAAAGCCTAGAGGTAACTTTACATACCACCAGGTTAAACATTAAAAAATTCTACGTGGTGCCCACATTGCGTTTATGTGTTTTGTAAGGATCTCAGAACAAACAGCAACTTTTGCCTTATAAAACATTAAGAGACTGGTTTTTATAACCGAAGTGGAGAGTGTTTACAGCGCGGTACGCACTGAGTCCTGATATAAAACAGATACGCTTCGTCTTTAAAGGGTTAAATTCCATTGGCATGTAACGTATGACAGCCTAGAATGTTACAGATGTCGTTTAACTGTATTCCGCCTCCCCTGGTGCTTTACTTCACTAATTTCTTCCATTTTTATCAGTCCAAATGTACGATGTGTGACCTGAGAGTTCAAAATCCTGAACCGAAGTTTGGCCACTTTTGATACGTGAATGACATTCAACTGTTAAAGAGTTCTACTCACGCTTCATCACGGAAGAATTTTTCCAACATTTCGTGTCTCAGAAGCCAGTTTCTCAAGGTTAAAACAAAACAATACAAGCTCTCAATTCCGTACGGTCTGTCATTCTACTGAGTTACAACTATAGCACAAAGCATTCACCACAAATACACACAAACGACAGCTGCAAGAAAATGCAACGTTCTGTTCCAGCGATACTCCCGACATTAAACTTTTAAAGCCTGGCGGTAACTTTACGTACCACCAGGTTTAACATTAAAAAATTCTACGTGGTGCCCACATTGCGTTTATGTGTTTTGTACGGATTTCAGAACAAACAGCAACTTTTGCCTTATAAAACATTAAGAGACGGGTTTTTATAACCGAAGTGGAGAGTGTTTACAGCGCGGTACGCACTGAGTCCTTATATAAAACAGACACGCTTCGTCTTTAAAGGGTTAATTCACAATACATTAGTTCACCGGTATCTAGCGACGTATAGCTGCATGACATATGGTTAGTACCCCACGGTACGAGTCCCGACACTTTTGGCTCGCATCTGTATAACATCATGAATTTCAGTGACTACAGATTACTACTCTGTGTATTCTTGTTTCTTTAATTCCTGTTCATTATTGTTCTATGCTGTCTCAGTCTTCGGCCGTGTAGGTATAGCAACGACAAGGAATAAGTCCAAGCCTCAATTTCTGTGGACCCGACTACAAGTTTCTTTTTCCACTACATGTTCATTCACATTAAATTTTAACTAGTCTAACGTCTCCTTCTGTCATAAAGTAAATAGTTCAAGAACTCCATTCGTCTCCCTTTGTAACGGTAGTTTAAAAAATCCTACACATAAAAATTCGGATATTCTTCATAAAGTCTAAACCAGGGGCCTGAATCATGAGGCCCACCAGTTCATTTTGTGTGCCCCACGTACTGATCTAATTTTTGATACACAATATAGCGTGGCTAAGTGTCCAAACATTTTTCTTAATTTTGGATATTTTAAAGCAAACATTTTCAGGCTCAAAAAGTTCTGCTTTCCCTAGATTGTAACGTAAAACAATCGTCAGGAAGATGTAACTATTAAATAAAATTTAAATACAATAATTATAGTATTTTTATGAATATGTTACTAAAAGTATCTGCTTTCCAAATGTCCAGGTTAACCTATATTGGCCAAACGGACCGCCCATGTTCCGTTAAATGCAACGCTTTATGGATGAAATGTAAAACGCTGTCCCACTCAGGCACAGAGATGGGCATTTAAAATGAAAGTAACTCCGGCCGACAGCAGCTACACTGGGATATAAAGACCGGAACATAAAGGTTCATTTTCATGAAATTACGCCCTCGGTGTTGTTAAAATAAGGAGCCGAGGAGTTTAAATTTCGAGGTCAGCCCTTTTAACGCGCGCACTATTTGAGTTTGACCCACTCCGGGGTCTGCTAACAGAGGGCAGTCTGGTGATCTGGCTCTTTGAAAGAAAGGGGTTGTGCATTTGTCACATAACTTGCATTTGGGAGGACGGACCCGCTGTAAGGTTTCCATGTGACGGGTCAATGCTTCCAGGCACTGCAACATTAACATACGCTGCCTCGGAATTTATCTCAGTCACTTCCAGTGCAATGAGCAGCGGTTCCTACACGTTATGCAACCCACCGCAACGTATTTACAAGCAATAAAACTAAAGGCCAGTTTACTGTCAGTGGTGTCCCCCCATTTCTCTCTTCTACCAGCCCCTTTGGGTGCAATTACCCTCCACGTCACTTATTCGCCATCTCTATTCTCAAATGCAGTGAAAGACAACGTTCCACATTCTTATGAAACAGAGTTACAGCTATACGTATATTACCCCCTCACAGCCCAATGGTTACTATGTGTACCGCCAGGTTTAGCACTCAACAATTCTACGTTCTGCCCACACACTGTATTTATGTGTTTTGTGTGGATCTCAGAACAAACAGCGATTATTTCCCNGATCTCAGAACAAACAGCGATTATTTCCCTATACAGCATTAACTGACTGGTTTTTGTAACCGAGACGGTGTGTGTTTACTGTGCGATACGGACTGAGCGTTAGATATAATTCAGGTTAACTTTCGTCCTTGAAGGCTTTCCTCCCAGTACTTCAAGATTTCCCCCGTCAGTCTCGTCCCGCCAGTGCTGCATGCCCGTTGGGAAGCAGACAGAACAGAACGCTTACACTGTTTTTCGCCATTACAGGGTTCATCTTTATTTTTCCGGAAGGGAAGACAAATACGATACAATATTCAGAACTGAATTGCCACAAGCATGCCAGAGTAAATGCGATTTTCATTCCCTCTCTAAATAGCGACAGTAATCGCCGTGGTTCTCGGCAACTTCTCTGTCAGGACTGTACTGCAGGTCAGTCTACGTGGCAACTACAGGGGTCATACTGGTTACGTACTCAGCTGCGTAGGCTGCTTCTTATAGTGGCTTTAACTAAACGTGACTCACTTTAGGACAGATTTATTGATGTTTAACTAAGGAAGAAGCCATTAGGGTGTTACGAAATGGAGGCAAACGTCCACGCACTCTCAACTTCGGAACTAGTTGTGTGGTCAGTTTGATGCTCCAGGCATTTTACCTCCTAGAAAGGGACCATCGACACAATCCGAGAAGAAGCAGGGTGACTCGCAGACCATGTCTGCACATGCTAGAGGACAGACAGAAATGCAAACACCTGGCGGGAGTTCTACCCTACTGGTCCAGGGCGTAGGCAAACAGCTACCCCGGCTTACAACGCACAGCGTCTCAGCGAACTTCGCCCTAAGCAGTGCGGCCATCACTAGAGCTTCGCAGCACATAAAGACTGCGTCTGTCGCGAGTTTATGTTCCGTGTTATCCCCTGCGTTTCCACTAAACCTTACTTCACGGCCGGAGTCGGTACTTGACATACTATTGTATTACGTAGAACTTAACGGTTCGTAGCCTTGTGTTTAGCCACAACCTGGGCTGTGCAGTCGGTACACAAAACCCCCGACTCCGACTCCTCGATTTTTAAAAACTCCGACTCCTTCGTAAAAGCTCCATATGCATTAACCTTTTAAAGCCTAGCGGTAACTTTACGTACCACCAGGTTTAACATTAAAAAATTCTACGTGGTGCCCACATTGCGTTTATGTGTTTTGTACGGATCTCAGAACAAACAGCAACTTCTGCCTTATAAAACATTAAGAGATTGGTTTTTATAACCGAAGTGGAGAGTGTTTACAGCGCGGTACGCACTGAGTCCTTATATAAAACAGGTACGCTTCGTCTTTAACCTTTTAAAGCCTAGCGGTAACTTTACGTACCACCAGGTTTAACATTAAAAAATTCTACGTGGTGCCCACATTGCGTTTAA
>BLKM01010440.1:0-11761 GCA_013340265.1 Coptotermes formosanus | reverse complement strand
ACGCCAACCTTGTCCTATAAATAATGAGGTCTGCCCGGGGGTAAAGCGGCCGGGACGTGCCTCTGACGACCCACCTGTATCTAGTGCTGACTCCGTGGATCAGAGTTCTTGACAAGCTAACAGTTTCACAGCTAGTCAAGAAATTATCCGCGTTTTATGGAACCCGAAGTTTCGTCACCACATTCATCCCGTCACCTGTCCCTGTTCTGAGCCGGCTCAGCCCAGTCCATGCCCTCCGTCCTACGTCTTGGAGATTCATTTTAATATTATCTCCTGTCTGCGCCCAGGTCTTCCAAATGGTCTCTTTCCGTCGCGTTTTCCCGCCCAAACCCTGTACGCAATCTCTTCTTGTGTGTACGTACCACCTGCTCCGTCCGTCTCGTTTTGATTTAATCTGCGTCTGATGTTAACATTAAGAAAGGGTGAAGCCGTACATCCAGAAGGCCCGTAGTGGGCTATAGACCGATTATTAACTTCTTGAACTGTTCCGTGTCTGTTGTATCCCCTTCCCATAGTTTCTGTTTCCAATCTTTTATCTTTTGCTGATTCAATGAAACGTCACGTGTTGTGGCTGGTGACGCGGTCGGCCTTCAGGCGACCCCACTCTATCCGGTCTCTCTCACTCACTGCCCGCAACCGCAGCTGCCCTCGCCTTTGTTAAACTCATAGGAATCTCTCGTTTCTTTCCTTTATTTATATTCACTTTTTCTTCATTTATTTCTTTCCTTTTCTATTTAGGACATTACAGTGATCACGTTGTGGGCTAGATGACCGACAAATCAGTGTCTGATTCTCTCCAGAGGTCAGATATTTATGTCTTAATACAGCGGACGGATCGATTATGGGACGAACCCATTATTTTTCTTCTTTTGTGTACCGCGAATTGTTTACGTGATGATAAGATGGCAGTGGCTTGAACCTGATTTCATATCTCAATCAAGCGTCAGCGTCCGTACTGTACGGAGCTGTCCTTCCGCTCCGCCAGACATCTTCGTGAGTGATACTTTACTGAGCGTGCGGTCACACCTGCTCGATTTTTCTTTTTTATTTATTCGCTGGTTTTAAATGCGTTTTCTTTATTCCTTTTTCCCTTTTGGGGCACTTTTGCAAAGGAGTTTTGAGAATCGATTATTATACTCGTAACGTCCGTCCGTCCGTCCGTCCGTCCCTCTGTGCGCATGAAACAGCGTGACTCCTAGGGGAATGATTTTCGTAAAATCTCATGCTTGGGATTTTCACTAAAATTTGTGTAAAAATTCCGGTTTTTGTCAAAATTGTACAAAAATAAAATACTTTACATGAAGACCTACGTACATTTATGCGACCCGGGGGCAGTCGGTTTTCTCTTGAAGTACAAAATGAGACCCACTTATCGATTGTAGCTACTGTACGGGTAATAGCATGTATCACCGCTTACAAGAGAAATACAAGAAATACGAGGCATAGACGTTTATGTATAAGTACAATACAGAAATTAGAGCCAGAGATGCCAAAGAAATACGTGACGATCCAAACGTACCATCTCACGCAAGCCGGGAAAGAAAGTGCTGGTTGCACTTAGACTGCATTTAAATTCTTCACGAATAATAGGAACAATAAGAATAAGAGGGAAAATAACAGAGTGAAGGCGCCAGAAATGTTAACGGCCGGCTGGAATTTACTGACGTGTTTCGTTATGTATTCCGTCATTATTTGTTTGTTTATCTGTATTCTAAAAACTTTTTTACTAACGGAGACAGTACAGCTTTGAGTGATAGGACAGTTAACTGGAAATAATGCGGAGCGAGGCAGGCGTGGCATGTGTGACACTGCCTAGAGGGACTACGATATAACACGACAATCTTAAATGAATACAGCCGGCGTTGCAGTCAAAATTCAAGTGCGAGGCTTTACCACTGGGGTCAACTTGATTGGCCCCATCATTTCATTGTATTTCGTAAACTGAACTTCGTTTTTGGTTACTTCTCATCTCTTTGAATTATCCTTTCATTCTCTCTGTCTTTTCTTCTTTATTCATTATTCCCTCTTTTTAATCCGCCTTTTCTTTCATCCTCCTCCAGTCTGTATTTCTTTTCATTTATTTCTTTGTCTTTTTATTCTGAATCTGATTTTTCTTGTTGCCTTTGTTAGTGCTTTCTTTGTTATTTATGTTTCACTTTGTGTCTTTAATTCTTTCATTTTCTTTGTAACTTTATTTTTTCGTTCCTTATTCTACCACTTTCTTTTCGTTGCGTAGTTTTTCTTTGCGCGTCTTGTCTTACCAGTTTCTCCCCTCCATTTTTTCATCTACCTTGCTACGAAGTTAAAATGTTTGTGCCGAATAGCATACGTCCAGAGAGTGCGCTGAAGTGGGCGTATGAAAGGGGTCAGACCGGTTGACAAATGGCGTACTTATTGTTTGCAAAGCCATGAGAAATGACAGGCTACACCACAGTACAGGCGAACACCAGTTTTCCGTGAAACTCAAGCTTTCAGATCGCGCCGTGCCAATAAAGAGACCGCATAAAGCAGAGAGACATCCTGACACTACACTGTGCAGCAGCCCGCACTGCACGATATCCATCTGACGTCGACAAACTGTGGGAAGCAGGAAGTCTATATGCTGTGTTCTGTGTATCTGTGTACATATGAATTTGTTCTTCTGTGTGTGTGTGTGCGTGCGTGCGTGCGTGTGTGTGTTTGTGTGTGTCGTTTTAGCGGCCCTACTGCAAACAGCCCTTTGAAAATTCAAGCGAAATCTCTTACAATTGGAAGTTTATACATGTCCGCGTTGTTAGACGGTTAACAGCAGCTCTCAGACGGTGAGTCTTATAGGTGAATGTATGTACATTAGAGGCCGTCTATTTAACGCTACCTGTGAGACACTTGAGATTCTCTTATTGGTGAAGATGTGTACATATCGAGACCCTCTGACGAGTTCAAGAACGCATGGAGCTCGACCTCTTCTTCCCCAGTAATTGTCTGATCCCACAGCGTGTTCAGGAGGTCGTCTGTTCAAATATTGGCTTAAACGGATATCCTAATATAGGGGTGTAAAACTCCCGGGTGTCAAGTCGCCTTGGCGACAAAATTTTGTACGGCGGCCCCGCATATTTTTGGGCCCTCAGTATGGAACTTGCTTCATGTCACCCTTCTGGCGTATAGAATTTTGAAGAGGTTCCTAGATTCTTAGAAAATTTGTGCATCCCTGTCTATAATATGTGATTCTCAGTTTCCATGAGCATCTGCCACTTGTGGCGTCTAGGCGCCTAGATTTTAAGAAAATCTGTGCACCCCTGTCTAATACGTTATTCGCAGTTTCCTTCATCATCCCACCTTGTGTCGTCTAGAGTCCTAGATTTTTAGAAAATTTGTGCACCTCTATCATAATACGTTACTCGCAGTTTTCCTCAGCATCTTGTAACAACAGTGATAGTACCCCACATGAAGCCAGGGCCACTTTCCTTTACAGCCTTTGTAATGCGTTGTTCAGCAATCAGGCTGTCATATGACGTCATTATAACGTGAACTACTGACAGCGTCGTGAAATAAACCCATAAATAAATCAATAAATGTAGTTCTTACATTGTTATCCTTACACTCTTCCTGCACGATGAATTAGTACCGTAAAGGTGGCGAAATTCTTTTAGAGATTCGTGCAAAGCAGGCCCTGTAGTAAGTCTGTATTAGCAGGTCTTTTGGAGCAGAATCCATGCCTGGTAACAGAACGGTAGCCGAAGTGGTAAAGCAATTCCTCATATTTGTGAAACCCGGAAGTTCATTAACATGTTCACAAGTACCCCCCCTCCCCCCGAAATATGAATCCACAACAAACCCCGTTATCACATTTCTACTGTGAATATATGCGTAATTGCGTAATTTTCCCCATTCTTCATATACTTCTCGTCTGTTCAGTCTAAATATTCCCCCTAGCCACCTGTTCTCAAACACCCTTACTCCATACCGTAACGTGAAAGATTAAAACCACATTGACGGAAAACAGAGGTAAAATTGCTGATGTAATTTAGATTTACGTACCACGTAATTAGCAAACGTAACGGTAAAGTATTCTGAGCATTCTGTGGGTTTAACATGATTCTCATTTATTCGTTAGAGCCGGCAGAGTTCACTCCATACGGCAAATAAGAGACGGGATACGTGACGGAGGGATGGGTCTTGATTCCCGGAAGGGGCAACAGTTCTCTTTCTTCTTCACAGCTTCCCTCCCGCCCCCGCTGTCTCTCTCCTGCACTGGTGTACAGTGCGTAAAGCGGCGTGGGAGTGAAACCGAACACACAACTCCTTCCACCGCAGAGTTTTATAATACGGAGAGCTATAAACCTAGTGGCCGATCGCAGTGGCCGCTCGGTCTAAGGCGTGGGTCTGCAGCCGCTCGCTTGCTGGGATTGCGGGTTCGAATCCCACTGGCGGCATGGATGTCTGTTGTGAGTGTTGTGTGCTGTCAGGTAAAGGTCTCTGCGTCGGGCTGATCACTCGTCCAGTGGCGTCCTACCGAGTGTGGTGTGTCTAATGGGTGTGGTCGTGAAGCTTCGATAATGAGGTGGCGCTGGCACACTAGGGGCTGTTACGCCATGGAAAAAGATACGGCCGCTCATCCCCACTTCTTAATAGCTTGGTATTTAATTAAGTGCAGCGACTTTACATTCAACTTCCGTTTAATCTCGGATCTAGTGTCCATGTTTTTGCCGAAACTCAGATATATTTTAACCTTGACACATTCAACGATGTGAAACAGAATCAAAATTCTCTCGGTAATTTCCAAAGTAGACTTAAGATACCAAATGTTGGCACGACTTATTGAGTAGTTTCATACGTGCGGACGGACGTATGGCAGTGGTCTCCGCTGTGTGCACTTTGTGCAGACAGCGCCTATGTGTATACAATGTACATACAGGGTGGCGTAAAAGCTTCTTGACACTCGACGTTTAACATTTTGCGTATACTGTCAAGTAACTTTTACACCACTCTGTATATTAATTATCTGTACATGACTGTATCAGGGTTTTATGAACAGACAGCTAGATAATATGTTGGGGATTCGCCCTGCAGGGGCAGCCTCTACATTAGGATATCACGCTGTATGACGTCATCATGTTCCTATGATTGAACGTCACTTCGTTTCTGTCGCACCCCCCACTGTAATATTGCTGCGTATTGTACTAGATAAGAAACGTGGACACTGGTTGTGACCCGAGTTGATTCTTTGGTTATTTGTTCACACTTTATCAAATGTAGTTATACTAGAATAAAGGTGGGAGTGACGTGTTCGCAATTAGAGAAGGGACATTAGATTTTTTTTAACGTCGATGAGAGGGTAAATGGTGAACAGGAAAAAATTTAGAATCAAGAGATAGACGCCTAATCGAGGTGGTGTCCTTACATTTGCTTGGAAGTACTGAGATAACGGTACAGTTTTCTCTGTATGTGCCGCGAAGGCGTGTAGGGGGAAAAGAGGTATAGCTCTACTCACTCTTAACCTCGGCGTTAGTTGGAGGTGAGTGATCAACATCACGCCTGGGCCGCTTTAATGCTGGGAAAGATGGCTGGCGCCCATTGAATAGGAGAGTGTGTAGGCCCTAGAACCAATCTGGAAGTTTTGGAAAAGAGGAAAATATCTTTTACAAATAACGCGAGTCTTAACAGAAATTGCCCAGGCCGAGATCCGAACCCCTGCAAATCCGTAATACAAGTTTGGAGTGTTATCACTCCACTGACCTGCGCAGTGAACTCAGTTTATGCTTTTACGTCATTAACGACTGTCTTTAAAGTGTAGTGATTAATGGTATAATAACTACACGAGAATGAATTGAAAGGGAAGTGAAACTAAGGTATCATGATCTTTCTTCATGTACGGTTTTATTTAAACGTTGAACTGAGTAGCCTAATGCAGAATGGAGGCTGCAACCAGTCCCTATGCTGACTCTGTCGTCCGCTCTACGGCGCACAGTCCTGCCTTAACCCCAAATTCGTGGAAATGGGTACTGCAGAGCGGGCGGTGTCGTCGGTAGCTGTGCAGTAATGCAGCTGTGAGCGGACGCACATAGCTGTCTGCACCTTCGTCAGGCGAAACTGAAATAAACCACACATATGCTCGGAATATACGGTATCCTATTTGAGGTACGAACCCCAGGGTTTCTTGAACACAGAGTGATAGCTGTTGGACTCAGACGTTCGTTCTCATTTTTAAATTACTGCCTATGGCTGTCGTTACCAGTAAGTGTTTTATCCGAGTTTGGTTGAATTATTCTGTGATATACTTCCACATAAACTCATAAAGGCAAGTAGGTACCAGTATGTGGAACATGACCACTTTTTTTTGGTACATGGAAGTGTCAGGCATCGAGGAATCGTGGTTTGATTCCGGACAGCGGAAGAGATTTTTATTAAATACTATTTATTGGATTATTATTGTATTATATATATTTTATATGATGTTATATTATTATTTCTGATAAATCAGAATTCCCGTTTTAAAACTGTTACAATTAGATCATAACTAATTACACCTAAAACAAAAAAAACGCAGATATTTGTGGTAATTATTCACATTCTAACAGGCTCTTCCAAAGTGTCCAGACCGATTCTGGTGGCCCAACAAGAATCCTTTTGAATGGGGTACCGCGGGTAACGCGGCCGAGGGGGAAGGTTGACCCCTCACCTCCACCTAGTGCTGAGTTTGCTTCGTCATATGCCATCGTGGGGTGTACACGGAGAACTTGACGTCTACTTGAAAGTGACAGGTAAGAGGAACGAAAATTAATATTCGTATTTTTATATTACTGCAAATTTTGTTGTTGTGTAGTGGATGTATGTATATCGCCGCTGTTTTGTAAAAAGGGGCTAACTGCCACTTTGAGCTGAATTGAGGTGTGTGTACCAGATCGTTCAACTAATGGTCCTCTGTGATATGTAAAAAAAGATGACCACTCCATCTTCAAGGATAACCAGTATAGGTGGGGAATATACTAACTTCCAAAGCATTTGTCATGTGTAAAACGGAGCCACCTTCTTGCTTCTCCTGTAAAATTAACATTTTGTGGGTTGTCCCCTTTTTTACAAAACAGATGTGCCGTGTTTTCTAGAACATGCCACGTCACCAGTTGTGCCATGTGTTTTGGATCATGCCACGTCACTAGTTGAGACTGGTTACAACCGAATATTCCAGTTCAGCAGCGAACCTATTACCTCCCCTACTTTCCCTTTTACCGAACTTTCCTTATGGGAGCCGAAACCTAACGCGTCGACGTGGTTTCTTCTCGTCGCAGAGTCAACAACTAAATTCCGTTCCGGTGTTCTTGTGTGTCAAAATTCTGTTTCGTCGGGGGGCGACCTGTGGTGAGAGGGCCATGTCCCTGCTCCGAGAGTTCTTCTGTTACTTTGGTAGAAGGTAATATTGTTTTTGTATTGTAATATTGTGGTGTTTTCTCATGGAGCAGTTCGTGAATGTGCCTAGTTATGAGAATGATGCTAGGTTCAGTCAGTATTCGAGTGAGAGTCTTCTGTTTGTAGGAGCTTTCCATGCACGGCGTTTACTTTGTTATTTTCTTATATTGTGTTGGCCGGAATTGTAGTAATACACGCAGGCCGTTTTACTTAAAGATATTTCTGAGTGTTTTTCTTTGTTTTGCTACCCTTTCCTGGAGGCTTCCACATACACATATAGCAGGGGATGGGGTGCACAGGTACTGTGTGTGTGTCACTTTAATCGATCACAATAAGAATGCCGTGAAATGTTTTTTCAATCTGTGCTTTGAAGAGTTAAATATACTTTCCTCTGTTACTATGTTTTTATGGCAGCGTATAATTTCTATTATTAAAGGCGTCACGAATTAATTTTTAACCGTATAGACATGCGTGAAATATTTCTGTAACCGATGCTGAGTGGCATAACGTAAATCCCGAGCAGCTGTGTCAGTTTATAAACGAGATATCTAGTACGAAGGGTGGTTAATGTGAAACATCAGACATGATATTTGAGACAGTTTGTATACTGAACGTTATCGGATACAGTTTTAAGACGAAGTGGTACTGGTAAAGCTGTTGTATCGGGTAATGTTTGCACTGCTCTCACTACGCAGCGCGAGTGTATGGACGGACACAGGACGGCAGTTAAACCATCGCCGTCATTACACAAGCCGTATCTTTATGCGTCACTGGGTTTCACAAATACTGGTACTTCCATGCACTAACTGACTGGCTAAATAAATATATATGTAGCTAACGAATCAAGTAACTGACGAGTTTACCTACGAATTACCTACGTGAGTAATTAAGAGGCCGATCCCAGTGGTCGCACGGTCTAAGGCGTAGGTGTTCGGCCGAGCGCTTCCTGCGATTGCGGGTTCGAATCCCACCGGGGGCATGGTAGAGGTCTCTGCGACGGGTCAATCCCTCGTCCAGAGGAGTCCTGCCGGCTGTGGTATGTACTTGAGTGTGATCAAATGAAGTTACAAAAACCCTCGACTCCTCCTGTGAACAAGTAGGTAGAAGAGGGAAGGACAAAGAAAGAAATAAAGAAAGAAAGAAAGAAAGAAGAGTATTTAGAGAATTATCTACGTGACTAATTCACTAACCTAAGTGAATAACTACAGAGTTAACCAAATATTTATTATTGTTTGTTCATTTAAGTACCCATTTCAGTGGTTCAGGAAAGAGACTGGAAAAATATCGTAATCTGGATCTTGATGGTTTGTAATACTCATAAAATCGAGTTACTAGAATCATAAAATCAAGGAGGATTTGGGCGGGGCATGTAGCACGTAAGGGAGAGATGAGAAATACTTTCAGGATTTTGGCGAGGAAACCTGAAAAGAAGAGACCACTTGGAGAGGATTATGATATTAAAATGGATCTTAAGGAAATAGGATGGAAGGGTGAGGACCTGATTGGTTTGTCTGAGGATAGGGGCAGGTAATGGGATCTTCGGGTTGAATTAAAAAAAAGGGGGAGATACCTTGAGCAGCTGAGGAGCTGTCAGCTTGTCAACAAGGACGCGGTTTGAGGGAGTTAATTGGTTCAGTAGCTCTGATTATATTTCCTGTAATGTCGTGTAGCTGGGTCACTTTCTACAGTCTCGTGGTAACTGTATGTACCACCGGCTTTTAAAATTAAAGCTGATCTTCGATCTGCCCACAGAGTGTGTTTATGCTTTTTAATGGTTGCGTGATTTCAGGCCTCCGCCGCGATGATGATTAGATCTGCGCTCTTCTGGGGTATTACGCGGCGTAGAGTGGTAATACTGTACCGACGTTTCGGGACAACCTATCGGTCCCATCTTCAAGCGTCAAGAAGTCCAAGATATCCTTCTTGGACTTCTGGACGCTTCAAGATGTTACCAATACGTTGTCCCGAAACGTCGGTAAAAATGATCATTCGACGCCGCGTAATACCCCAGA
Source organism: Coptotermes formosanus (assembly GCA_013340265.1). Taxonomy (NCBI): domain Eukaryota; kingdom Metazoa; phylum Arthropoda; class Insecta; order Blattodea; family Rhinotermitidae; genus Coptotermes; species Coptotermes formosanus. The sequence goes on along the minus strand of BLKM01010440.1, from coordinate 2,366 downwards.
AGAGCTCAGATCTCTTTGAGGCGGAGTGTGTTTACTGTGAGGTACGAACGGATTGTTTAAACATTTTTTTCAGGTTCATCTTATTCTTGAAATATGCACTGGGACAAGTTTTTCTCCCAATACTTAGGTTTTCATCATTTCACCAATGCACCATACTAATCTTCATGTACATCATACCCACTCAACCTGTAGCTCGCGGGCGTCATATTATCCGCGACACGGTGTTTTGTTGGCCATGGAAATGTTTGAGATGATAAAACTTCTTTTAACCCTCTTCCCTGACAAAGCCGAGATAGAACGCGCAAAACATTTTCAGAACTTAGGAGGTCTATGGAGAAATATGTTACTAACAGATTTTGTAAAAATGTGGTAAAAGTAACGACACGCTATCCCAGGTTGTGAATTGCGTTTTTATTAATTTTTTTCGTATAATCATGAGTATATTTTTATTTCACGTGATATATAAAAATATACAGGTAAAGTTATACATACAATTTGTGTATAATTATTTATTCTTCGTTTTGTATATTGAATTGCATGTTTCCCGCGTGCTAGACCAAATTTTGCCGAAGTTGCCTGCATCATGTGAAAGGTTGAGTGGGCGTGATCTACACGTTCCTGTTACCAGAAGGACAAACGGGTGAAGTCTGGGAACGTTTTAAAAAAGAACGGTCTTTCGGAAATGTGGGAACACTGGATAGAAAAGTACTTTTTCTTAGTCTCTGAAGGGTTAGTGAATTCTCACGTATTTGGAAAGACTCCGGGCGGAGGCGACCTTGGCCTAGTTTCACGTACTATTCCGGAATTTTTCTAGAGGGACTGAAGAAAACCTTGAGTAACTTCAGTCACGATGTCTTTTCTCGGGGTTGATGTTTGGACACGAGACCACCAGAATATAAAACAGAGCGCAGAATACGTGACCATAATATCAACTTACCAAGTGTGTTACTATTCAAGATCACATTTTATCAAGCCTTCAATACGAGACTGTTTTAATTATTTTACTGTGTAAGTGACGAGTGTCTTGTGATGTAAGTGACAATATGCCCCTGAAGATGATGCAATGAAACATCGAAACATGTCGTGATAGTGTGTATTGAGCAACAATAAATTATATGCTAGTGCATTTGTTGGTGAATATTATCGTCACGTGACCATAACGTTAGGTTCAATAAACGACGTGAGTGGGGCGACGGTGAACGTTGATTAATTAGGTAATTAACTAAAACAATAACAGTTGATGTAATTAGCTAAATAAAATTTCCATGTAAATATATTGTCACCTGCGTAACAAGATGAGTGAACAGTAATTAGAAATAACTTGTCTGTACATAAAAGTAAACTGGACGGTCAAAGCGTCGTGGCTGGATTCCCAACAGTGCCAAAAGATTTCCTTTTTTTGAAATATCCAGACCGCTTCTGGTGTTCACACATTCCGCTGCCCAGTGGGTATAGCGGGCTCTTTCGGCTAGGTTTAACCCTTTAAAGACGAAGCGTGTCTGTTTTATATAAGGATTCAGTGCGTGTTTTATACAAGGACTCAGTGCGTACCGCGCTGTAAAACTCTCCACTTTGGTTATAAAAACCAGTCTCTTAATGTTTTATAAGGCAAAAGTTGCTGTTTGTTCTGAGATCCGTACAAAACACATAAACGCAATGTGGGCACCACGTAGAATTTTTTAATGTTAAACCTGGTGGTATGTAAAGTTACCGCTGGGCTTTAAAATGTTAAATGCTTCATATGGATTTTATTTTCGAATATATCCATTTGTAACGTCACCGATACCTAAACAAGACAGCCTAAATAAGACACTTTGTGGTTAAAATCGAAGATAGACAAAACACACCATTGTAACACTGGTTATGTGCTTCGGATAAAATAAAGGTACGACATTTTTTACCATAGCGATATTGAGGAAGAGATTAATGTCTTGTGCGATATCATGCCATATCGGTTGGTAAATAGGTTCCGACGTTTCAGAGGGATTTTCTGCACCCATATTCAGGGTTCAAACAGTCTAAGAAGAATGATTGTACTCTACATATGGCGGTAGCAAGCCCTTCTATGACGTCGGAAACTATCAATTAATACGGCATAGTGTCTCATGAATATTTATCAAATGTGGATTTCGATAAGGCTTGAAGCTTATACTGAAATATTTTCAGTGTGAATTGTAGCGGCAAAATGATTCATGCGTCTATGTTGTGGAATTATTAGATGATTAATTCTGTCAACATCAGACCTTAAGCCTGTATTGTAGTATGAAGGTTGTTGATTTTTCCTGTCAGTAGCAGACATATTGCTGTAAAAGATAAATTAAGCTAGAGACCGTTCGACGGTCACCTGACCGCGTATTTTTCAGTAC
>BLKM01010438.1:0-10189 GCA_013340265.1 Coptotermes formosanus | reverse complement strand
CAACCGAGATTCAGCCCTGCAACAATGAATCGGAGCAACCGAGATTCAGCCCTGCAACAATGAATCGCAACAATGAGTCCGAGTGTTTACTGGGCATTAGGATAAAATGTCATCATAATCTGTCTAGGTAAAGCAGTCCCATTACAGGCCTGGACAGGCCCTTAGGGGTCCAGGAGGTTGAGGCTCAGATATTTGAAGGCAGTCGGCACATGAAGGTGGTAAGGTTGTAAGCCCTACTCACCGGCCGCCTTTACCCCCCCCCCCCAGGCAATGTTCCTGGTACTCATTCCTGGTAGAGGCTGAGTCGCCCCCAGGGCCATAGTGCGACCGAAAAATCTGTCCAGGAGGTCTCAACTATAAATATTCGGATGCATCGACAGGCAGACAGACGCATGGGCAGGCAGACAAACAAGTCCTCCCGCAAATGCGTTTCTTTATTTACGTTGTGTGAAACATAATAATAATTGTTACATTATCTGGTATGGAACCCAGGTGCACGTTTCAGTTTTGAAGCTTTTACAGTGGATCTGTTACCGTGACATTCTTCACAGTCAGCTCTGCAAAGATAGTAATTTGTTTACATTATTTCCGTAACTGTACTCATTACGTCGTGACATCTCCCGAATCAGGAACTGGTGTGACATGTGGTGGGTAACATATGTAGTGAAGGTGTTCTGCAACCTTGACCGTACAAGTGACCCATTACCACAACAGTCCCTGATGATGGGGCTGAAATGAATAGAGCTACTGAAACACTGTAAACAAATCCCTCTGGTTCCCCAGAGAAACTTCATTGCATGTCAGCTGTTGTGCTACTGTGTCTTAACTCCTGATATGGTTGTGGTTTCCATCCTCTATCATACACTGAGTTATAAAATTGCTTTAATATTTTGTTCCATTTAGGAAAGTATATTTCCTTCGTTCAGAGCAGCGGTAACTCAGTCGGTATAGTGATTAGGTTGCGGGCTGTACGGTCCGGGATTCAAATCGCAGCACGCAAAGAATATTTTTCCCTTCTTCTAAATGCCCATACCGGCTCTGGGACCCGTTCAGCTTCGGGGCGTGAGGCTGACCACTCACTTCCACCTACTGCCGAGGTTAAGAATTGACGAATCTGTAACACCACTTCCCCTGTATGCCGTATGCCCTTTGTGGAGAAACCTTTACTTTTAACTATAGCCACAGGAAATTTCTGCTTGCAAACGCTGCTTTAGAGGATAGGTTATTGTCAATAACATGAAAATATGAACCTTGTCGAATTGTGTGTGTGTGTTTGTGTGAGAGAGAGAGAGAGAGCGCGATAAAAACTAATTTGTTCTACCTTCCTAATTATCTGGAATGATGCAAAATCCACACATTTAGCAGTCCTTCCCCAGTGACTCATTACAACCTATCGTGGGCTTAAACATACAACATACGTACATCCTACTGCTTAATGACACTGTAAACATAATAGTAAACAATTTTCAGTTTATTAACCATTACCTGCTTAATGGGTCGGTTTTAATAGGTCCGTAACAGTAATTTAGTTAGAAGAGAAGTACTGATTTTAGCATTCTGTTCCACCAGGAGGCAGGTAGGGCAGGTTAAAGCGTTATTTTATTACAAAGAAGTACGTACATCAGTTGGGAATTAATTGCACGTACTTCATGCATAAGCAGCTACCGCAAAATGCCTTTCTATTCTCATGTGAGGAAGTAATTTTGACAGCGTTTCTTGGCATTGTGGTGTGTACAATCGTGCCTTCCATCTTTCGTTTCGGAGTCACTCCGGGTGATTTTCTGTTGTTCGTTACTTGTGTCTTAACAATGAATAGCGTGAACTGTCCGAATTTGTGCGTTGTGTTTCAGGGGCGGATGGCAACGAAAGTAACGTGTTCATAATTGGCCTCCTGAAATAAGAATTATGGTACCAGCCAGTTGCAGTCCACTCTGTTACACTGCGTCGTATGCTACAATATTATCATTTAAATGACAGGAGACAAGGGGTGGTCAGTCGACTTGGCCTTTCTGCGGTACCTGACAACGCCTCACCTTGATAATTGATACGTTAGGAATGTGACAAAAGGCATGAAGACCTGTAGGCATTCCCTGTAGTGGTCTGTAGGCCTTAGTAAGAAATTTGATCTAGAATTAACCTTTTCAAGCCTAGCGGTAACTTTACGTACCATCAGGAGTAACATCCAAAAATTCTAGGTAGTGCTCACGCTGCATTTGTGTGTTTTATATGGATGTCAGAACAAACAGCGCCTTTTGCCTTATACAGCATTAACTGATTGGCTTTGTATAACCGAGGTGAACTGTTTACAGCGCGATACGCACTGAGTCCATATATAAAACAGGTACGCTTCGTCTTTAAAGGGTTAAACCTAGTGAGGACGACATGCCTATTCGCGACTGTGGGAGAAAATCATTACGTACAGAAGATAGCTGGTCAGTCCTTTATAAATATGAAGGTACAAATATTTCGAAACGAGAATCAGAAATCGAAATTATCCTCAGGATGAAATGAGATCGGAGTAAATTCGGAGAATGCTATTATCCAGTTGCCTACGGATTGTTTTGTTTTTTCGTCTCCTTTGTCAGAATCAAAACATTAACCTTTTAAAGCCTAGCGGTAACTTTACGTACCACCAGGTTTAACATTAAAAAATTCTACGTGGTGCCCACATTGTGTTTGTGTTTTGTACGGATCTCAGAACAAACAGCAACTTTTGCCTTATAAAATATTAAGAGATTGGTTTTTATAACCGAAGTGGAGAGTGTTTACAGCGCGGTACGCACTGACTGCTTATATAAAACAGACACGCTTCGTCTTTAAAGGGTTAAAATGTACGAAACTACAAAAGCGTGCGCGTGTACGTGTGTGAAAATCGATTTTCCCTTAAGGAAAAAATAAATGAATACATTCATATGATAACACAGTTTTAGGAGGATGTTTGGATCTGAAAGAGAACATTATCTAATGAGGGAATTCATAATTCTGTTCTTCAATATTAGGCCTATACGGGCGATAAGAGTTTAAAAGAATTATATAGGCATGTAACACTATGTTAAGTGAAAACTGCGTACATATGAGTATGTTAACTGGGACCTGTGATATGAAGCAAGCATTGCGAGACATAGATGTCGATCAAAGGGTAACATTAAAGGGTCTTAAAGAAATGTGGCGTGAGTGTGTGGAGTGGATTTAACTAAGGAGAGTGTGGATTAATAGTGTGTTAAATCGTGACACGGAATATAGGCACCAGTAAGTAACTGATAGGTTCGTACAGTGTCATTCGCTAACAAAATTCTTCTTCGCGGTATTGGTTAATAATATTGTGTGTGATAAAGTATTTTCGTAATTTGCACTAATCATGATTCTGTTGTTACAAAACACGTAGACAATTTCCAAAGTGTTTGCGCCTGCTGGTAGCTGTCCAGTGTACGGTACGTAAGGCCTATTATGGATGATTTTAAACTTGTATTGGCTTTATATATCCGTTTCCCTTCGTCCAAACAGATAACATAGCAGCAGTTATTTTGTATTATCTATTTTTGCATTTGTATAATCTTCGCAGATTTGGGCGTTTGTAATGTATGAGGTTGCGACGTTTTAAAGTTACGTAAAATCAGGTAATTACAATAACCGATATGCTCGTAAGGGTTAAATTTTTGAGTCTGGACTGCTGTGGAGTCTGTTTCCTGCTGTTGCGCTGGTTGATGTGTCTGGATCTAATGAGAAGCCGTGTTAATTCGTCTTTGCAAGCCACTCGCTAGCACGTTGAAATGAGTCTGATCGGGAGCCGGCATAGCGTATTTGGCGTAATGGTTAGACTACGGGCTGGACTGTTCGCGGTTTGATGCCCAGCAGGAGAAACAGCTTTTTCTGTTTTTCAAAGCGTCCACACCAGCTCTGGGGCTCACCAAATCTCAAATTGGATGGAAATGTGGCGTTCTTTCGCCCTGGGGGGGGGGGGGCAAATCGTTCTGTTCGTAATATTCACTGCTCAGTTCCACGTAGTACCTTGTATGCCTGGGATGCCTTCAGTTTTTCTTGGTCAGAGCATTAAGTCTTATGTGGCTTAAACAGATAAATGTCCCTGTAAGCCGACACAGTCAACTGCACGCAGCTAGTGGGTAGAGAATTCCGAAGGGAGAGGGGGAAGCGGACTTCGAATAATGACACAAAAACGTTACTCGTTTACATGAGGCAGGCCTGAAACACTGATTAATATTAATAATTCAATTCCGTTAAATATTCAGCAATCCGAAAATCATTTTATTCAAAGGAAGTGGAATGTTACACGTGTGTGACGGATAATTTGCTGGTAATTCGAGTCTGTATGAAAAGTAAGGCACATGTTGACGTCTTATATATCACTTCATGGAGCAGTGTTCTTCTTGAGAAGCTAACAGTTCCTGAACTAGTCGAGACATTACCTGCATTTTATGGAGCCGGAAGGTTCATTACCATGTTCACAAGAGTCCGTTTTACCTTTCCTGTGGCCCAACAGCCCAGATCGGGTGAAGGCCGCCTCCTTTTGGAGGGTTCTAGATCACACTCAGACACACCACACTCTGTAGGACTCCTCTGGACGAGTGATCAGCCGGGCGCAGAGACCTGTACTTGACAACACACGAACATTCGCAAGAGAAAATCTGGGGCGGCCCCCCCGGGGCATGGGAGCCCGCGCGCCCGGCACGCGCCCGGCCGAAGGCCCACGCCATAGACCGCGCGGCCACTGGGATCGGCACAAGGGTCCGCTACTTGTCCTTATCCTAAGCCTGAGGAAAACAGTCGACGCAAGGTATATTTTAGTAATATCTTCCATCTACATCTGCTTCTTCCAAATGGTTTCTTTATATTTCTCCACGCAATCCTGTACGCATTTCTCTTCTTCCTGTACGTGCCTCATGCCTATTTCTTTCTCCTTGATTTTATCACTTTAATACTTTGTGAGGAATACAAATATGTTACGCAGTTTTTTCCACCATCTTGTCACTTCTCACTCTTAAACCTACATATCTTTCTTAGCACCCAGTGGCTGGAACACCCTTAATGTGAGACACAAAGTTTCTCACCCATATAAGATACGTCTTATATATTGTTATAATGGTTGTGCGAATATAATTGTTGCAATGCTGTTAGAAACAGAATTTGAGCTTCCAGTAAACAAGGAATTACCCAAACAAAGTTCTTATTTGATGTGTGTTGAAGCATTCCATGTTAGAAACAGGCGGCTGCATTCTGTTACTGTTTCTGGGATACAAGAGTTTCCATTCTCAAGTGCCTGACACATTGCCTGTTTGAATGTGGTCTGTCGTTTTAATCCGCCATGGGGTTTAGGAGTGCCAGGTACTGTATAACTACATTTTGCTGGGATTATGTTTTAGTTTTCCCTTATTCATCTAACCTTGTAACTTTACCTTAGTATGTTTTCGTAGAGAACATTCCGCTTTGCGAAATATTGACTAAAGTAGAAAAATCGAGTTTTAGGCAATGTTTTTATGCCTATATTACACATATGTGTAGAATAAGGCGACATATTTCGACTTTATCGCTTTAAACTATCGTTGGGTGTTGCAGACGAGTACATACAAAATGTATTTTATTCTCAGTGTGTATGGAATATCGAGATCTTTAACCTTTACAGAGCTTTTGGTGAATGGCGACATTTAAGGTAGTCCGGTGGCCGCGCGGTCCAAGGCGTGTGTTTACGACTGCTCGCTTGCTGGGATTGCGGGTTCGAATCCCGGCGGACCATGGATGTCTGTCTCATGTGAATGTTGTGTGCTGTCAGGTATAGGTCTCTGTGTCAGGCTGATCACTCGTCCAGAGAAGTCTTACCGAGTGTGGTGTGTCTGAAAAAGAATCTGTCACGCGATAAATTAAAGAGAATTGTGATCGTTTGTAAATCCATTACCAAGCTAGTACGGAATTGTTTTGTAGCGTGTTTTGCGTAAAACGTTGAAAGGCGCGTTAAAAATACTCGTACCTGCAGTGTAGTTATTTAAATTATTCACGAAATATGGGAACTGTAAGAAAGTGAGTTGTTTCTAAACTCCTACTGTTTGGTTGTTGATTGAATAGCACAACTGTTCTGAAGTTCCTAATTTGCGCCGTTTCTACAAGTGTTTAAAATATTTCACGTCTGATAATGGTTCGTACTGATGACGAATGGCTGAACCGCAGTCAGTCTAATCTCCAAAGTGAAGATCAACTGAGAAGTGTTTATAGGTCAGCGGTTCAGCTTAGTGAATCTTAAAGTCAAAATTCATTGAGACCTACCCGAAGTACTGAACAAAAGCACACGGCCGCGTCACTGCAAGCAGTTGAAACGCCTCATGAGGTAGCTGCACGACGCGCGCAGCATGCTGTGCAAGTGAGACAGTGGCCCCAGTCACGGCGAGCTAATGGAACGCCTGAAGAGGCGGCTTCATGCCGGCCACAGCAGAGAGAATGCATGCAGTACGTCGTCTCCTTATTTGTAACGAGGCAACATTCGCTGAACATGAGGTGGCTTTTCATAGTTAGAAAATACAAAGCGCTTTGTTCTTAGTGGCCTCACACGTGGGTTATTATATACGTACTGTTATTAGCGATGTATGAAGTAACGGTGCACGTACATATCGCCAGTTTTTAATCCTTCCTTGTAAAGTGTTACAAATAAGTTTTTTATTCCTTTATTCCACGGGTCGCTAAGTAACCAGACGTTTCATTTGAGTCCTTCCGAATTCTGTTTCAGAAGTGTTTTACTGATATATTGATATAGTGATAATATTTTTGAAGTTATTTTGCGAAAGCAATCTCAGCTGAAGTACCTTAAATAACCGTTAGCTACAGTCCAGTTCCCGTATCTTGATACTTGGAAGGTATTGAAGGAATGCGGGGAGGGTGGGGTAGGCATTCGCCTGGCCAGTGTATGACTCAGCAGATACCACCAGTTCAAAAACACTTACCAGTTGCATTAGAGTGACTCTGCCGGCCCCTAATGTTGTAGCGGTCGATGTATTTGGGACTGGTATTGTTGTTCACTGATATCTCCTGTCATAAAGCAGTTACTATCTCCATACCATGCCCCTCCCCTACCTGTCGTTTTTCCCCACTTCCTCACCACGCAAGTTTCAAGATACGGGAACTGGATTGTAATATGACAGTTCCTTGTAATATACGAATGACAGTTGGTGTTTTCTTAAAGAAACGCTATTTCGGTTTGTATAAAAATTTTTGCTACAGTGAAAGAATGCAGAATATTCTTTCATTCTTTTTAGTCGAATTGTTCTTTTTGAGTATCATACGTGTTTTGAGTTTCCTACTTATTCAAATTCATTGTTTATAAAATTATTTCCTTTGTAATTTTATTAAAATTTGTCAAAGGTATTAATAATGAATCCTGGAAATGATGGAGAAAAACTCAACCGGAGTCAACTTAATCCACAGAGTGGACATCAACGGAGAAGCTATGATACATCGCCGGTTGAACGTAGTCAATCTCATATTCAGGATTCAGTAAGACGTGCTAGAAATGCTGAGCGAATGAGACGCTGGCGCCATTCACGGCAAACAAATGAAACTCTTCACGAAGCAGCTTTACGACGTGCACAGCATGCTGAAGAAGTAAGGAAATGGCGCCGATCTCGGCGAGCAAATGAAACGCCTCAAGTGGCAGCCCCACAGCGCGCACAGCAGACAGCTCAAGTACGTACACTACGTGCAACACGTCGTAATTTTGTTCCTAATAACAAAAAATTCCCAGTATATGAGGTGGTTGTTCAGTCATAATATAAAAATTCTTGGTTTTTGAGAGAAGTCACACCCGGGTTATTATGATCGATTATAATTGACATATGAAACACCAGTCTGTTTGCGTGTGTATCTGCAATCTTTAATACCATATTAAAGGTGTTCTTTAGCATTTTATTCCGCCTATAATTAATTAACGCAATGTTTTATTCCAGTCTTTCCGATTTCTTTTTCACAATAGTGTATGAGTAATTGAGCTTCATTGTGATGCGGTAGTTTAAATAGCTATGTTCTACATGTCTTCGAAACGCAGTAACAGCTGACATATCTTGAACCTTGACTAACATTTTAAATTTATTTTAAAATCGGATCGATAGTTGGTGTTTCCTTATAATAAACAGATTTGCAGGGCTTATTTAAGTTTTGACTTAATAAAACAGCAGAATACCTTTTTCATCTGATTATTTGATTGTTGTTTATTGAGTATCGAAATTGTTTTCAAATTCCCGTGTTAATTTAAGTGTACCATTTCATTTGTAATTTTATAACAATTTTTCGAAGGTGTTAATAGTGAATCCCGGAAATAATGGAGAAAGGCTTAGCCGGAGTCAACTTAACCCACAGAGTGAAAGTCAAGAGAGAAGGGATGTCACAGCCCCATTTCAGCTTAGTAAATCTCAAAATCAAGACTCACTGAGACGTGCCCGAAATGCTGAACGAAAGAGACGCTGGCGCCTGTCGCGGCAAGCAGTTGAAACACCTGAAGAGGCAGCTTCACGACGCGCACAACATGCTGAAGAAGTCAGGCTTTGGCGGCAATCTCGTCGAACAAGTGCAAGGCGTGAAGGAGCAGCTTCACATCGAGTGAAGAAGACAGCTCAGGTGCGTAGACCACGTACAGCGCGTCGTGCGTTTATGTCTGATAAAGGAACGTTCGTTGAAAAGCAGGCGGTCGTTCATAATCATACACTGTAAAATGCGTGGTTTTTGAGTGAATTCAAACTCAGGCTATATGTATTAAATATCAAATAGCTGTTATAGCCGATCCTGGTGGCCGCGCAGTCTAAGGCGTGGGTCTGCGGCTGCTCGATTGCTGGTATTGCGGGTTCGAATCCTGCCGAGGGAATGTCTATCTCTTGTGAGTGTTTGTGTTGTCAGGCAGAGAGGTCTCTGTGACGGGCCGATTTCTCGTCCAGTGGAGCCCTACCGAGTGTAATGTATCACTTAGTGTGATCAAGTGCAACAATAACGCTCTTCACCTACACTGAATAGGTAGAAGGAGGTCAAAATAAGAAAGGAAGAATATCTATTAATATCTATATGCAAGGTATAGACGTATATCGCCCATTCCGAGATTTTTGATAAAAGGTTGACAATGTTTGTTACCGCGTTTCAATTGTTGCTAGTTAACAGATTTATATTTTTTCCGAAGTATTTTCACAATTGTACATAATTAATTAAGCTTTATTGAAATATTGAATAGCGACAACAATTTGTAAGCCCTTTGGAGAGCAGTCGTGTGAATAGAGTGTTGACCCCGTCATATGACGTGTCAATCCTCGTACTAACCTCTAATATGTTTGTTATTTACACCCGGGTTACATTGGTTGCGGTACTTCACGATGAGCACGAAAGACAGAGGGTGGTTTGTTAGCGACGTCACACAGGAATTCCGTGATTATGACAGACGTGCTTTTGAGTGACGCCACGAGCTTAATGGAAAGTCGGCTTATTCGCGCATGTGCGCAGTAGCACATCATCTGTGATTCAGTCTTCAGCCTGCCACAGTTCTGCTTAATTTCCTCGTGCACTGCGGTGTATGTGTATTTCGAATATGGAGCAGTGTAAATAAAATAAAATGAATTGAACTGTTGAGAATTGAATGTATGAGCAATAGTAGTGGTACATGTGTGTTGTAATTATTTACGTAAACGTATGTCAAGAGAACATTGTTTTCTTTGTAAATATGTATTTTATTACGAATAAACTGTCGATTAGCCCATTGTGTGCCTCTCCGTCTTTTCGACTGGTAAACACACTATTTCGTAATAGGCCTTATAATACTATATCAGTGGGAGGACTATCATTGTAAATCCGTATCAAGGTATGGAAGTTTCAAATTTTAACTTTGATAGGTGAATGAGGTCACACGAGTTATTGTAATTGTTTATTATTGAGCAACTGAAGTTAAATATGATTTTTTTCTGTTCCATGAGATATGTTCCATTTTTGTAACACAAAAATCGCCATGTTTGAGCTAATTTTTAGAAGAAGGAAATGTAATGACTTCATTATTCCTCATGCATCAAGAAACGGCTGATGAAAGACGGGATGGATTAACGCTTGAATATTACATTAGTCCTATCATATGCTGGGTCTGCGCTGCGACGGTTACAGTTATTACTGATAGTCTTTACACACAGCAGCTGGAAATGAAGAAGACTATAGTCTATACACACAG
>BLKM01010433.1:0-26330 GCA_013340265.1 Coptotermes formosanus | reverse complement strand
AATTTACTCGATCTGACAGAATTACTCCGGTCAATTTACTCGATCTGTCAGAATCACTCCGGTCAATTTACTCGATCCCCGAACTTTACGGAATGCGATAAAAACACAGCGCAGAAATAATCTGTCTACACTACAGCGCACGATTTTTCATATCATATTTTCAAAAAATACATACACTAGGCGAAAACTACTAAATCTGCGACTTAATGGTAAAATTAAGTTGCAACCCTTATGTCAAGTTCAATCTTATACCATGTAAGTGGGGAAGCTGCATGCGGGTCGAGTTACCAGGACTGAGCTGCTGATATCCAGTGTCCAGTCAGAGGCTATGATCAATACGGGAACTCCTGGACACAGACACAAGTTAAGAAACTGTCTGTAGTTCTGAAAGTAAGTCACTATTAAGCATTGGAGCTATTAACTGTGAGTCACCATTAGCGGCTGGGGAGAATGTCCGTAAGCCAACACGTCTTCCTTTTTCGATTAAGGGAGAATGTGTCCCCACTCAGACGTCTACCATCTGGGTATCTAGGGTAGACGGCAGTTCCCCCAATCTACGTGCGTACATCTTTACTTTCTTTCTTCTTTCTTAGTCCTTCCCTCTTCTACCTACTTCTTCATATGTGTCGAGGCTTTTTGTTTATTTTCACTTGATCACACTCAGACACACACCACAGTCGGTAGGACTCCTCTGGACGAGGGATCGGCCCGTCGTAGAGACCTCTACCTGGCAACACAAACAATCACAAAAGACAAACATCCATGCCCCCGGTGGGATTCGAACCCACGATTCCAGCAAGCGCTCGGCCGCAGACCTACACCTTAGACCGCGCGGCCACTGGGATCGGCCCTACGTACATCTTTGCTACTAATATAATATTTCTTTCCCCCACGCATCGCCCCCATCCGCCTTCACTGCCCAGTCACACAATGCATACAGGTCAACACTTGCAGTTGCTTAAAGTTTTTTAGAAGCGAATATTTCTATTCCGTATATTCAGATCTTAGAATCTACAGCACGCATATTTTAATTTTACAATTACTAGAGCCTATTTTTTATTGATTGATTAAGCATCTCTTTATTTTTAATTAGAGATAAATACTGTAGGGGTTTGAACTGTCCCCGCAGATGAAAATTTAAGCAATAAGGTCAATACATTATTGCGTTGTACCTCGAAAACTTAAGTATTTGCGGGCATATATTGATACAAACCTTTTTACTTGTTTCGGTATTGGAGACGCACCCTAAAATTTGTCCAAGTATTTTAGATACACCCTGTATAGTATCGAATAGTAGGTTGATAAATGGAGAATAAGTTGAAAGGAATGTGGAAGTACGCTGTTGTGATCTGACTCTGATGTACATTCAAGAATTTACTTGGAATGACTGAGAAAATGTCTCGAGACACATTATAAATGGTCACCTTCCGAACGGAAGCCAAAATATTGCTGTTTCGGCCAGGGTGCTCCGCCATGCAGTTCATCAGTATGGGTGTTTTGTGTACATGTACACGTACATGTATAATGTTTATATGCATACTGTAGTTCTGTAACACCAGAATAATGTCCAGTTTTAATAGGAACGAGTCCACTAGCTTAGAAAAGCACAGTGAAGTAAACAAATGAGAACGGAGAAATGATGAAACATAACGTCTTAAAAATGGGATACGATACAAAGAAAGAGATGTACAATAAAAGAAGAAAGAAAGTCAGCCTCATTTACTGGAGATCACTAAAATATTAACCTTTTAAAGCCTAGCGGTAACTTTACATACTACCAGGTTCAACATTAAAAAATTCTACGTGGTGCCCACATTGCGTTTATGTGTTTTGCACGGATCTCAGAACAAACAGCAACTTTTGCCTTATAAAACATAAAGAGACTGGTTTTTATAACCGAATTGGAGTGTTTACAGCGCGGTACGCACTGAGTCCATATATAAAACAGATACGCTTCCTCTTTAAAGGGTTAATTATGAGTCTGCTAACTATGAAGCAAAAACTCTATAACAAAGAACGCTGGAGGTATGACGTTCTCAAGACGGTGCTGACGAATACGTCACACGACGTCGTGCACACCGGTATACAAGCACTACGTCATATCCCGGAATACTGAATGTCTTAGGAAGCACTGCACAATTAATCACTTAGAAAACATTTTCAGCCGCCCTTGTACTGTGCGCATCACATCACACGCAGGTATCACTTTGAGGATAGCTCCAATAGAACAACGTGAATCGAACCCAGAGTATAAGTTCGGGCGATACAAAATACACATTAACGCCTCATCCGCTTTACAACAGCGTTATAGTACAAAGCTCCGCAGACACAAAACAGTTGCTGTGTCGAAGTCAGGGCGACATGGACAGAAATAAACAGGATACAGATTGTACCCTTCAGTAGTCGGCTTTCAACAGAAAAGGGATGTTGAAGAAACCTTAGGCTAATCATATTGAGTTGGGTCCTTAGCACTTACAATTACGGACTTGTTACGGTAAGGCACAGGTTACTATGTGCGGCCGCGGTGGCGCAGCTGGTTGAGGCACTGCGCTACAAACCGGCAGGTCGCGGCTTCGATTCCCGATGGTGTCAGTGGATTTTTTCATTGGCATAATCCTGTCAGTCGCACTATGGCCCTGGGGTCGACTCAGCCTCTAACAGAAATATTTCCAGGAATATTTCCTGGAGGGTAAACGCGGCCGGTGCGTAGGGCTGACAACCTTACCACCTTCAAGTGCCGATTGTCTAGAAATCTGGCAGCCTCGACCTCCTGGAACCCTAAGGGCCTGTCCAGGCCTGTAATGGGACTGCTTTACCTTTTTTTTTTTACATGTTACTATTACACTAGTTTCCTTACTAGGTGCTAGTGATTAGTTTCGCAGGAGTTACGACTCTCTTCTTACGTCAAGGCGAACGGGAGTTCTGTTATTGGTTACAGTGAAAAACTACACACAGTCCTCAGGTAATTGAATTTGTAAATAATAAAACAGTGCTACACGCGGAAAAGAGGATGTTAATTTCCTTACTTTCAGCGATGGTAACGACAGGAAACCACATATAAAATTGTTGTGGCTCGTTTCTGGTAAATGTGATATGTAAAATTTCACGAACGTCTACTACAAGCCAGAATTAGTAATTTCATACGGCATTTATGGAAACACAATAAAAACAAGCCAAACACAGTGGCCGCGCCGTTCAAGGAATGCAGTCCTACTGTCCTCAGTGGAGCTGACATTGGGGTCGTGGTTTCGAGTCCTATTGGCGGCATAAATGTTACAACACGTATTTTCTGCTAGAGGCAAATATTTGCGAAATTACTAAAGGGGTAATAATTTAAAAAGTTAAATCTGATTTGTAACAGGATGGAGAGCCAAATTCCTGAAGATAAAGGAAAATAAGGAATAATGAAGCGATTTTAATCGCCGTTTCACTTATGCTCGTCTTCTTTTTCTTCCTCCTCCTCTAGAAAAGCGAGTTTCATAAACATTCAAAATTTTGAAACACGTGTAAAAACTTGTTTAGACTTGTAGATCAGAAACACAGTGTCAACACAATGAGGAAAGAAGGCTTTCTTCTCAAAAATATAAAATACATGAGCAAAAAACAGAAATATTTATTTACCAAGCACGAACTGCAGCACTATCTCGAAGCAATTCATTACGTTATATCTACCGCTGAAGTTATGCAGGGTTCAATGAAATACGCCGAGTGATGCCCGGTACCCGACTCACCTAATCTTCTTTTTGCCCAGCATCCACTGTACGCATCGCAAATGGATCACAGAACTCGATGTGACACGACGCGATCACAGATGCAAAGCGGCAGACATCACAGTATGAGATGCTAATGGAAGGGGTCGTGGCTTACTATAAAAACCTCAATTAATTGCGATACATTAACACAAAAAAGTAATGACGGAAACACATTCGTAACAATTGGTCGCCGGTTTCTAATTTACCAGAGCAGATGTCAACGTCAGAAGTTTAACCCCGAGACAAAACTGCTTACTCGTTTGGAACAGACTAAAAAGGAAAGAGGTCTCAAAACGATCTTTCTAGAAATCGATCCATGGCACTCCAGCCCACATCCGAAACATAACGTGCCCATTAAGCTTACCGATGAACTGTAACATACCGGAGTGAAACTGCCCAGTTCGACAGATCCTTCCCGAAGAAATGAATACGTATGTACAGAGATGCTGGAGGTGTAATAGCAGATAACTCAAACGGTGTAAGAAGTTCAACACAAAACAAATAAATAACCATCTACATGGCCTCAAATCCTACAGAAAAAAAAATCGTCTAAGAAGTACGTCTATTGAAGATAAATTGGCAAGAACATTCTTTGGTACAGACCCTTGGGATATGCACCTTCAAACATTCTTTAAGGTCGGCTGGTCTGTGTAGCAGAAGAATAGGGACTAGCTCTTTCTAAAGGGCCAAGAAGAGTAGGTCCTCGCTCTCCACTTCTTACTTGAAGATATAAACAGATCGACTACCGAAATATTTTATTGTTTTAGGCTGAGACTAAGGGAAATGTTTAAAATACCAGTCACGTCTATTTTCAGGCGCGTTCACAGAGTCGCAAAAAGCGACTGTTAGTTTAGTCGCGTCCGTCCGCCCGTCCGCATGGAACAACTGGGTTCCCACTGGACGAATTTTGGTCAGATATTGTACTGGGAACTTTTATTAAAGATCTGTCTAGAAAATTTAAATTTTGTTAAAGTCAGATAAAAATGAGAAGGTACTTTACATGAAAAACCAAGTACGTTTCATACCTTTGACAGCCACACATGTCGCTCAAAAATACAAAAGAGAATTCATTGTTGCCTTTCACTGGCGATACTTTTAATATTCGGATCTATTTTCAGGAAAAATTTATTAAAGCAAAATGGTTCGACCGTAACGTGCATTAAGAGAAGCAAAAATACGTACGCGCCATAATGTTACGTTACACCTACAATGCCTATCTCGTTGTGTTGCTAATACATACAGCGGCAAGTCTGAACATAATGTACTCGAAATGGATCAGAATTAAAGCAAAAAGGAGGATGCAGCAAATACACAACGTGATGAAGTTACTACGTGTCCGTCCAGTGTCCAACTGATGTGAACATTAACCATCCGCTGGCACTATCGCTAAGTGTCCCTGTCTTCTCCCTTTGTACCGTGGGAAACTGTTCTGTGTGATTGCCGCACGCACACACACACACACACACACACACACATGTCATGTATGCCACGCACATAGGTTTGGACAAGTCTGAACTGTGGCGAAATATGACAGTTCGGCTGGGGTTAGAAATACTTTCAGATGCATCATATGCGCTTCTTCCCAAACCCATGATTATTCACCCACGGATGCAAAAATTGTCCAAAAAATGGGAGACATCGTAAAATTGTAGGCACCAGAAAGGTAACATGAAGCAAGTTTCATACTGAAACCCGACACATATTAAGCACTAGAGTATAAAATTTAGTCGTACGGGCAACCTGGTGCCCGGGATTTGTGCACACCTGTTTCACCCATTCGTGACGTCGTTTTTTTGCATTTGACCCTAAATAAACTTGCCGTAGAGAGACAGTAAAACTGTTATATATACATATATATATACACACACACACACACACACACACAATGACGTTGCTAATGTTATCCGCCAACCGTACTACATTACATTATTTGCACATGTACGTACTGACGTAAAAACTCAAATTAATTAGGCTACGTATTTCAATTAATTTCATTATTGGCTGTTTTCAACGCACCTCACCCGATTTATATACAGAATAATTAATTTTAGACTATCCGTGAACGTTGTTAATAAACCGAATTGGGTATGAATCCGCTCGGACAATGAACACATTATTGAAAGTTATTTAAACCTGGCTAGTGGCCTATGAAATTTCAGCCAGTTGTAAGCTATCTGTTGAAGAGACAACCCTGCATTTACGTAAAAATAAACACTTTTTTTTCCTTTTATGCTAATAAGCCACACAAGCTCACATCAGTATAAAGCCTTGTTCTGACTTCACACGTTTCATTTCTGGCCTTCCCAGAACTACCTTCCATTTCCTTTAAATTACATTTAACTTTTAATACCCTAACTTAAATTTATGGTTAACTTAAATTTATAGACAACTGTGGAGACACAAACCTACAGGGGAGAATGAAAAATCACACCTTCACATTAATTCCCAGTAACGAGTAACGTTGTAGCTAATCAAACATATGTTGTTTTCTCCAACATATATGATCAAATTTTAATACAAAACATCCCCGTTGGTATACAGATTACAAACGCATATTTATTCTTATCAATTCCACAGTGAAAACCAACGCTTCATTTTTTAATACGTGTTTTGTCCACTAGTTTCGGCTTATAAGAGCCATCTTCAGGCCACAACAGAAACTATAAGGTGTAAAACTCATGGAACATTGTCTAGAGTGAGATGATACTTCGAATGTTGGGGGAATCAAAATAGATGTTGACGTTTAGTGTTTATTCAATTGAATGATTACGTCACTCCGAGCATCCAAGTACCTTAAAAGGCCAACAATGAAGATGATGAATAGGCAGGATTAGAAAGTGTATAGAATGTAACGAACACGGCATAGGGCCAAATGGTGCCCTGTTCTGAATCTGCCACTCGGCATAACAAATCCCACTATTATAGTGCGAGAATCCGATCTAGTCCTTCTGCGAAAATATTAAAAGATAAACAATACGTATAAGGCAACACTGATATGCGTTCACGTAATGTTCATACTTGCTTGGCTACCCTAACAGCCTCATACAGCTCCACTCGAATAGGCACTTTTATGGCAATTTAATGTCGCCGGCAAAATAACACATCCTGAAATCACTAAGTGACTGAAATTTTTAACAGATATTAACGAAATTTGGACTTCATTGACAGATTTTTTATAATAGTTCCCGATATAAAATTTCACGGAAATCCGTCGAGTGGAAGCCGTACTACTATGTCTGGACAGACGGACACAACGAAGTCAATTAGCACTTTTCACGACTATGCGAACGCGCCTAAAAACGAAAAATGAAGCCACGTGGACCGACACCGTGGCTGGTAGAGAGTGGAGGTAGCAATGGTGAGGGAGAGGGGAAATCCAACAGAGTTCTTAAGTTAGGCTTTGTCGTTTGTCAGATAATGTCCCGGAACAGAAGGCCTGAGACTGGACAGCCTGTTCACACTATAGCAGTACAAAAGGAACAGTTTCGCTTTATATCCATCTTATGTAATGTAAAACATTAATTTATAAATACAGTCTGTGTAATGCTATGTCAAGGATTATAAAATTCTTTTTTATAGAATATCAAACCCTTATCAAGCCCCCTTCTCAACGGACTTCAGAACTGTAGTATGTGGATGAAAACAACGCCAAACTAAATTCCACAGAGGTTCTGGGTACATTCACTGCTAACATGACCACCACTGCCATCACACCAACCAATAACCATGGTTATAAGAGATTCCAGCCACACACACAGTACGTTTAAATGGAATTCATGAACCAGAAGTATCCCGACAGGAATATTTTTGAGGAAGGTGAAATGTAAATACGTTCGTTGTTCAAGAAAAATGCCAAGAATACACAAACATTCTTGTCTGACCCACTTCTGTGTTGGAACCAGCAAGCTGTTTTTCTTTCCTTTCATGCCGTAGAAAGAAAGGATCCCCTCCTAGTGCGCTGGTTCTTGGGTCAATAGGAAGAAAGCTTCGCTGAACAAGAAATTCGAAACAGAAATAAGGTTACCAAACTTTTATCATGACGTATTGGAGCGACATTCAAGTTCACGGACGGCTTGCTACTTACTGTTCTGCTTCAAGAATGAGTTCAATTCTAGTGCCCGAAACGGTTCACCCCGTATGGAAGTGACAAGCTAACTAACTAACTAACTAACTAACTAACTAACTACATGGAGCAGAGGCCTTCTTGAGAAGCTAACAGTTTCTCAGCTAGTCAAGAAATTCCCCGCATTTTATGGAACCCGAAAGTTCATTACCGCATTCACAAGAGCCCGCCACCTGTCCCTATCATGAGCCAGCTCAATCCAGTTCATGCCCACCCATCCCACTTCCAGAAGATCCACTTTAATACTATCCTCCCATCTACGCCTGGATCTGCCAAGTGGTCACCTTCCCTCAGGTCTCCCCACCAAAATCCTGTATGCACCTGTCTTCTCCCCCATTCGCCCTACATGCCCTGCCCATCTCATTCTTCTCGATTTGATTACCCGAATAATATTTGGTGATGAGTACAGGTCATTAAGTTCCTCGTTATGTAGTCTTCTCCACTCCCCTGTTGCCTTGTCCTTCTTAGGCCCACATATCCTCCTCAGCACCCTATTCTCGAACACCTTCAGTTTCTGTTCCTCCCTCAGTGTGAGAGACCAAGTTTCACACCCATACAAAACAACAGGTAAAATTATACTTCTATATACCCTAATCTGTGTGCTTTTGGATAGCAACCTGGAAGACAAAAGATTTTGCACCCAATGATAGCAAGCATTCCCCAACTTCAATCTGCTCTTAATTGGAAGTGACCAGCGCTTCGCAAAAATTTTAGTTACGTGCCTTCGATCGGGATACTGCGTGTGGAATATTAAGTACACTTTGAGCAGCATTTATCTCGAAAACACAATAATATTTCTATGGGGCTGATTTTTATGCCAATATAACACCAACAATCCTGTTATCCAGCCTAGTTTGGATATCTCCTCCTTTGCTTTCCTCTGATGTGGAAGGACTTACAGTATGAACTGGGTTAGGTTCTTTCTCACGTTGTTTGTGAGTGGCAGTACTAACTTCCATCAAGAGAGGCTGTTGATTTTTATATACTTTGTTATTTTATATTTTATTTTTATTTTATATTTTATACGAAGGAATTCTGGAAAACAAATGACTAAAGAAGCAAAATTAAGAATCCATACTATCACAGCTAAAGCAACCTTAAAGTTCGGTAGTGAAGCCTGGGTGCTGAAGAACCGAGGTGAACAAAGACTTGAAGCAGCACAAATGAAATTTTTAAGACATTTGCTAGGAATTACTAAGTTAGACAGGGAGAGAAAACAATCAGTGAGGGAGAAACTGGGAGTGCAGAACATTGTTCTGGAAATAAAACGGTACCAACGAGAGTGGCTACAACATGTAGGGAGAATCAACACAGACAGGATACCCAAGCAGGCACTGAAATATAGGCCAAAAGGGAAGAGAAGCATAGGACACCCAAGGAAAAGATGGAAGGACCAGCTTCATCTCGAAGGATAAAGAAGAGGCACTACGCCTAATACTTCACAGCTCATGATGATGATGATGATGATGGTATTTTATTGATATTCTATGATATTGTATGAGAATAAGGTACACATGCATTTATTACTTATTTTAATTTGGGGTGGGTTGCAAGTATGGAATTTACAGTTTACGATATACTGTTTTGTTTTTAATCATGTACAGTTTATGATAATTAGTTAGGTTATACAATGGTCCTTTTTTTCGTGGAATTATTTGTTATCCGCCTGAAGAAGGAAGCAGTCAGCTTCCGAGAAGCTGTGATTAATGTTACGTATGGTGACGATGGCAAAAGCACTTGCTAATGCAAGTGACTGATACTTTATCCCCGGAGCTTTAATTATCAAAAAATTAAACCGAGGAAATTACTAGTAATACAAAATTTGTTACCGTTGACTGTAATTTCAGAATCCAGATTAATAACCGATTGGCATTATGAAGTCAGAGAAGAGTTCTGTTTGGCCCGCAGAACTATGTCAACATAATCAAAAGGCCCCTTGTGAAGTGCACTGTCACAGACACTGTAGAGAAGGTACCGTTACGGCGAAAGGCACAACAAAACATTCATATAAAGATTAAGATATTTACGCACATTTAAATCTTGGGATCACTATAGCACGTATGTACAAACTACTAGAGCCGCAAATCAGTATACGATACAGTAGAGTGAGACACACTGGACGTGCAGTTCCTTTCTTGTCCCGACAAATAGAACAGCAATTAGAGTTGCGGGCTTCATTGTCAATTAATTATAAATCATGTAATTTTTATGTACTTTGGTATATATTTACAGAACATACATTGTCAGTTACTCGACAATTTCTAAATCTGTATGCTTTTCTTAAAATTACGGTCTTCTGGGTTAACAAACATGCATAATATTCTATACGGTATACGAATGCAGAAGATCATCATATAAGCAAGATCCGCTGTGGAAGCCTGTAACTTAAACTGGTCCAGAGTATTTTTATAGCTAGACCACAACTATTGCAGCCTGTTCTCCTTACCCTCTGCAGGTCCCCAGCTATCACTCACTACACGTAAACTATACCAGTTATTCTGTTCCTTACCTTATACCTTTTTTTTTTTTCAGTGAAAACACCGTGAAGTGTATTTCAAATCAAAAGGCATGCATAAGTAATCTCCACAGAAGCCTTTTCTACATTCTCGCACAAATGAGCCTCGAGGCTAAATTGGATGGATGGAGAAAACTAGAAAAACATAACGTTTTGCATAACCAATATTTTAGTACACAAATAATGAGATAAAATCAAAACGTGCGTTAGGAAATTAGGTAACAATGAAGTAGCTTTGGACTCCACTGACTCACGATTGTGTGGAGCAAAATAATTCATTAGCGACTTCGAACTTACATGGCTTAACGAAAAGAGGGGCACTGGTAAATGAATATTCAACAATTATGTTGTGATGAAAACTATAAATTAAGAACCTGAAATAAAGACATCACAGCCGAAAACTCATCCAACACAAATTATCGGTTACTGAAACTAGACATAAGACCAACTTCGAGTTCTTATGCTGAGGCGTGGTCTATCTGAAACACAAGACCGATTGTACTGAATTATTTAGAGTGGATTCCCTCGGTAAATCAGCTAGGTAATAAAATAAACCTCAGCGTGTGAGTCAGTAATTTACTAGATGTGTTGTCATCAACATCGTCGAAATTATTATAGCCTTAACCACTACTGTCATAATCAGCGTCAAAGGGTAGGACAGTTGTACTGTTTTGGCCCTTCGAATTTACTGGTCAACGCTTATTATTACAAGCTGCGTAGGGCCAAGCCCAAGGCAAAATTGGAAACACGGACACTGTATAATCAGGATGATAAGCGCTTATGTATGTGCGCGGTCATGATCGATATGGGGTTCAAAACCAGGAGGGCATAAGCACATCTCAAATACAATGCTCAGACATAATCCATTTCAATTCTCGCAACTGTAACGTATATAATGGACAAGATTTCATACGATATGTACTTCCAGACAAAAGATAAGAATCATACAATTACGAAGACGTGTAGAATATGTGGCATAACAACACAGATTGGGGCCATTACTAAAGGGGCAATTAGTAATTAACACCGTAGAATAGTTACGTGGGGATGCATAATAGATTCAAGGAAAAAATAAAGCTTTGATTAAGTCTCCTGTTCGTCTGCAGAATCTCTGTGAATATTCCAACTTTAAAAAGTCTAAAAGAAAACAATGTTATGACTTTTAAAGTAAAACACATTAATTTTCAAAACAGTTACCTTAAACTCATTACAGAACAAGATCCTACTCACCCATGGTTACGGTGTGATACCTCACATGACAGACAGAATTATGTAAACTGAAAAATATATCAGTTTCATGGAACATGTGGAAAGACATGTAGAACGCATAAAAGAAAAGTATGGGAAGAAGTAAAGTTAAAACTTCATCAGGCAGCAGCAGCAGCACCCCAACTTTTATATTTCACCGAAACGTGAAATGTGTTTTATTTAACGTTGCTGTCAGTTGCTAAAGTTACACAGCGTGGCTGACACATGAATTAATGACTGAATGAAATGAATGAATGAATGAATGAATGAATGAATGAAGACGAGGCTTTGGTGAAATGATAGTAAGAGGGTAAAATCGAGGTACTCGGGGAAAAACTGTGAAGAAAAAATAAGAAAACTGCTAATGAAATGCAGCCACCTGAAATGAAAATCTTAAGAAGTGAGTGCAAAATGTGCGCCAAATTACATAGATTAAAAGTCAATATATTAAAAAAAGAATTATACACGTAGAGAATCCAGACAATACGTAACAAACAACACAAGTATAGAAAAGCATGGTGTAGTCACCTCGAAAAATGCAAAGTACTTGGAAGAAACTTTCTACGTAAGTAGAGGCAAAAGGTAAAAAGGTAAACGTCAAGCAATCCCATTACAGGCCTGGACAGACCCTCAGGGTTCCAGGAGGCTGAGGCACCCAGAATTTCTAAACAATCGGCACATGAAGGTGGTAAGTTTATCAGCTCTAGGCACCGGCCATCTTTATCCCCCAGGAAATATTGCTGGTATTGATTTCTGTTAGAAACTGAGTCGACCCCAGGGCCACAGTGCGGCCGGAAGGATTATGTCAATAAAACATTTCAATGACACCATCGGGAATCGAACCCGCGGCCTTCCGGCTTGTAGCACAGAGGCTAAAGGAATACAGGCCAATACGTAGGCCGTTCAAAACACTGCTAAGAAGTTGCAGCAGGTACGTACGAGTTTAAGCCATGAAGAGTGTGATGAGGGGAAGAAGACAATATACAGGGAGTATTTATTAACCCGTCCCTGAGCATTGCAGCTGTCACAGAAATGTTACTGCATAGGAAACCTGTATCCACCTGGAACTCAGATTCTGTGCTTCCCTGCAGGGATTACAGGCTTCCTATGTAACAAGATTTCTGTGATCTTAAGGTGATTTCAGGAACAGCTGCAGTGCACAGGTACACGATAAGAAATACTCCCTGTACTTTCTCTACGAGATATAATATTAAATTACCGAGAAGGCTGACGTATGTGCAAAAATTTAGGTTTGTACTCGACATACACGCCGTTCGAACTTCAGACAAACACATGCCATCCTTACTTGTGGATTTATCATGGGTTTTTAACCCACAACCTACCTCCAGGATATTGTCTCGATTAGGCCACGACCGCTTCCTACAAATTATTTCCAATTCAATAGTCTTCCTGTCATTCTTACTTATACAGCAGACGACATTAAACAAAAACGATCCACTTATACTGAGAGTACACAACTATATGTCTATTATATCATTTTAACCCTTTAAAGACGAAGCTTATCTGTTTTATATAAGGACTCAGTGCGTATCGCGCTGTAAACACTCTCCACTTCGGTTATAAAAACCAGTCTCTTAATGTTTTATAAGGCAAAAGTTGCTGTTTTTTCTGAGATCCGTACAAAACACATAAACGCAATGTGGGCACCACGTAGAATTTTTTAATGTTAAACCTGGTGGTACGTAAAGTTACCGCTAGGCTTTAAAAGGTTAATGTAAGACTCACCTCATTCATGACAGTAGAATAACTTACTCTAAGATTAGCTTTGTGTCAACCAAAATACGACGCAATGCACGAATAATGGTGGCTAAGCTCCACAAATTCTCTGCTCGGTAAAATGAGGGACGCGGTTGGCTTCAAGATTTGGCCCAGCTATTTCGGCTAAGGATCTTTTGAAAGACTACTTTGTAGAAAACAGGGTGAATCATTTTTCTACATTCCAACTGGAAACTGCGCCGTGAGTTTCAAAATGTCAATACAGTGAGTCTCCGAGCATGGAACTACTTTTCGATTGCATGTGCAACAGAAAGTGTGTAGTGCTAACGTTCTAGAGGCACATTTGAGATATGTCCGGTTCGAATCTCGGACAAAGTACGTGCAATATTGGTTGATTTTTCCGTGGGTCCCCCAGTCCCACAACTCCTGTACCAACGTCAGTCAGGTAACGATGGATTTCTCCGAAAACCCTCAAAATTCATGACAATCAGTCACCCTACCATTCACACTACACACTTCCAAACACTACCAGGTTCCTCAAACTGTACGCGGCAAAAAGAGTAAAGGTAAAGGTAAAACAGTCCCATTACAGGCCTGGACAGGCCCTTAGGGTTCCAGGAAGTTGAGGCTCCCAGATTTCTAGACAATCGGCACATGAAGGTGGTAAGGTTGTCAGCCCTACGCACCGGCTGCCTTTACACCCCAGGAAATACTCCTGGTACTCATTTCTGTTAGAGGCTGAGTCGACCCCAGGGGCATAGTGCGACCGACAGGATTATGCCAATGAAAAAAAAAAACACACTGACACCATCGGGAATCGAACCCGCGACCTGCCGGTTTGCAGTGCAGTGCCTCAATCAACTGCGCTACCGCGGCCCCACGGCATAAAGAGTCACACAAATAAAATGTTAATTAATGACACTGTCAATCGCTAAAGCTGTATAGCGTAAGCGACACGGGAATAAAGGAGTATGGGACACGGCTGCAATGATTCAGACAGGGAAGAATCGAAGTATTGGGAGAAAAACCTGTGTTAGTGATATTTTCTCTACGATAAATCGCATATTAACTGGTCTGGAATCGAACCCGGACCTCGTCGGTGAGAGACTTGCTACTGATTATCTGAGTTATTTTATAGACCGGGGGGGGGGGGTAATGAACCTTTAACCCTTTAAAGGCGAAGCGTATCTGTTTTATATAAGGACTCAGTGCGTACCGCGCTGTAAACACTCTCCACTTTGGTTATAAAAACCAGTCTCTTAATGTTTTGTAAGGCAAAAGTTGCTGTTTGTTCTGAGATCCGTACAAAACACATAAACGCAATGTGGGCACCACGTAGAATTTTTTAATGTTAAACCTGGTCGTAGGTAAAGTTACGGCTAGGTTTTAAAAGGTTAAGGATTGGGCACTCCTGCTTATTCTTGGGATGACTGATAATATTTAGGTAGCCTCAAATTCCGTCTAGTAATTTAATCAGAAATACCAAAGTTTCTATTCACAGTAACACCACAAATTAAATGAATTCATGAGGCTTCGAAAGCAGACAGTTGTAACTTCAGTCACTGGACTATTGATAATGAAGGCAGCCAACAAAATTTCACTTGCACAAATATTTCAAACGAATTAGTCTAATCACTGTGCGTATTATTAAATATTACTTTAATCGTTTTCAAAACTAGAAGTTGCATTTAATTTACGGATGTTAGATATTGCCAAGGGTCACGTTCCAACAACTCTCTGCTTGGAGCTGGATATATTAACTCTACCTAATGCTGTAACGAAATGTTGGGGAAGGGCGACTGAATTATAATACAGTTACATTCAGCGATCAAACGTGAAGCAGCAACTTTATGATGCAATGGGCGGTTTAAGAGGGGATACATTCTTTGTGTTTAAGAAAGACCAACTAACTTCACGTGAAAGAGAAAAAATTCCGTTCTGTGGTATAATTTTTCCCGGGAGATATATTCCTGCATTTAAGAAAAGCACAAAAACTCCATTACTTTCATCCCTCCTTTTTATCCCTTTGTCTGTGTGTGTGTGTGTGTGTGTGTGTGTGTGTGTGTGTGCACACACACACACACACACACACACACACACACACACACACACACACACCGAAATATAAATTATTCTTTCCTCATCCTCATAGAACCTCACACAATTCTATTTCCTTGGAGAATCTAACATTCTCATTGCATTCGTTTCCAATGACTTCGACTCTGGAGAAGGGGAAAGAGCATACTGAACCCCTTCATGGATGAGAAATAAGCGTGGATTTATATTTGGGTTTTCCTAGTCTCGTGTGGATGATTTATACGTTGTGATGCATTGGGGGTAGGTTTTCTGCAACCATTGTAAGGCAGCGTCTTATCTGTTTGTACGCGCGATTTCAGGAAATGGAGAATGGAAGATGAATAACAAGATACAGTACACAGCAGTATGACTGGAAAGAAGAAAGGATAGACATGCGGAAATCTAACAGAATCAGCGACTGAAAAATGATAAAGATGTGTGCGTGCTGCGGAAGTTTAAAATTTAAGAAAAGGGTACCTGAGATCAGTAAATAATTCACCTTATGTTTTCGGTAACACTGTAACAGTTAATTTCCTTACGAATGTCTATGTGACCTAGAATGTCAGTACACTTTACTTTGTTATTGCAGCTGCTTGTCTTTCTAACTAACTCCAAAAGAACTTGAATTTTCTTAGGGGAGGAAACGAGAGAGACAGCAATGCAAACTTGTAAGACAAACTACTCGCATTTGCAAGCAGACATGTTTAACAAACTACTCTTTTCAGAAAAAAAAACATTCACTGAAAAAGCTGTACGATTCGGAACAATTTAACACGAGATGATGGAAAAAGTCCCCAAATAAATGATTCAAAATGCGGTCGTCCATCGTCACAAACTTACAGAATTAAGCCATATCGGGTTTCTCTAACACGTCTTTACAGTCCACACACATTCATAACAAAGAATATCTTATAATTTTCTGTGTTATGAATATCTAATATGGCGACCTCGTTCATCTAGTGAAATGCACTGCATCTCAGCTAGAGTATCAGTCCAATTTAGTCCATCAACCAGAAAACCAGTCATTAGAAAATTGCTGTCTAATCTTCGAATCATATGAAAACCTATTAATAAACTGAAGACGAAATATCACAATCATCCGCTATGCTCCAACATTACTCTCACATTTAATGCTGTACATCTTCTGTGTAGATGTTTATTATACAAATTTATTGATCAACCAACTACTGCTGAGATTATAAATTAATTGTGCAGTAGTTGGTTGATTAATAAATTTGTGTAATTACTCTCACCGTTTATCCTGACTGAGGTTTTCCGTGATTTTCTTCTGTTCCCACAAATAATGTCTCGAATATTATTTCGACAAAATCACCTAGACTCCATTTCAAATACTGTAATCGAAATTCATCATTTATCACTCATGTTGTATCCATAGACATGAAGGCGTATTTAATTAACTCACATGCTGTCATCACTATCAACAACAGCAAAAGCAACACATGAACAGCAAGGTTAAGCCCTCTTGGTCTGTCAGAACCGTGCAAAATTGTGTTATGAAACACTAATCTGAGGTGCATGGCAAGAAACCCAAACGTCGGAAATGTTCTATATCGTTTTCAAAGTATGACGTTCAAAAGGCTTGTAAAAGAGGGTAAGCCTAGGTCATTTCAATTCTTATATCAGCCTTACACAGCGTTATATAATGAAAACATCACATGATTGGTGGCGAGAACTTTCACGGATAAGTAATAGAAGCACACCCTCAGACCAATGACACGTTTATCAAAACCCTGACAGCTGTGCTTTAACCACATGTGTACTGCAGTCTACTTCCGTAAATCTAGTCTGCAGCAACCCGTAACTTAGTCAATATTACGTATCGGTAGTTCTTTTATTGATTCCTCCATCGCTTTACAGGACCTGTCGGCTTTCGTAAATGTTACAACTGAGAGACTTGGAGTGCCTCCACTAGAAATTCAAGTATTTTACTTCCTCTGGCGTTGACAGCTCCAAGTTTCAGCCGCCATCTCCGATTCTGATTGGAACCGTAAGTTTACACACGTTGAAATACGCACTTAGAGGTGTTCGTCTAAGGTATAACTTATATTGCAACTTGTAAGAAAGTTCAACAGAAAGAATCGTTTATAATTCTTCCCGCACTGGACAGCCAACAGAAAATATTTTATGCTGGTCAGTAACTTAAGTGAAATCAGGACCGGCTGAAAGTGTAATTTGACGTACACCTTACAAGATAATTTCTCAGAGACACTTTGGCTAGCCAAGTTTACGCTTCTTATTAACGAAATGTGTTTTAACTTTTGTCACAGACGGCAAGCAATGGCATTACTGTGGGCTTTCGTCATTAAATTGTACACACCAAACACCAACTCCTATAATTACGGCTGTCATTATCACAACATTTTAGCAGAAACTTAAAAGATGTGAGTCGAAATGCAATGCATTCGTGAAGTTCAATTAAAATGAAGAATAAAACTGATTCCAAATAAGTTTAAATTCGGAAGAGGACTAGGACTTACAGCGTAAAATTTCTTACCCTCCTACTGCTACTTACTAAATAACCAATTTACTGTTCCGGTAATAGGAAACACAGGTTATGTCACCATTCAATTCTGCATCAATTCAAGCTGCTTAAAAAAATTTTCTACGTTAACTGTAATATCATTCCCAAACTTCTTATTCCTCCGTGTAATCGTTTTACAATAGATTTTGTCACCAACTCTGCAACCATTTCTTGTTTCTTCCATTTATGGTACATACTCAGTTATACAGATGAATACATGCAAGTTCCTAAGCTACTTGACATTAAGGATGTAAGGATGATAAGGATATTCGTTATACACACGCACATACAGAAAAGCTTCATAAAGGGGCTCGTCTTTCGATACAGCCATTGCTAAGCTTAGGGGAATCAATTGTACACTCTGGAAAACACGGCATTTATATAAACCTTGTACTGTAACATTTTTATCAAAACTTAACCTTTTAAAGCCTAGCGGTAACGTTACGTACCGCCACCTTTAACATTCAAAACTTCTACGTGGTGCCCACATTGCGTTTATGTGTTTTTATGAATCTTAGAACAAACAGCGATTATTTTCCTATACAGCATTAACAGACTGGTTTTTTTATAACAGAGACGGAGTGTGTCTACAGCGCGGTACGAACTGGGTCCTTATATATAAATCATATGCTTCGTCTTTAAAGGGTTAAACATCTCTCTCTCTCTCTCTCTCTCTCTGGTTTAAGAAAATATCACGCATGCGCACAATATATGGCACTATTTAAAGCAAATTAATTCCAAATTATAAATCTGTTCCTCTATTGTAATTATAATTAGTGGCCAAAAAACATTCATTGCCCAAACGCGCCGCGAGCACCAAAATGTTGAAAATCGCACGTCAGCTGGGTCTGTCCTGTTTCCTATCCAACTAATATTCGGACGACGGATTTATATCCTGTATAATTGTACATGCCTTGAATTGATCAGTTGCTAAGTTTAAGATTTGTATCTCTTATGGAAACGTTAATAAAAATAAAATGTAAATAGATGCTTTTATTAAGTACCACACCCTGGGAATCCAGCAGAATTCTGTTTTTATTTTAAAGTGGTAGGCATAATTCACAATAAAATTACTACCTAACAATTAGGGATTACCACCTGAGAGGTAGAAAAGTAAACAGAGCATAAAGAAGAATGTGTGTAGAAACAGTAGAGAATAAATGACGCCCACCGATTTCCAAAAGTATATAATAAATAAAAGCAGAAATTTGGGATGACCCCTAAGTCAGTCTCGTTGATAGTGTAGACAGGGATGAAGAAAAATAATACGAAGAACAAGAAAATCATGAAACAAAGTGTCAGAAGACAGATCAAAGTGCATACAGTAATACACATATAATCAAGCTACATTATTTCTATAAATGTCGTATCGTAAGTTTCTATGCTCTAGTATGGAGAAGACAGTTAGCAAAGCAGTACTACAGTTCTGAGGCATCTGAAATTGTCAACCCCCCCCCAAACAACAGACATAGGTCCCTTGCTGGAATACGTCTACTAAACAGGCCTACAGTTTCTCAGCCTGAACAGCGTTTAAGGAAGCGGATTATATCCGCGCTCAACAAAGTTTTCACGCATCATGGGAGACGTTGCTTAGTTTACCTTTACGTACTACCGTGTCACAGCTAATATCCCGCAGCACCGTGGACTTACCTCGTCGTAACTGTTGCTAGGAGACCATTTTTACTCATGGAATGCTGGTCCGAAACGACTTTCTACAGAGATCAAGCGAGCCTGCTGTGGAACACAGGACGAATTCCTGCATTAAAGCATTAGTCCCACATGCAGCCACACGGTAATTCCGATTTCTCTGACCTGATATACCAGGTAATGCAACATGCAGTGGGGTAAAGCGACAGGGAAAACAGTGCAGCCAGATTACTCCAAAGCTGTTCTCTGTACAGTGATGTAATGAGATGCGTAAGGCAGTGATCCAGATGTATTCTAGAGAAAATCTTCCTTGATTTCCACCAAATTCCTTTATACATTCGTTATATCTTCATAATAAGACAGACATCTCGGTCGGTGTGGTGATTACACAACGGGATAAACGACCGAAAAATCGGCGTTCGGGTAAAGGCAGCAACAATATATCTTTGCGTTATCCACGGCGTTTAGACTGGTCTTGCGTTTCCAAGCAGCCTCAAACACAATGGATACTGTAGCCTCTTTCTTTCTCCGGAGAATAAGGAGGGGGATGATGAGACCGGTCATTCGTGAAGCTGACCACTCATCTCCGTCTAATGTTGAGGTTAAAAACGTGTGGAGCTACATCTCCAGACTCCTACATGCCTTAACGCAGGGGCGCACGCAAGGGGGGCTGCCAGGCTGTAGCCCCCCCCCTCCCCCCGAAATCCCCAAAGCCGAAATTTAAAAAAACACAAATTTTGTAGATATTATGATATCAAAAGTTTTACGTGATTTCCCCTTCAGCCGAAACCAGCCACTGAAATCGCCTGATGAACAGTATGTTAAAATTTTAAAAAATAAATTAATAGAATTAAAAAGAACAAGAAGACAGGGCACTCTTTGAGTCATGGAACGTGCAGTTATATTCGTACATATATAAACGCAGTTACAGTGTTATGTTATACTTACAACACGATTTTTAAACCATAATTTTTAAAATCAAACAAATTATATATATACTCAGTGTCAGCACCGGGGGGGGGGGGCGGAGATGAAAAATTCTGGGTGCGTACCTGCCTTCACGGCGTGCTGTTTAATTAAAAGCACAATACAAAATTTTAATACAATAATAGAGATAAACGTGAAACTAACGCTTACGTCAGAAGCCATGAAGGTGTAGTGAGGGTGGAAGGAACACTCCACCATTTCTCACCTCGATACTAGTTGGCGCGGTCAGTTAGCTTCACCCTTCGCCCCCTTTATTCAGAAGAAACTTCCCCAGCACCCCAAGGATAAAGGTCTGAGTGCTCCCGAGAACCTGTTTGGGTGCAGTAACGAAGCGACAAAGCTCTGCTCCTTCCGCGGACTGCATCAGCCGCGAAGTCAACAATCCGTTCCCTGACTAACTGAGCTACCCTAAGTCCATTGGTTTTTATAATTATTTTAAAAATTCTTCTAGACTTATAAGGGATTTGGTTCTCTGGACAGTTCCGTATCAGCATCAAATATTAAATTATGAGTTTTGATATTTGGTACAACTTCCCGGATGGAGGTCGGTACACTGAAAGACAGACAAGGCGAAGTAATACACAAACATAGACACACCGACGTTGACTTGATGACAGCGTCAAGCCAGTCAAAAACATAAGCGCCACAGAACAGGCAGTCCCTGTAATGCGGGTCACTAATACTGGAGGCAAAAAAAAGTGTTTTTTTTTGTGACAGGGTTCCCCAACACACACACACGCACACGTGTGTATATGTGTATGTATGTACGTATGTGTGTATGTATGTATGTATGTATGTACGTATGTGTGTATGTATGTATGTATGTATGTATGTATGTATGTATGTACGTATGTGTGTATGTATGTATGTATGTATGTATGTATGTATGTATGTATGTATGTATGTATGTATGTATGTATGTATGTATGTATGCATGCATGCATGCATGTATGTATGTATGTATGTATGTATGTATGTATGCATGCATGTATGTATGTATGTATGTATGCATGCATGCATGTGTGTGTATGTATGTATGTATGTATGTATGTATGTATGTATGTATGTATGTACGTATGTACGTATGTATGTATGTATGTATGTATGTATGTATATACATATATATATACACATATATGAGCGTGTAAAGCAGGCAGGCAAAAAGAGAGACTATGCTAGTAAAAACTTTATTATTGACGAACAACAGAGTATAAAGCTTGCCGCCTACACATTAGCCCTTATAGGCACTGACGTATTTATCCATTATGTGGCCCATTGCACAAGACCCGAGTTGTAACAGAAACGGACTGTCATACTCATAAAAACACAAACATCAGCGAACCAATGTTAAGGTGAAAGTGGTCTCTCAATATATACCCTATAAAAGTGCTACACTGTAGGAATATTTTTTGTTGCCCATAAAGAGGAATGAACATGGAAGTTTGGTTTCATTGTATGGAGTGCGTTAACGGATCGTAATAATGCTGAACAAGTGTGCATTGCCCTCACGCACAATGACAATAAAACTGCAAAGGCTATAGCAGGAAATGCGCCGCCCCTCACACAATGAACTTCGCTTTAACACGTGACTGCAATTTTGGATACCAGAGGTCACAGTTTTATAATGGTAGCAGGCGCCAATTAACTACAGTGTATCACTGACGCTTTAATTAAAAATAAAACAAGCCCTGGTTCGAAACAAGCACCAAAGATATAGAGAAGAGTTCATTAATTCCAATCCGAGGGTAATGACGTACCTCATTTCATTGGAAGTTCACACAAAACTATCTACATGATGTTTGCCTGGTACAGTTGGTATTTTTGGCGAGATTTGCCTCGACCGCTAATTCAGCAACGCATATAACTTAGACACTAATCAGAAAAAGTTTAATGTTAAGACAGAAAATATTAGATGTCGGGTTTTGTCTCTGTCTTTTTCCAAACAAAGAAATGGCCTGTGAACAAGGCGATTACTCACACCCACATGTATTTCTAATGTTTCTCAGCGTATCATCTTGTTTCACATAAAATAAACGAAAACAGAAAATAAAATGCCATATAAAATGAGTATTACTAGGGGCTTTCTATTAAAGAGCTTTTACCAGGATTTTGTTGGATACTTGTATTCTTTAAACATGGGTTCATGAAAATATAAAGCCTGAACTTTAGGGAAATAATGTTTAAAATGTACGTTCTAATACCCCACAAAAAAAACCTGGTCTCCATTACCGTCTTTTCTTTAATATTAAGGTGGGCGGTACACGTGAATTACTACAATGCCTCAAAGAGTTATAAAGCAAAACACAACAAAAAGCGCAAGGCCTATCAAATGGCCATGCGACACACTGTGCTGCAAGGTAGGGGGAGACCCAAGAACATCAACGCGTACAACTGGTCCTGTGAGGTCAAATGCCATAATGCATCTCGAAGAATGGTAATACCGCACCTTCCACATACTACGTCCTACAAATGACTCTATCGAATAAACGCACTTCCACCACAGTATGTTGAAACGAAAACTTTCTTATTTACAAAACATCTATTTTTAAAATTATTTACGGTATGTTTTAATATTCTGTTAACCATCAATAAAAGTTCTTGCAGTTACAGTTGTCTTGATATACAGCGGTGTGTAGTATGGTCCAAATGTATCTACTTTTTGGAGTGCAGTGAAGTGTACCGTCTTGTTCAATACTCAAAGAGTACCCTAAAGATGCAGGCGCTACATTCCTACAAAGCTGTATAACAGACTACACGATTTCGCCTCTCCGGAAGGCAGCCTTCCTCAAAACTACTGCTGTGAGAAGCTAAAAACCCGAACAGGCTTTTTCATTTTTCGAGACTTTACGATATATCAGTGAAACGTGGCGTTCCACCGGTTGATAAACTGTTTTACAAAACACATTCTAATGTTACGACAAGCAGAACAGAGCTGTACTTACACAATGCGGTGTAAATGGACGATATTCACAAAGCAGCACAGGCAGCTAATACACACACCCACACAAAGAACTGCGTTACCGAACACATCAACTCCAAACACGACCGGGATATCATTAAGTCGGAAAACAACGAGCCCATCCTCCTTCTATTCATTTTCCTCAGAACACGAGGGAACTTAAAAACCAACACTGAATACGTTTTTACCTTATACGACTTTTATATTCCACTGTCCACACCCGTAGCAGGCTTGTATTTACTCAAAACTATGTCACTTTGACCCTCCAACTCACTCAGACCAGTTCTTGTCAATACACAAGTAACCACATGCACTGGAAGAACCCACTATGCGTTCTAGACCGAAGTCTACGTTGACGTAAATGATCAGGGTTTCCTACCTGCCTTCAACCATAAATACCAACTGCATTAACGAAATATCCCATCTAGTAGGGGCGTGACATAATGAACATGCCGTTTTAACTATTTAAAGCCCAGTGCTAAAAACATGTATCGCCTGCTATAGCATTTAAAAGCTCTGAATATTGCCACATTGTGTATTTATTTATTTATTTATTTGGTACAAATAGTCAGCCAAAACCGATTACTTCCTTAAACAGCATTTAAAAACTGGTCCCTCTAGGAGGAGACGTTTTATGTGATGAAGGCAGTGGATTTTAATATACTGTTAGGTACACTGAAGTCTTAACATGATAGGTACCCACGGCACGTAACATGTCACAAAAATTCTTGCTCTTATTATCCCCTGCGCGTACCTGCCAATTGAACAGTTTGTTACTCATCCAAAGGAATAAACAAGAAAATCTATGCAAACTGCATCTGTTCGTTTTTTCCAGATAAATCAAATGAACATGTCAGGACTACCTCTGTGAGTCGCGTAACCGAAACCCGGATTGCTACTCAGCAGTCAGTAAGCACCCCGAAGGTAATGTAACTTAACTTATTATGGTAAATGTACAGAGGTATTCATGTAAAGCATCCACTATTCTTTATAGATTTTACTTAATGTTTATCATCCCAGCACACTTCATTTTGTTTGTACTATTTTTATACTTTTATACAATTATTTTATTTTGTGTAAAAATTTTTTATTTGTATTTGTAAAGGAGAAGGCCTGTCCCTCCAACTATGTACAGTTTGCTTGTTCTTGTATACGTACAGCCTGATGATAGCTTCATAAAGCCGAAACCTTGGTACCTCGAAAATAAAAGAACTAAAACAAAAGATGACCGTGACTGATTAATTCTTTGAGAAAACATAGATCTGTATCTTTATAGATTTTAATAAAACTTTAATTTTCTCGACAGAAATTTAATATTAACCAGCAAATGCACCAGATAAATCACATGTACAAAGTACATTTGAGACCCCCACATATGTTTCAACAAACAAGTTGTCATCTTCATGGGGTTCATAGCAAAGGGAAACAAAATCTTCAGATCCATTTATACATTAAACAACCACACATTAAAAGTTCAAAGCATACAAAAGTCATAGTCATAATTTACAAAAGTACGATGTTAAAAGATAAAAATTGTACAACACTATACTTGTGGTGTGTGTAGTGGTTGTACATAAATGTCACACATTAAAAGTCCAGTGCATAGAAGGTCATGGCCGTAGTTTACAACGAGACGATGTTAAACATTAAATTATTAAAAATTAAAAATGGTGAACCAGTAGAGTTCTGGTGCATATATTTGCTGTAAGTCGTATGGGCTGTGCACACGAGAATCTGAATTGGTCTCAAATAGATCCCGTCCTGTTGAGACGTGTGTTGTGCGTTTAGTGAAGAGGCATGGTGCACCAAATTTATGACAAAATACACGGTGTATGTAATATAAAATTCTATCTACAGAGTTTAGAAAAATACTCAGATATGAAATTTCACGTTAATTCGTCAAGTGGGAGCTGCACTGTTCCATGCACAGACGGACAGACTTGAAGAAACTAACAGTCGTTCTTAGCAATTTTGCAAACGCGCCAAAAAAAAACGATATTCCTACCTTACAAAGAACGCAGACAATGTACACTATAAAGACAAAGCGATTAAGAATGTTGAGTGACATAATCCTTGTTTACTGGGAGATGTACGAAACACATACAAACCGTATGTCGAAAAAAATAATTTTCTAAACTTACAGTGGGGGGCACGTATGGTCACAACTGGCTTTTTAGTCGTCAAATTGCCATAATAGGCAACTTGCTGCGCAGGAAATGTAGTCTGGCTGTTAAAAGAAAGATTTGATTTTTAAACACCGTATGTTATAGGACAAAATTAATTCTTACAAACCGTAGAGTAAGTTGCTTTATTGATTTATGGGTCATTATGCTTACGTCTTTGATACGGTAACAATACAGTTAATAGTAACGGAATCGTGCGTTAATTAATGGCACATTTTAACTCAACTCTAGATCATACGGAGTTGAATTTGAAGGTAAAATAAATGGGAAAGGAAAGAAGGGCATTACATGGCAGATGACAGTGGCACAGTCATGACCATAGCTTTCGACTAGCGACTGAGTGAAAAAATGGAAACATCAAAGTTGAGATTTGAACTGATTAATCCTCAAAAAAGCATAACTTAGACATATCACTGCTGTGCTAATATGTAAATACGTATAATTTAGACATATCACTGCTGTGCTCATATGTAAATATGTACAATTTAGACATATCACTGCTGTGCTAATATGTAAATACATATAATTTAGACATATCACTGCTGTGCTAATATGTAAATA
>BLKM01010431.1:0-17485 GCA_013340265.1 Coptotermes formosanus | reverse complement strand
ACCACCACCACCACCACCACCACATGAATATGAAAAGTGACAGCAGTAGGCTTCGTGTTTACCTTATTATACAGACATTTTTGGAGGGCCTGAGGAAACCCACAAAACCCGATCAGGACTCTTGTACAAGCATGACTCTGCTTACGCGATAACACCATAGCATGAACATAAACACAGCACACATTATGGGACCGAAATTACAGTAACAGTCATGACTCAATAGCTTCGGTAACATGACTGAATAGCCTGGATAACAGACATCTTACGAAAAAGACGATAATAAAATGCTAATCGTGTCTGACGCAGGTCTGAACATGGATAGGTTGTAAGGTTACAGAAGGCAGAACAGAACTTCATAATGATGTGACATCTATGTTCTAACCGCTACATTACTGGTTAAGATACGTCTTATTAGTAAAAAAAGAATCACCCTGTAATAAAAGCAGCTAATGATGCCTTTACACTGCTGTTGCCCCGGCAACTTATCAAGGTTATAGAAGGTACAGCAGCTCCCTATATCTCACTGTAATCGGCCATTGTGTTACTAGACATGGAATGGCTTGGTTATGAACAAAAGAAGTATAAAGTGGCACTAATGGTATCTCAACGGGCAGTAACAGAAGGAAACAGAAGTCAGAATAGCGCGGTCGGTATAGTAACTATGCTACGGGATGGGCGACAAACGATTCGAGAAGTTTGCTGTTTTAGAATGCCGCAGAAGAAAGCAGTGTGTCCCAAACTAATCTACTTACATACAGAGAATTCGTACCGCATAGGGAACAGTGTTTCCTGTAGAAAGACCAATAGGCAGACTGCTTTATAGGGTAATAATGGACTATACTGGGAGAATTTTATTCGGCCAAATGCAGAGTTTTAGTGGTAAACCTCGCAGTACAAGTAAAACCACAACATATTAAAGGGTTAACTGTAGGGTATATGAAATATCAAGGGTTAACTGCAGGGTATATGAAATATCAGGGGTTAACTGCAGGGTACATAATATATGAAATTTCTTTGTTACATTCGACAGGACAATTTGTGCAATCTCTCCTATTAGATAAAACACGTCGGCCTGTGTCAACCCCAGAAACTACCGAATGGATTGTCATAAGATTTTAAACTAAAGGGTTAAACAAAACTTTTTCCAAAACACTGGGATTTTAATTAACATTAGGCAGAAACGACGGATATGTGACATATAGATATAACTGCATTTCTACGTGCATCTCGAAGGTAGACTGCTATATATTTATGGGAGAGAAAAATATTTCGAATAAAAGTTGTCGACAGAAAAGAAACATGTATTTTGTTTCAAATACTCTTCTACTCTTCGAATCTTAAGATTTTTTAAATATTTACACATAGGGAAGTGAATGTGCTAGAAGTCTATCCTACGGATATAATTCGTAACTTCTTTTATTAAAAGAGGGTCAAACGCTTAAATAAACTCAAACCCTATTTTCGTGTATTCAGTAAATTTGAATTTTACCAGATATGGTTTTTTAAGCTCCACTTACTCTAAAATTTGAGCAATGGAAAACATTTTTTTTTCACAAGTTTGAGTTTACTTTATGATGAGCTGACGGAAAGACATCTGAAAGTGAAAACACGGTTTGTGCCTCGGGCTGACAAATAAAATTGAAACTATGCAATGCGCGCGTACAAAGTACGCCATAAAAATATCAGGCTAACTTCAAGAGAATAAAATTTCAACCACATACAGCTCACTTGTAACTAATCCTTACAATTCTGGCTAAAGAAGTCGCCACATTTAACTAAGTCGCCGCTGAATTTGACTATATACCAGCCTTTATAATCGTTTATTTATTAATCCATTTATTTATTATAGTTCTTCCGTTATTTATTTTATATTTACATATTAATTTACAGATTAGTGTAGAACAGTAGAATAACAAGTGAGTAATCAATTGGATGTAACAAATATGAAAACGGTCGCATCCTAATTTGAGATACTACCCCATAATGTAACTGAAGAGACTGAGGAGACCCATGACAAAAACAGCACAGTTATTGTTCCAAACAACAGCCCCCCTGACCACAAGTCCAAAGCATTACCACTTAAGTAATCTCCTAGTTCTTGCTTTGGGTCCTCTTGCGCGCATTCATAATGGAAAGGTTCATCTCTCAGTCCACGGTTTGATATCCGTAACTACTCGTAGTACAGGTTTTTAAAATAAATTTGATGCCGGGTTCTATATTAAATTTTCTCCCCTATTTCATTTGTGTTCAAATCTAACAGCTAAGGCTCCTACTATGTACGTTATCAAAAATACAAACCCAACGCCGATTTTCTCAGCACCAGTTAACATACAAAATTTTCAATGCCAAATGTTTAAAGCATTACTCTTCACTCAAACCGTAGTGTCTTACGACAGGTCCATAACCTCTTCCAAAGCAAGTTCTCCAAACAGTGTGATCTAGTGCTTCACTTCTGCAGTATCCTCGCTTTTCCTTAAGGTCATTTAGTAGCTGCTTACGTATTCTTCCTCGTCTTCCCGTCACTTCTATAATTTCCTCTATCTTTCCTTCAATAACGTGTTTTAGAAGGCAGTTTCTACGCAAGATGTGACCAATCCAATTAGCCTTCCTTTTATGTACTTTACGTGGGACATCGCCATCCTCCTTGACTGCATTTAGCAATTCATTTCTCACACGATCGGTCCAAATAAACTTCTCCATCCTTCTCCACCACCACCTTTCAAAAACATGGTACACTGTGAAAAGGTAAATACGTGCTCAACTTTATTTTAATCTTTTTTTATTTTAATCTTTTTTTATTTTAATCTTTATTTTAATTTTATTTTAATGCCTGAAGATTCTTTATAACTGAACCTACATATTTAGGGAAAAAATCAAAGAGCATTGTTATATATTGAATGTTTACTTAGATAGATACTGAATGTAATCAGCGGGTGTTGCTACACACCGATTGTGTACTTGGGTAGTTACGAATGGAACATGAACAAAAAGACTGTACAGTATTTTTCATTTTGTCTTCTTCTCTCTCTAATTTCAAATTGCGGTTTAGACTGAACAA
Organism: Coptotermes formosanus; assembly: GCA_013340265.1. Lineage (NCBI taxonomy): Eukaryota > Metazoa > Arthropoda > Insecta > Blattodea > Rhinotermitidae > Coptotermes > Coptotermes formosanus. The sequence goes on along the minus strand of BLKM01010431.1, from coordinate 14,427 downwards.
TGGTGAATTTCATTAATTAACAGGAAAGGTTAATAATATTCATGGCTGTCTGTTGCTCCCCCTCCGTTAATACTGTGTTGCGTTTCTGAAAAGTTGAGATACGAGTGGGAAGGACAGGAAGCTCAAATGAAGGAAAGAGAAACACCCAACCGAAAAATAAAAATAAAGATAAAAATCTCACTACCAGAGCGGGCGAAAAAAGGAATAACAAACCAGAAGCTGAGGTGCCAAAAGTAGGGTATAAAACTTCCCTCACTGGGAATATTGTAAGCTATGAAAAGGTCTCTTTAATGAAAAGATAAGAAGTGCTCTCTAATGAACATTTTTTTTAATTTAACCCTTAAATACACATCAGTAACCATATATCGTGTGTTACCGTGTTTAACATTAAATCTTCCAACATTTCCACCCGAAGAATGTAGCAGATACAACCATCAGGTTCTCTCATATAAAGACAATTGTCCCAAAGTTGTTGCTGAATGAACTTCACGACACTTGCGTGATGTGTTCTCTGTGAAGTCCGACCCAAGCGCTCACATATCAATCTAATCAACTTCACCCGTTAAATCTAAGGCAAAGTGACGATATCACAAGGTGTATATAGCAATTTCCACAGTGCTCACTGACATCTAGGACATCACTGGTGTAAGAATATGAAGCAAAGATTTGTGTCCAACTAACATTTTTATCGCTTTATGAGGTCTAGGATATCAACCAACACGTCTTTTAAAAATTCATAAAGTAAATTGGATCACAATCATAAAAAGCAGAAGCTAAGGTTGAGAAATAAATATACAGCAGACAGGAGTAAATAAAACACACATTTATAACGACACATTCAATGCTACACTTGTCAGTTATCTTTCATTATTTCTCTCACTTATTTCAAGAGAATTTGCGTGTTGTTTTCCACATTAGCGCAGCACTAAAAGACACTACGGCATGGAACGGTAAAACGGTTCTCTGATTATGACATTGGCTCGATAAGAATTGTTAATTGCCGCCTGCTTTATTAATAGTCTTGTAAATTAATTAGTTATGTGACTTCCATTGAAGCCCCAAAACAAATTAAAGTAAATTACAATCACAATGCCGTATTGGTCTAACACAAGTTCGGCATATTAATTTCCACTAAAATAGGGAAAGTAAAAAAGGATGAGTAAACGTCGTATTAGAAATTTCAATAAATCAGTCCTTATCCTCGAAAGGGCTGTGCTTCTCATATATTATACCCACCTTTAAGCCAGTTACCTCGATATTTCACCCAGCGAAATGTAACCGATTCTCGTAATAAACAACGACAATTTCCATGAGTGTTCGGCTTTACCCGAATTAAATGGATATGTTTTGTGATTTACGTGCAGTAGGAACCGAAATGTTATGGACAGTTGGCTACTAATTAGCGGATTATTTAAAGGACTTTGAGTTGTATATGAATAACACGCATTGAAAATTTGTTCTGCAGAGTGGGCCTACACCTCCTGTTTCGAAGTTCTGAATCATGTGGTCACAGGGGCTCAGTGTGGGCCCCCTTGATAACATAACACAGTTCAAAACTATAGGCAACTTCTTCCCACACTCATAGTAACATATTCTGGTTTCTGTCATTACAGCACTGCTGAGTGTGTATTTGAGTCCATCCAGAGATTATCGAAAAATTACGACAAGTACGCATGCGCGAAAAATAACTTTTAATAATGGGACATTGCTTTGTAGCGTAAAAATTTTTCGTATTGGTCCTAAATATAAAATTGCAGCCTTCCAAATAATCTGCTAATTTCTTATCGCCCTCTTTTATTCAAATAATCTTCGTCTTTTAAAGCGTCAGCACAACCATTTCTAGTCAGTACCGACAAGTTCAACACATCTCTCGTTTCCTGCCCGTTATTATTAATACTGCTAAATGTTTCGGGCGCACAGGGCTTCCATCATCAGGCAAAGTACAATTTCCAGGAAAAAGTGTAAAGGCGGAGGTCTCCGCTTCTTACATTACAATAAGACTATGTTACAATAAATTTTTCTTTTAAAATATGTAAAAACATAAAAATCAAGTATATCGGTTATTATTTTCAATTGAAATAATAATAATCTATATGTATTACCTACTAGGCCCGGGATAGCGCAGTCAGTATAGCGACTCGCTACGGGCTGGACGGTCCGGGGATCGAATCCCGGTGGGGGCGAGATTTTCCGCAACGGTCCAGACCAGCCCTGTGGCCCACCCAGTCTCCTATATCATGGGTACCGGGTCTCTTTCCCGGGGGTAAAGCGGCCGGGTCGTGGGGCTACCCACCCCATCTAGAGTCGAGGTTAAAGAAAGAGTGGAGCTATACCTCTCCTCCCCCTCTGGGTCTTCATGGCCTGTTCTAGGGTGAACTTTACCTTTACCTTATATATTATCTAACACGCAAATTAATACAAATTACAGAAGATTAAATTTCCGTGTAGCCGGGGTTCAAATTGCGGCAGGGGCCAAAATACTTTTCTCGTGTCTAGAATGACCAGCTCTGCTCTCAGACCTATACAGTCTACTACTCACCAGGTAATGGCGGTCTTTACTCGGAGGTGAAGCCATCTAGGCCTGAATTTGAACACTTAACTCTACCTAGCGGCGAGCTCAATAATTGGTAACGCTACACTTCCGCTCCTCCATACTCGTCCATAACGTGAGGACAGACAGACTTACTTGTACCGTGCTACTGTTTGCACAACAGATGTTCTGCAGATATGTGTGACGTCTTGTCACATTCAGCCACAGATTGCAAAAGGAGCAAGCTAACATGCCATCCCCGAATTAATTACGAGCAACACTCCCCAGTGTCCACTGGATAGGAAACTGGGCGCGACCTAGTGTCTATCTCAATTCTGTGGAGAAAAGGAAATACCTGCCAATGCCTTGAATCGAAAGCCGATTCCCGGGCCTTATAGCTTGTAGCCTATACATTACACTGAGCAGCACCGGTTCCTGCTTCTAATATGGTGAGAGCAAGTTCAAAATAAAATACACGTTAAAAAAAACCTGAACTGTTCAAATAAAAACGCTACCAATTGGGTTATCTTATAGGGTATATTTGTACGGTTAACCAGGGACTGTATTTGACGTGGTGGAATGTGTAACGAGGCAATAAATATAGTAGTCCGCCTCGGGCTCTGACCGAGATCATGGGTCGTATTATTCCAGTCGGGTCTATATGATTAGTCGCTGTTCTATTGTAGGTTTATTTGATTGGTTTGAACCCCCTGGGGATCGACCAGTCAATCCGAAGATACTGTGTTGACGTCAATAACAAAAGAGTATTGGATAATTTCTCGTGCGAATATTGGCAACGAACAAAATATTGCGGAAAATTTCCATTGAAAATATCAGACCGAACATGTAGTGAAAATAGGGTTAGACAGAACCGTCGACTGCCATATCGACAGCCTCCCCACCACTGCAGGGGAATTCCAAATCACCAACCACTCTCTGACACACGCAGTAATCTAACACGAACCTTCCATAAAGCGTACGAAATGCCATCGATCCAGGTACAGTGAAATATACTGTTAGTGACATTAATATAGGCCGCTAAATTTGAAACTTCGTGATAAAATATTCATAGTCACAAATATTTGTTAATTCAGTCCCAGACACTTAATTTGCTATACGGGGATCAATAATAAATGTTCGCACTGAAACTAGACAACTAACTCTAAACAGCACAGTTATCTTTAGGCACATAATGCCAATTCGTATCAAGGAATTGATTGAAGCTGAGAAGTTCAATATCGTGTTCACAGACCCCGCCACGGGACTTCGTCCAAAGACGGACGAATCCAGCGTACATCAACCCATCACATTAATTTCCGATCGATTCAGAGAGTAAAATATGATTTAAAGACTTCAAATCTCGTTTTTCACTGTCGTTTCGAGGCGTCCCACCAGAACAAAACCCGATCGGTGCCTCATAATAAGTCAGAACTCTTTCACCCAACTTGCTTTCCAGTTCATCCACAAAACATCCAACAACTTGACGCTCCATACGCTGATAAGTACACATTCAGGTACCTGAGTATGGAAAGTGGCATGGGGTAAACTTTCACAACTTGCTCTGTCAGTCTGCAATGTTCGCAAGTAATATAACAGCATATCCTGAAAATGGAATGTGTAAGGACTTGAAAGATAATGGATGTCAAGTAAGTATTTTCCCAGTGTTGAACTTTTTGAAGCATGAAGTTCACACAAATGTTTACAGTCAAGTTCATGTCTCACAAACAACGTTATGTTGTCTCCATTACTAAGGCAAGGAGCCGAAAAACCGTAGCCAGTTTAGTGCCTACGATACTGCCTGGGCCACTGAGGGATAGTGTTTCGATTTATGGTAAGGCTAATAGATTTTTCTGCTCTCAACAGCGTCCAGACCCACACCTGAAATCACCCAGCTCCCGCTTTAACAGGTATCAGGGAATGTCTCACAAAGGCTAACCCTTTAAAGACGAAGCGTATCTGTTTTATACAAGGACTCAGTGCGTACCGCGCTGTAAACACTCTCCACTTCGGTTATGAAAACCAGTCTCTTAATGTTTTATAAGGCAAAAGTTGCTGTTTGTTCTGAGATCCGTACAAAACACATAAACGCAATGTGGGCACCACGTAGAATTTTTTAATGTTAAACCTGGTAGTACGTAAAGTTACTGCTAGGCTTTAAAAGGTTAAAGCAGGGACGTGACTCTAATAGTCCCACCTAATATCGAGTATAAAAGTGAATGGGCTGCACCTCCACTCCTCCGCACACCTTCATGGCATGCGCAAAACAACTTTATGACTAACAGCAATCTATTAGTGCTGTATAGGGAACTGGTCGCTAACAATCACACCAACCTGACATACATTCTGTGGGCTGTGCGTAGTGATGTTAACTCTAAAATATGTGACACGCATTGTTACAACTGGGCTTTAAAAAGTCAAAGAGTGTTGCGTTGAGTAGCTTCCTCGATACAGCGCCGTTACATTATGGTAAGCTATTTTCTCAAAACACGTCGGACATTTCAAAAGTGCCACAGACCATTTCTGAAAGCCATCTTTCCCAGCGCCATAGACCTGGCATCAAGCTCTCCCTCTGCGCTGTACAATAGCCTCTAATACAATTTTCATACACCGAGCTTGCCAAGAATTTCCATTCTGTTTCATGACGTCATCGATCAACTTTCACTTTCCTCCCAACAATACATTCGACTTTTCAGGTCGGGAGTAAAAACACGTCACTTCCTTTCTATGGGTTGGATTGAACCCCAGATATAACCTTCAGGACGCGTTTTTATACCATGAGGCACAGGAAGGGAACTCGCAGACGCTGGGCGGTATTTGTCCGCATCAACCGGACACAAGCAACACATACAAAAATGACAAACTCTTCTTCTAGGATATTATGCCGTATAGTCTGGTAGATACATATACCGATATTCAAGAGAAAACTGTTGCCTCCGCCGTCACCAGCTTATTAACCTTTTAAAGCCTGGCGGTAACTTTACGTACCGCCAGGCTTAACTTTAATCAATTCTCCACGGTACCCACATTGGGTTTATGTGTTTTTTACTTATCTGGGAACAATCTGCAACTTTTACCTGACACGTCATCAAATTACTGGTTTTTTAAACTGAGATGGAGCGTGTTTACTGCGCGGTACGCCCTGAGTCTTTATATTAGACAAAATGCATTTCGCCTTTAAAGGGTTAAATGCTATAGAAACCTTTCAAACTTTCTCCAGAAATTAAACAAATATTTTCCTTTGTCCCACGGTTATGGCGTATTGAGTTTTAAATCTTGGGACGAAGTTCCTTTCAATGATTCTGCATATATTTCTTACGTAAAATTCAGGTTTAAAAGTGTTGACACGAATTACTTGTAAAACTCCTGTAAGACGGTCATGTGTGTCATACAAGTATGTAAGAGAAATTGCCGCAGACGCAAGGCGATAAAACGACTGCCAGCAGGTTCCACCATGTAACGTGCATTTGACATCCTTTGATGAAACTAAGCTAAGCACACATTCCGCTGATATTCTCCTACCGACACACGGTCCAGATATTGAAGAGCTTTTCTGAAAAATGTACTTCTGAAGAAAAGTAATCTAGCATAATGGGTGTAATAAGTAAGTACAAAAATAAAACTGTATTTTTTCCCGAAAACAAACTGTCAGACTTCACGGGGGACAGTCTTTTTCCACAAGTCCACAATTCGTTAGCGAGTCAATAGATTTGGTGCACTTTGTGGAATTCGAAATTTCATCACCGAGTTCACAACAGCCCTATTCTGATACAGAAAAATCCAGTCTGCTTCCCCACCCCCACCCCCCAACCAACCCCACTTCTTTTAGGAACCAGTTTGAAATTACGCTCCTACGTACGCCTGCAATATACCAAATTATTAAATAACACAACACTTTCTTTCCATGACGATGGAAACGCCACTGGCGCCTTTCAACCATCCTACACGTAATCATGACACAAAAGATAATCTTCATAGTAGGCAGGATTTAACCCTTTAAAGACGAAGCGTATCTGTTTTATACAAGGACTCAGTGCGTACCGCGCTGTAAACACTCTCCACTTCGGTTATGAAAACCAGTCTCTTAATGTTTTATAAGGCAAAAGTTGCTGTTTGTTCTGAGATCCGTACAAAACACATAAACGCAATGTGGGCACCACGTAGAATTTTTTAATGTTAAACCTGGTGTTACGTAAAGTTACCGCTAGGCTTTAAAAGGTTAATCCAACACTTGCACAATCAACAATAAACAATCATCTGACACTTTACGATGTGCATGCTACAGTTACTGTGCCTACCGTTCACACAGAAACTTCTGACTCCTAAACACACAGTAAAAATCAAACACCTCCATCTGAATTGCATATAAACCATCTGTTTTATATACATTGTATAACAAGATGCTGTCACGCTGTATGTGTAATTTTAGTTTTTGAATATATCCCTGAAGATGATCCCTATAGGAATCAAAACACGTTGGAAAAAAGTTTTGTAATGTAAGAATATTTTCAATAATAACAGTGCATTAGTTGGTATGAACTTATACGTGCCTCCTACACGTTTCGGCCTCTATATCGCCATCATCAGGGAGGTCTCCAACAAAGGAATTCATAGTCGCCATGATGACAACCTCGAACCTCACCAATACCACTTCTAACCACCATCACAGAATTACACATATGCGCGAGGACTAATATTACCTTGCAATTTCCAGATGTGTGGCTGGGGTATAACTTGAGAGGGCTTGGTACCAATTGGCAGGGCACACAATAGTCACCGCCCCGACTATTTACGGTAAGGCAACGCCACCGGATATCAAGCAGCAGGGGGCTCAAACACTTTAGCTCCTCCTTCCTGTTTTCGTCTCTTTCATGTTCGAGCATCAGAAGTCTCAGAGACCAGCTTTGTCCATTAACGTAACGATACTGCCAGGCGGTCTGGTCATTATACGTCCACCCAAATTCACTGTCGGCAATATCACTCTCTGCCACCATCAGTTTCACTTCAACACTTCAACGAAAACAACAACAAAAGGAGGGGATCCGCATTTCAGTTCCGAACGTCGGAAAATTCGTTGCACGAAATGTTCGCCTGAAATTGTTACGGTATCCTTAGACACAGGGGTGTGTGTGCTCTAAGCCGGTTCACTGTAGTTTGGTCGAACCGGTAAATCACAAACCAAAACAGCAGAATAAAGTATCCTGTACACTAAAATTCTTCGACAACGGTGTCACATGCCAGATATCACTTTAGGTCTATTTCCAGTGTCACAGATCACACAGACTTATTAACATGTTACTCTCGCCCAAGATTTTAGTGCAACTGAGAACGAAAACGAGTTGTTTTTTAAACGTAGCTTGTGTGTGACCTATGACAATGGAGATAGTCCTAAAACACATTAGTGATATCTCGCAAAGTACCCTGTCATTAAACCCTAACACCTCAGGTAACTCTTGGAACAAATACCTTTTGCATTACCAAAACTACAGTAATAGAATTTTAGAAACTGGCTATTAAATATGAAAATCTATAATTAAAATTTTTGCAGCGCACTCCTAGTTACAAGGTATGTTCAGAACATTCTTAGACTGCGCAAGCAACCTCCCTTTAATTTCATCTCAAAGCTGTGTAATAATTCGCCGTGGTTACGTAGGCGGTCTGGATCCTGTTGCTGTTTCCCACACGGTCCTAAAGTGCTTTGTTATCAAGTGAAAAAAAAAAATATTTTTTACAAAATGTCCGGATGAAGGATTTTTTAAATTTCCTTAACAGAACAGCGCATTTGCGTGAAATCTTTTTACAGTGGTGGGTATGAAAATGCACATTTACCCGACACCAGCGAAAAGCAAGATGGAATTTCAAAGAATACGTCATAAAAAATCCTCGTACAAATACCTAACCTCAATGAAGAACTGGGATAGCAGTTGGTACAGTGACCAGCCTAGGGACTGGATGTCTGAGAAACCTACTTCGATTTCCGGCAAGGCCAACAAAATTATCTATTTTCCAAAGCGTTCAGACCAACTCTGTGACCCATCGATCTTCTATCCAAAGTGTACAGGGGTCCCTTCCCTGAGGAAAAAGAGGCGGGAGCGTGAGGCTGACCACTCACGCCATCTAGTGCCGACGTTAAGAATGAATTCAGCCCCCAATACACCAAACCCTGTACAGAACTGAGCTAGAAGCATCCTGGTCAGGGCGAGCGTTCTGTGTTCAAGTTAAACCACAGCGCCAGAAAGTTCATAGCAGTTACTTACCACTGACGGAGGATGAAGTACATGTCTATAACTTAAAAAAACATTCCCCCCCCCACCCCTGCGCACATAGTTTATTCGCATTTTCAAGCCCAGCGCCTCAGGACTCACACAATATAACTGATATTTCCCGCAGAAACAGCCTTCCGTTTAAATCCGGTTCCCTTTCATAATGGGTTGTAATAGACAGTGCTACTTTTAACTTCACTTTATGACAACTGTACTTCCGTGACTCATAAACTGCATTACCCTCTGAGACTTATACATAGCGAAGTGGTATTTACTAAAAAAACAAGCAAACTGAGAATTAACGTAAAGTGTGAATATGAAAAATTTATGTGTAACTGCTTTATTTTATAATCTGAAAACATACTTGATAACGTATTCACTTATACGATAATACCAGCATATATTTTATTTTATTTTATTTTTCTTATTTATTCAAAAATTGTCAGTAATCAGGCGCCTTCAAAAAGCAATTACGAAAAGCAACTCTCACCGTCGTTACGTATGTCCGTCCGCACGAACAACCCGATTGCCATCCGAAGGATTGTTGTGATTAATTTTAGTTAATTTTTAATTAATTAAAATTTAATTAATTAAATTAATTGAATAATTTCAATTAACTCTGACGACACATCCCAGTTTTGGTTAAAATCAGACAAATGCCACACCTTACATGAAGACCCACGCACACACGACACTACTCAGGTTACCAAAGTCCCCACTGTTCTGGGGACACCATGCTTATCTTGGTCACGCAGATTACAGCTGTCCCTGTATATCATCATTACCTTCCTTACCAATGTTACCCCGATTCCTAAGATATTACAAAGGCATCTATTGTTATCAGTGTTCCTCTGGGATGTGACGCAGCTTATTTCAGTAGCTGATCACAGACGTTTTGGGACAGCCTATCGGTTCCATTTTCAAGGGTCACGCAGTCCAGACTGCATGCCATAAGAAAAGAGCAGAGACCTCGTACCTGGCTACCCTGGGTACAAAGGTGCCTGCTGTTGCTATGTTTATGAGAAATTGCCAGAGGAATCCTGTTCTGCAGACATTTCCTAACTTGTTTAAATCATGTAGAGCCAAATGAAAGGATAAGTAGATATTACATTGTGAATGACGTAAATAGAAACCATCTTGACCTAAATTGACGTAGTAGCCATACCGACACGTGCGTAGAGAAACGAGGAAAGCCTAAAAAGTATCAACGAGTGGGCCAAGTGTCAGAGCCAAGATTTGAACACGATACCTTCTTATCAAGAAGCAAGTGTGAAGCCCAATGGACTACGATCTTTAGTAGGTTTGAAGCATTAAAACGAACACTGCCTGCAACACATCGTGTCTCTCAGGTTTGAAACCAACAGCTCTGAGAATGGTGAATGTCGCTGTGTGCGTCAAAATCACGGCCAATAAATAATACCTTAAAGCACTGCACTAAATTAAACACTTGGAAAGTATGCGTCACCAGTTCGAGGGCTTGGCACGCTTCCTACTGCGGTGCGAAAATTTAACTCCTAACTTCGGCAAATAAAATTAGTTGCCAATACGTTGCGTATGATTCATGAATGAAAGGCTCTTAAAACAAGAGGGCGAAAGAAAAACACTGCGATAAAATGACTTATTGGAAGACTTCGTGGTATAAATCATTAAAAACAAGAGATTTAAAGCACTGAGTATGATACAGATGTGTCATAGATTAAGGGTCTAAGGTGTACATTAGTCTTCACTTCTTACTGCAAAACACCCAGACCGACTCTGGGGCCCACTCACTCTCCCCTTCAATGGGTACCGCGGGGCTGAGTTCCAGTGACGCATGGCGGCCACAGCGTCAAGTCGGTCGCTCATTCCCATCTAGCGCCGAGGGGAAGGAGGAATTAATGCCTTTGTGGCGTGGAAAGTGATAACTCTAACTTTTAATTTCACCTTCTTCACACGACAAAATTGACAGAAACATTCAAGAAGTATCCAAGAAGAAAAGCATTATCAAAATCAACCTCCCTCAAAAATACTGTCGACACAGTGAGCTGCTCAAAGTCTCATACAATGGGTTAGGAAATGTACGCATAACACAATTCTGAGGGGTTTACTCCTTTTTCTTCAGGTATGGCCAAAACCGTACAGTTTAAAGACAAAACGTTTACTGGACATAAATTTGTGTTGAACTTAACAAGTTTTAAGGTTTTCATGGTGGCTGTGGATCACTTGACCTTCTTTTGGGTTTGCACGCCCTGTAGCAGGTGAGTGTTCCCATGTTCCGGCGGAATGTAAAGCCTCCAGTTCAGAGAGACCGATTCTGACTCACGCGGTTGCTGAAGTGTTTCCATCAAACCTTCCCATATAACGGACATGTTCCTTTCTTCCAGCCACTTCAACATCTACGTCAAACGCAGTTATCCTGAAGATGGAGGCACTAATGCCCACGAAATGTGGGAACACTCTTCTACTACGCGGCGCATAAATCCAAAGGGAGACCTTCAAACCTGCTGTACTTTCTCCGACACTTCGTTTTAGAAATGTTCACACGTTATGTGCGAGGTGCCAGCAGAAACGCGCACAGTTCTTCATATAAAGTTTTAGCTATTCCTGTTAAGTTTCAAGTAAATTTGGAAGTGTTGATAAATCTTCAGGAAGATTTAGCTGTGTTTATGAAAATCCATTCATTAATTCTCTAAAGATACGTGGGTATAGAGGGAAGGGCGGGAAAGTATTAATTACAGACACTCGAAGGGTGATTCAAACACACGTCAGAATTACACGTTAAGTTGGTATACTTTTGTCTGTGTAGATACAAGTTTGCATCCCTTCAGTTATGAATAGATAAAAGATTCTACACATAAGTCTCTGAAGTCTAAACCTCATCAGATATTGTATTCAATTTATCATACCAACCAAATGCACAATATTAGTTACATGTACGTGTTAAACTGCGACATGTTTCGGTACAAGCGTACCATCCTCAGGGACCGCAATGTGCTAGGTTTAAGCCCAATTGCCAGTGACAGGCCATTATTTATACGGTTCCCCAGAATGCAGTAGGCTCCTTTGTTGATATCACAGACCGTGAAACCTTGTAAATAACAGCTTGTTACTGGCAGTTGGTTTTAAACCTGGCATATTACGCTGCCTGAAGATGGTACGCTTCTACCGAAACATGTTGCAGCTACGGGTTTAACAGTCATGTGTAACTAATAATGTGCATTTCGTTTGTGTAATAAATTGAATACATTTATTTAAAATGCATGGAATTGACAACTTTAAAATAATTGATGTTCCTTAGAAATTATTCCGCTTATCACTTAATACATAGCTGTCAAAACCGGAGAAGGGATGCAAACGTAAAAGTGGCAAATTTTATTCTTAAAGCTATATACCTGAGACAGCATTCCCGTCTGTCTCACGCATGTATCATGTAAATGGCTCAGAAATCCCGACGTAGAGGATAATAAAAATACCGTTACCAGTTACCACTCAGTCCTTGCAGCTGAGTGCTACTTAAGAAGCTGACACTTCCTCACTCAATGAAGCACTACTCAACATTTTATGAAACCCAATGGTGCACTAACATGCACACAACAGCCAGCCACGGGTCTTTACTTCAGTCATATAAATCCTGTCCACACGCTCCCATTGTATTTCTATATTAACCTTTTAAAGCCTAGCGGTAACTTTACGTAACACCAGGTTTAACATTAAAAAATTCTACGTGGTGCCCACATTGCGTTTATGTGTTTTGTACGGATCTCAGAACAAACAGCAACTTTTGCCTTATAAAACATTAAGAGACTGGTTTTTATAACCGAAGTGGAGAGTGTTTACAGCGCGGTACGAGTTGAGTCCTTGTATAAAACAGATACACTTCGTCTTTAAAGGGTCAATATCACCCTCCAACCGATGCGTCGGTCTTCAAAGCTGTCTCCTAGCTGTAGGCATCCCACCAAAATCCCCTTTCACTTGCCTTCCGTCCCATTCCTGCCACATGCCCCGTCCATCTTCCTTGAATTGATCATCCTAACAAACTTTCGCGAAGGGTAAAAGTTACAAAAGCTAAACTTGGTCCCACTCCAAACTGGTAAGACGTAAAGGTGGAGTAAACTATAGCGCCACTCATAACCTCGGCGCTAGATGGAGGTAAGCGGTCAACATCACGCCCCGGCCGCTTTATCCCCGGGAAGAAACGCCGTTTCCCACTGAAATGGAAGGTTGGGTCACAGAGACTGTCTGGAGGTTTTGGAGATGAGAAAAATCTCGTGCCCTGCCAGGCGAGAGGAATAAGCTACACAGCTCCTCATTATGGTACTGTCTAAACCGCCACACACTCTCATCCAAAGACGAAAACCTTTACTCAGCACGGTCTTTTCGATCACTTTCAGACTACCTTACCCTTTTAAAGCCTAGCAGTAACTTTACATACGACCAGGTTTAACATTAAAAAATTCTACGTGGTGCCCACATTGCGTTTATGTGTTTTGTACGGATCTCAGAACAAACAGCAACTTTTGCCTTATAAAACATTAAGAGACTGGTTTTTATAACCGAAGTGGAGAGTGTTTACAGCGCGGTACGCACTGAGTCCTTATATAAAACAGACACGCTTCGTCTTTAAAGGGTTAACCTTTTAAAGCCTAGCGGTAACTTTACGTACCACCAGGTTTAACATTAAAAAATTCTACGTGGTGCCCACATTGCGTTTATGTGTTTTGTACGGATCTCAGAACAAACAGCAACTTTTGCCTTATAAAACATTAAGAGATTGGTTTTTATAACCGAAGTGGAGAGTGTTTACAGCGCGGTACGCACTGAGTCCTTATATACAACAGATACGCTTCGTCTTTAAAGGGTTAAAATGCGACAGACCATGTTTCACATTCACAAGGAACAACATATGAAATTATATTTCTGTACACTTGAAACTATGTGCCTGCCCTTAGATAGGATACAGTAACGCACAGGAGTCTGAACTAAATGATGGTAAGTTAAGTGTTCCATTTATAAGCTAAAATTCAGTAATAACCTCTAACAAGTCCTTATGTCACTGCAAGCATGCTTATAACATTACAGTTCACTGCAACAGCAAGATACAATAAACTTAATACATAAATTATAATTTACTCAGTTTATTTTTACAATCAGAATTATATTTAGATCCAACTGTGGAAATATGAACAGTGAACATGCTGCATAATTGATTAGTGTTTCATGAAACAGCGCTTTTCAACTGCGTTAGCTATATCGCTCCTAACAGGACGTTTGCCAATGATGGATTTTTATGAATGAGGTAGGAAACTGCCATGCAATGTTTCAGTGACTATCACAGCAGCTTTACAGACAGACCGAGGACAATGACGACAAATATGAGTGAAGATAGCCTGTTTCGGGGTACGAATTATAACAAGAGAAGCAATGCACGTATCACGTAACAACGATGCGCGTTCGCGTAATCAATGTTGTCGTTGAAAAGAAATAAGAATTAAAAATTCGGAGTGTGTTGTCTGTACACTTGCCTTAGTTATTCAGCATGAAAAGCGCATCTCTTCTGCGCAGCATTATATTGTAATGCGTGGCCTGTCTGGCTCTACCGTATTTTTCCACTTTATCTCATAAACGGCATGATTTTCTCATAAACGTTACCGAACATAA